>JAMWET010005880.1:415000-549692 GCA_024036415.1 Prochilodus magdalenae
GTGAAAGAAATGGCAGCAGGCAGGACACCAAAGAGTGAAACAAAACAAGCAATAAAAAGTCATAGCAAAGAAAAAAAAAAGAAAAACCCAACGAGAAAGGTAAAAAACTGAAAACCATCACAGCTTTCACGGGCACACCATGAGCCACGGAAAAACAGGGTGGACAAATCAAACAGAGTGTAACTTCACGCCCCTCCCTTCAGCTTTACGTGGAGATTCTTCAGACTTTGAACGATGAAATAAGAAATAACTGACAGGTTAAACTCAAAAGTGTTACATAAAGACACAATTAAATTAATATATAATATAAAAATATATATTTTATATTCTAATATATGATATAAAAAGTGTGTGTGTGTGTGTGTGTGTGTGTGTATATATATATATATATATATAAGATACACACATATACACACATACCAATATCTATTATTGTCCTGCATGAATCTGTTGGCAGTGATACATACACATTGGAAGTTTAATGTAGTTAGGTTGTTTCTGTAATACTTAAATTATGAACTGAAGAACTGTTGTTCTGTAAAGGCTCCTGTTCTAAATTCAGTCATTACTAAACTTGCTATGAAGACAAAGAAATTAGAATAAGATTTCACACATAAAGACTTTCTGCTATACGGCCCCAGATCTATGACTCATCCGAGTTATGTGGAGAACAGGTAACACAGTTACATTAGTAATAGTTAGTATTAACTAACTAACACTAAATAATGCATTAGCTACCATACAGCTAACGTAGCAGTTGCTACATGTTTACCTAACATTAGATAACCATTGTTAACGCATTACCTCAAATAGCTGCAATATGATGAAATTCCACACAACTGAGCCACAGGGTGGAACCATGTGTTGTCTTTTCAGGTGAGATGGTAAAGGTCTCGTCTGCCTGTGTGTCTGCTACCAGTGGGAAACTGTACAGCTCTGATTTCTTGGCTGCTTTTGCTGGGGTGACTGGTAGATTACTGCCGCATCGTTAGGCACTTTAATGTGAACACAGGGCCTGCATCCAAAGCTGCATACTACCACACTGAATAGTACACAATCTACAGAAGCTCATTCATTCACAGAGAAGGTGCATTACGGTGGAATGTGTATTTGGATGCAGCTAAGCTTGATCTGGCTGCCACCAACAACACTGAGAGGAATTATGCGTGTAATTACAGGACAGGAGTGGAAACACACGCATGCATCAGTGTTTATGTGTCACATCAGTGGCAGCGGATCGCTTGCTACTTGGCATATGAGGGATTGTTACATCCCTATTACAGTCTGTTGGTGAACTGGAAATCAACTTCGACATTTCACTCATCTTCTAAACCACTTTATCTTTGTGGGCCATGATGGGGGGATGCTGGAGTCTATCCCAGCGCTCCAAGGGAAGGCAGGGAACACCCTGGAGAGGCCTGGACAGTTCACACACTCAAACATTCACACTCACTCTTAGTGGGCCAATTTAGCATCTCCAATTTACCTGACTTACGGACACGGGGAGAACATCCAAACTCTGCACAGGAAGGACCCGGACAACCCAGCAGGGAATCAAACCCAGACATATCTTGCTGTCAAGCAACAGCACTACCAACTTACATACCACGGATTAAGCAGACCACTGGTGGCTCTCCGGCGCTGGCATATTATGACTCTGTGTTGAGCTGTTAGCAAGCAAGGAGAGGTGAAGTAGGAGGATAAGCAACCCAGCTAAAACAACAATACACATATCATTCCAAAGACACCTGCGCTAGGGTAAATTAAATTAGCATCTGGTTTTATAACCACATTTCCACTAAAGTCTATATTCCAGTGATGTTAGTAAAGAACAAAGGGACCTCTGAAACAGGGGAACAACATCAGCACCACAGCCTGACATGTAGCATGTCTATATTGTAACACGCGTTTCGTCAGAGCCGGAGTTGAGAAGGCCAGGCTGATGCCTCAGCAAACCTTGACCTCTGCTTTTCATGCACTGAGACTGGAGCACGCCACATAGCTCCAGTCTACCATCCCGCGACGGAAGGCTGCCTTTCTTGCCAAGCGCTCGCTGCAATCAAACCAAGAGCAGTCATTGACTGGAGCTTTGTGATATTGGTCAACACGGAGGTTCTTCAACCCTTAACAAAGAGGAGGGTGATGGAGTGCGGAGCTGGAGTGGAGAGAGAGGGAACAAGTGTTTGTGTGCATGTGAGAGATGGAGGAGGGAGATTGTGTGAGCCTGCATGTGTTTATTATTGGCTTAAAAAAAAGAAAGAGTGAAGGGGGGGGCCCATCAGGCACCTCAGGCTCAGGCTGTTGTCCGTCAAGTGGACCCCGCTCAGCAACATCTCCGCAGGTTTGTCTTTTCCAGCCTTGGCAGGGCGAGAGAAGTGAGGGAGAAAAAGGGAGCGATTGTTTTTAGCGGGCGCCACTGGTCCATTGTAAGTGCAGCCTGTTCTTTCTCTTGACCTCTGACCCGCATTGTTGTGAGGCTGCTCGTTCCGGGAGCTGAGACAGCTGGGGGAGCGGCAGGGGGGCTGACGGACAGCTGAGGCACAGAGTGAGTGAGCGAGAGGGAGAGAAAGACAGAGAAAGAGGGATGGAGGATGCAAAAAAATGCAAAAAAGGCAGCTGAATGAGGTCACTTCTTCCGTCTCTTCCTAAGCAGCTCATTTTCCTCCTGACCGGCACATAGCTCCACACGGCCACAGAGACGGAGAAGCAGACAGGTGTGCAGAGTGTGGAGAAACTGGAGGAGGGGGAGGGAGGTGGCCTGGCTGTTGGGATTGTGCTTTGTTTTGCTGCTATTAGGAATGTTTTGGTTTATAGAAGTGGGAGAGGGGGAGGGGCCGGATTATGAAAAATGAAAACAGTAGCGAATCGGGCTAAGCCAGCAAACTCAACTTCACCACACTGAGTGCTTTTAGTGAACATGGGAATATGATGATGGAAATAAGTGCACTGAAGGGGGAAAAACACGAATTTACAATTAACTGTAGGATCATTTCAGGGTTGAATATGCAATAGATAATGCAGATACAATAGTGGCAGTGAAACCCATGCAATTCCAATGAATACAGGATGCAGAAACGAACTGTATAGAAATCTAGACCTAATACAGTCCTCACCTCATAATTAAAAGTCAAGGCCAGCAGTAAAAGCAGTTTAGCTTGGTCTCTGAGAAGTAAAAGTAGTTTGTAGATTTACTGCAGATTTTGGAAATATTAATTCATTACTTGATAATAAATCTTAATTCCTACGTTCACGTTTATTCCAGAGTATTTAGAAAGTAAATATACACACCTTTACACTGCAAAGCATTCTCAAGTACAAGTGAGTCAGCTACACAAACCAGTAGCGTGTTGCTAATGCTAATCAGCTACAGTACTATTATTAGCAGAGACGGTATAATGTTCCCCCCAAATGTAGACATAGAGTCTGATATCTTTAGTGCCTTAACCTAAATGTTCTGCCAGTTGCTTTCTGGTTGGCTCTCTGCACTTCCTGGACTGCAACAACGTTTTTTGCAGGTGCCATGTGTCAAGTGGACATCCTCTTGAATGTCTGGATCCAGAGCATCCACGCAGAACACTGCCCACAGTATCACTCTTCCTCTATCAGCTTGTCATCAGCCTTTGTTGCTATCCTTCATCAATGAGTCTTGGGCCTTTACCCCATTACTGGTTGGTGGTTTGTCTCTCCTCAGACCACTGCTGGTGAGCATTCAACACTGCGGATCAGGATCAGGAACTTTTAACTGAAAGTTTACCATCTAAAGTATCCAAACACTGAACAATGCATGCAACTGAAACAGATGTCTGCATCAGTGATCTAAAAAACGAGGAATTCCTTAAAACATGATTAAGATTTAACCATTGGAGAGTCTATTATGGCTGTTTTAATAAAACTGCAGTGCTGTAATTATTCCAGAGTCTTGGAAGGCGTAACGTCAACAGATCACAACTGTGATCAATGGAAGAAGGCAATGGTTCACATTTGCTGTGGATACTTGTAACAGTTGACTTTGTATGTTGTGCTGGACACAACATAGCAGAATGACCCACTTAAGACTGCACACAGCATTTCCATCATTATCCCAACAGTGTGCACACATTTATTGTCTTTCATTGTCTATTGCTGTTCATTGTCTATCAGTTCAGCTATTTTAATAATAAATATTATTGTTATGTCTTGTAAAATCAGACCTAACTGATGAACCAATGCAGATTTTGGACTCTTCCCAGCAATAATAAAACCTACAGTTAGTGATACATGACCAAACTGTGAGTAAGTAAAATGCATGTATTCACACAGTTGGTGAATTTTTGTATTGAGGAAATTACAGTTTAAGACATCAGTTACTTTAACTTTACCTTTAGTCCTGTGTATTAATTCATCTGTTACTCGAGGCTTCAAAGAATTCAGACAATCAGAAAATTGCCAGCTGCTCGCGGTCTGCACTGACATGGCCACTCAAAGGCTGGTGGGAACAGAAGTGTGGTGTGGTGACGGTGCAGAGGTGAAGGGAGCAGAAGGCCGCGTGCTCCTTCCCTTGGGGGATACTGCCATCACTGTGACCTTTGCCTTCCTACACGCACTCTGACACAGGCCAGAGAGATAGCTTCAGACAGAAGAAACGGATGTAAAGGATTTTCATCCCGACCAGGAATACGATGAACAAGCAGACCTCCAAACTCTCCTCAGGTTTTGGGAAATATGTAGCTTTTTGTAAGTCTGAAATGTTCTCCGTGTTCTCTACCAATGACAAGAATTTACCTAGAATTCACCTAGAACCTCATGCACAAGCTAAAGCATTGTCAATTTTACATTAATGCTAATCACAAAAAGGTTTATGCTGAGTTAGATTATTATAGTTAAATATACAGGGGTTGGAGAATGAAACTGAAACACCTGGTTTTAGACCACAATCATTTATTAGTATGGTGTAGGGCCTCCTTTTGCGGCCAATACAGCGTCAGTTCGTCTTGGGAATGACATATACTGCGTCCTGCACAGTGGTCAGAGGGATTTTAAGCCATTCTTCTTGCAGGATAGTGGCCAGGTCACTACGTGATGCTGGTGGAGGTTCGTCCTTCTTGGTGGTATGCTGACATTACCCTGGATACCGTGGCTCTTGATACATCACAAAGGACTGCTGTCGTCTTGGTCACAGATGCGCCAGCAAGACGTGCACCAACAATCTGTCCTCTTTTGAACTCTGGTATGTCACCCATAATGTTGTGTGCATTGCAGTATTTTGAGCAGAACTGTGCTCTTACCTGCTAACTGAACCTTCACACTCTGCTCTTACTGGTGCAATGTGCAATTAATGAAGATTGGCCACCAGGCTGGTCCAATTTAGCCATGAGACCTCCCACACTAAAATGACAGGTGTTTCAGTTTTTATTGTCCAACCCCTGTATGTAAATAACGTATTTGTGTTGACACCCATCACAAAATCCAACTACACATAGGCTACATGCACTTTCTTTATACAAAAAGTCAGGTTGTTCTCAGAGATGCTCTTATATTGTCACTGTCCAAAGAAAAACAATGGCAACTTTACAGGAGAGGGCAAATACATACTTCAATTTCAAGTCAGTGGAACCAGACATTTTTCTCCAAGCACTTTTATGATATTTCTGTTGGTCCATTCTTCATAAAAGTTTTACACAGGGTAGACAGCAACTGCTGTGTTCAAATAAAAAAAAAAACTGACAAAAAGAAGATACATGTTTTTCTTTGGACAGCGATGACGTGCTCCAGTTCCTCCTCCTTTATGGCAGGAGCTGGTTGAATACTTTTGTTCCTACTCATTAGGAACTATTTCTAATAACATCTGGTATCTAAAATTAGCATAAAAGATGCAATATAATAATATAATCTAGTTCAGTTCAGTACACTTTTAATAAAATAAAATTATGAGCAGCATGTGAAGGAATGACAGTTTATATGGTATGTCAAAGACTGTAGTCTGTATATCGTGTTACTGAAGTTAGCATGATAACCAGCTAGCCCCGGTCCATCCTGTCTCATTCCACCATTTTATACCTAAAGAGGCGATAGTGAGTAATGGCAGTGACGGGCCTGCTATCAGTCCAGAAGAGGATGAAGAAGAAGCACTAAGTCCCTTGTGAAGCGTGACGAGTTCTGAGTTCTGGAGGCACCTTGGTAGGAACTAAGATCAATAGTTTGTGGCAATTCATCCTTACAATATTCATGCTGCATGGGATGGATTATCGCAGGACAACATTGGGAACCTCCTTAACGCGATGCCGGGACGCCAGGCTTGTCGCGTTAGCATGCTGAGAGTGATGTTGATTATTGACAGGCTCTACTTTCCAGGGCCAAATGCAACTTTCAATTTACCTCAGTGGTTTATCCCTATTAAAAACTGATTTGACTGTAATAAAATATTCAGTATTATCATAATTACATACGTGCACATCGTGTCATGGCTCTCAGCAGACAACTTCCTGTCACACATTATTCTTACAAAATAAAAGTCTCTTAATATTGCTCATGAACACTTATAAATAGAGGCCATTCTCATAACTCTGACTGGGCATCATTAGCGCCTGCTAGAAGCCTGTGCTGCTCATATGGCTTCGTGTTAGTGGACCGTGCTTTGCTCCTCATGTTTGCAGTGCAACTTTGTGCAGTTTCAGCAACATCACCAATGTGCCCCACATGTTCAAAACTGCAGTACCTTAATATCGACTGACATAACCTGCTAACTGATATACTGGGCTTTCTGAAGTCAGCAAAGTCTTTCACCACAATGTTTCATCCCTTATTAATACTGAGGAGCTTTTTCAACATACCTCACACTGAATACATCTCTGGCAGTTGAAGATACTTGGTTTACACACTAACAGGGCACTTCAAATGGCATCTCAGCCTTTGTTCTCTTTCGTTGCAGCAGGTCGCACTAGAGTGGCAGGGCTGGAGCTGTGGTTTAAAACAGGGAGAGAAAGAGCTGAAGAGAGGACGATGGGACATTAAAGTGCAGTCTGAAACCTCTTTCTCTCTTGCCTTCTCCCCCTCACTTTTTTTTTTGTCTCTCTGTGGCACTAATCCACTGGCCAAACAACACGAACTCCCACTAAATGAAAGGTCCTGATCCACAGGGGCGAGATGAGGGATAAAGCATTGTGATTAAGATTGTATTAATGGGGCCATAGGAGGCTGGAAGGCTTTAATCAGTGACTGTGCGGCCCTAATCCCTTGCCTTTAAGCTGCTGCTAACACTGTGATCCTCCCTCCTCCTGAGCCACGTCACACGCACACACACACGCTCGCATGCACACATACACACTCGCATGCACAAAAAAGAACGGCCAAGGTGCCAGAGCAGGAGCCCACTGAAACTGAGACCGAGCGAGCAAGACCCCGGGAGCAGCTGGGAGGAGAAACAAGAGAGAGATGAGGCCAGAGGGAAGAGGAGCTTTGGGAAAAGAAAGACAAAGAGGGGCCGAAGTGAATGGGCAAGAACAAGCCAAAGTGAAAGGAAGAAAGAGAAAGAGAAAGAGAAAGAGAGAGAGAGAGAGAGAGAGAGAGAGAGAGAGAGGTGGAGATTTACAAATCTGTCTGGTTTATTCACATCCTCCGTCATTGAGGCCTTGAAAGCACTGGATAGAATTTTGTCTTGAACACCAGGACTTTAAGGAACTGCTTCAAGTTGTGCCATCACAACAGCTTTCAGGGATATTAGTTACACACCTATACAGTTCAGTCCCAGACGTTGGTTACACTTTCCACAATCCACCTAATCCCAGACACATTCAGTGATGCTGAGATCGGGACTCTGGAGTGGTCAGATCATTGTTCTGATATTACCAAAGCGTCATGGTCCTAGTCTTCTGTTTCCCTGCCTCAGTAATGGCTTATTGTCGGCTACACAGCCTTTCAGACCCATAGCACTGAGCTGTCTTCTCACAGTGGAGGGATGGACAGAAGCACCTGGGAACTTTTCCCTGATGTTCTCCTATCTCGCAAAGATTAAAGTTTTCAAGACAGGCTGCGGTGGTCTATCGTGTCTTGGACAGTTAAAAATTCCACTATCTCAATAAATGTCATCAGGTTCAATCAGGTTTTAGCCTCCAGCATGGGAAAATCTCTGGATTTGTCCTTATCTTCCCTCCTTATGTCTAGACATATTATCTGAGTAACTTCAGGTCTGAGTCATGAAGGGTCGGAAATGGTTCCTGTCTCTCTGAGATGTGCTCAGACTTTTAGACCAGAATAAATAATGCAATTTATTGAGTACTGGCTTCCTATCATGTAATTGTTTCACTCACATGGTCCAAAACATAATCGACATTGCAGACCACTAACTCCCATGCCATCCAATAATATACAACATATTAAAATAATGCAAACAACTCGTTCTCTTCAGCGCACGCACCACTAGTGCTACGGCCCCATCTATTCAAATCCACTTTAGAGCACTGCCGATGGTAAAAACCTACAGAAAGAAAAGACGCTCTGAAGACAAGTTGTGCATGAACACGAGCTCAGGCAGGTTTCGGATTAATAATGAGGAAAGAATAGGCCGTGATATTGTGAGGCGAGGGTTGCGAAGGCTAAGGGGTTGAGCCTGGGCCCTCAGTGCAGGGCCCCGTGAGAGTGCCGGGGTGTCAGAGTTAAAGAGCTTCTAATGGGACGGGGATGCTGTCGTGTTTACCCTGGCTCCCCCCCTCCACACGCCCACTGCATTGTGGAGGTGGCCCAGCTTTGAGTCTCCACAATGGCTGAAGAGGAGGGACAGATGGGGGTCTCTATGGAAGGAGGCACAAAAAGAAGGCAAGGTAGGAGGGCCCGGTCGTATGAGAGAAGGGAGTCCGCGGTCCCCTCGCACTGCTTGCCATGCAAAGTAATGGAGAGAAAAAGAGAAAGGGATGGAAAAAGAAAGAAAAGAGATGGCAAAAAGGGGTGGGTGAGAGGTCACAGTGGGATTTGGAGCTATGAGTTATTGCCTATGCTCAATGCAAAATACAGTATATGCCTATACGTACTGGAGTAGGCAAAATCAGACTAGACAAAGTCTTTTAGACCTCGACTCATCACATGTAGGTGTTTAAAGTTAATGCTGCACTATGTGAGGTTCGGGGAAACTGAAAGAGCTGTGATTGTGCAGAAAGGAAGAATAGCATGCTACTATATGGCATCAAAATGCAGGGATGCTCTGTAAAACCTGAAAAAGTCTGAGGTCTTTGTTGGATCCACAACACAACAGACATTACAAAACGATTTCCCGCACGTTGCATGGAGTTACATTTTTCCATCACTCAAATGTTTATTTCAGTGCAGCTTCAAGTACTTGCATGTTCACTGAGTAATACCGACCTTATAGCTACAGAGAGTCAGACAGAGATGACACCAAGCTGAAACCTAACAGAATTCCACCAGTGGATTATCAGAGGCCAAAGACAATCCAATCCTGTAACCAGTCAAACCTTAAATATCATGTAATTGCTTTTGAGACAACAAAAATTTTTATTTAAATTGTTCCAAATTCCTGTACTTGTGATTTTTGGTGAACGTCAACAGCCAATTTAAAAAATCTGCTCTCTTTTCATGTTTGGAACTGGACTTCAGTTCCGCATCACATTCTGGCAGGTTATTTTATATTTGCATATAAAATTTGATTTTATAATTTAGATGGCAGAATTATATAGATTTATATATATCCAGTTAAATATAGAATTTTAAAAAAGCACTGAATAGCACAGCTCACTTTCAGGGAATTGTGATATACCCTGATATCAATTTATATATACTGTATATATAAATTGAATAAAATTTTATATGCAAATATAAATTAACTTGCCAGAATGTGATGCAGAACTGAAATAAGTCCAGTTTCAAACATGAAAAGAGAGCAGATTTTTTTAATTGGCTGTTGGCTTTCACCAGAAATCACAAGTAATGGAATTTGGAACAATTTTGCTTTAAGTTTTGTTGTGCAAAAAGCAATTATGTGATATTTAAGGTTTGACTGGTTACAGGTTTAGATTGTCTTTGGCCTCTGATAATCCACTGGTGGAATTCTGCTGGGTTTCATATATATATATATATATATATATACATATACATATATATGCCACATTTAACTGCCCTTAAAGACTGAAATAACTCTGTGCCAGACTGACATGGAGTGACTCGAAATGGCAGTGGGTCAACAAATATTGTCCATATTATTATAATTTATTGTTCCTGGTAATCTTTATCTTCTGCAACCCCACACTTCCTTCTGGGTGCAGCTCTTCCTTTGATGATGAGTGTAACACATTAAACCGTCTGTATGTTACTTTATTGTAATCACCTCTGTTTGTGTAAAGTACCTGTAATCTGAAGACAGAGATGAATCACATTACAGGTAAAGATCACACTGAAAATACCGAGCATGTATGCCCACTCTTTCACACGGGACGACAAACAAGTCTGCCACTAAAGCTTTCTTAGCTGTGCCACGCCAGTCTGCCTACAGCTTTGAAATTTAATCTACACTGACGCTCGTCTGACTACTCCGTTTTTAATCTACCCTGAAAGGTTGAGCTTAAGCTGACTTTTTGGGTAAACATTTTAGTGCATCTTTCAGGACGAGAGCTTACAGACCATCATCAGTCTGGGTTTAGAACCAATGTCAGCTACAGTATATCGCATACATAGATGTTCTATACATAAATGACTATTTGGTTATGAATTATTGGATTCATAAACACAAACAATCCAATCCCTGTTGATAAAGCTCTCTGTAAGCCAGAGTGATTGATATCTGCTCTAGAGCTTTCAGACGATGCTTTCTCATGACCAGTGAAAGGAGAAGGTCCGTAATGGGGCAGCACAAAAAGACTTTAACCAGTCATAACCTTTAATGACGTTCAGTGGGTTACTTTATGAGCTGTTTAGCAGTGTTATATCTGCTTTACTGGACAAACGTATTTAGCACATCCGACTCTTTCTGTGGAGAAATCCTGGAGATGGAAGCTTCTGGAAAGTCTGGGGCTTCCAGTCTGGGTTTTTCTTCCTTTGGCATCAGTGGGTTTGCGTTGATTGTATTGATGTACTGTACCTTCAGAAGTAACAAAGAAATGACCCAATGCCAAGTGAGGTTTGATGTTTTACTTTCTAGGACAATTTACTTAAAGGAGCCGTGGCTGTAACCTGTGGAAGTGAGGTTGTGCAGTGCAACCTACAGAAGGCCTCCAAAGCCCACCCTACCTTTCCTAGAACTACAGTGCCCGTCAGGTAGTCTACCATTGTCGTAGTGCCTGTCTAGATTTGCTCTTTCATGTTTTCTGTTCTTTCACAGGGTGGACTCACCCTCCTCTGCACTTGGTAAATAACAAATGCAATCCTCCTTTGGTCAAAACTTGGCCTCTCAAACTTCACCACACAAAATGATTCTCCAGCACCAGTGTCCCCACACTCTGTTCTTCAAGTCCTAGCTTGCATGCTCATATGCACAAGTACCATGCATTAACTCAGTGCTCCGAATGTTTTTAAAATTAAGTCAGTTTAAACTCAGAGTTATTCTGTGAAACAGGAGAAAGATGCTGGTAAATAAATGGCTCACCTCAGCGTCATACCTAGTCTACCAAAATATCATCACTGTCCAAAGAAAAACAAGTATCTCCAAAAAAGCAGCTTTACAGGAGAGGCCAAAAACCTCATTTAACTTTAATGCAAGTCAATGGAACCAGACATCTTTCCAAACAGTTTTGGGCCAGTTCGGTTGGTCTATTTATCATGAGATTCTCACTTGGTGTAAACAGTAGCTGACGTGTTCAAATGACGCAATAAAGTACAAATGGTCAAAAGTTGAGATACATGTTTTTCATTGGACAGCGACGATATACTACCTGGCCTTTACAGAGCCTGGAGCTTCTGATAAATGGCCTGTGCTAGGACATTTCAAACTGTTCTTCCAACGGATGCTACCGCACCACATAACTCAAGCTGCCACTTCAACATAAACCATGAAGGCACATTCTCTGTCCTGGACTTCTGTAGAAATGCTGCTGGTCTGAACAGCAGCTTACAATAGAAGACTCACCCTCCGCTCCACAGTAGATATAAGGGGCTCTTTCTCAGCTAACAAGGATTCATAGATACAGGTAAATAAACACTACATGAAAAATGCTTTGTAAACTATATTCTATGTCTGCTAGCAGATTCCCCCTAAATCAAGGGTCTACAAACCTAGACCTTGAACTCGGTTCCCAATCCTGGACTTTGCAGTATTTGATAGGTGACACTGCATGGCCAATTACATTACATTACCTGTAACATGAGAGCAAAATCCAGGACTGGATTCAAAGTCCAGCTTAAGAACCTAAAAATATTTTGGCAACACTTTGCTAACACTGGATGGTGCACTGTAGATTCTCTGGATATATATTTAACTATTACATGTCAACTAAACATCAGATAAATGCAACTGAATTTGAAAATACCATTATGTCTATTTGTAAACACCAAACCTCAAGGCAAAACCTACACGTATTCCCAAACCCAACCCTAAGTTTCATGTTGTTGATAGTCAAATGGGTATCACCCGAATGGCTGTTAATAACTGAAGTACCTGTAGGTTATCTATAGGGGACCGTCCAAATAAAGAGTGACCAATATTTTACACACTGCACCTTTAATGCATTATTAAGTATGACACAAACAGCCACTCACAGGACACAGTGCAATATAACAAAGCCACTCTTAATTTCAGAGTTTGTTGAATATCTTTTTCCTGCAGAGCTGTGAAAGGTCACTTTGTGGAATTCCTCTTTAGAACTGTGGGTATCAAAGCTGCAAGGCTTTACCCCATTTATGGTTTTACTAAAAGGTCATGAACTGAAATATCTGCTGTACATCATCAGAAGAAATCTGCATATTACAAATAATGCATTGGGAGGAGGGAGGATTCTCTAATCCTCCCTCCTCCCAACCAACCACCCCATCCTATCCTACTCACACAAACACTTTTCTACAGCAGGCCTTACAAAACTGACTTTTTTCCTCCTCTGTAAAAAAAAACTGAAACAAAACACGCATCACATGCAAGAAAACAGCACATCAATAAATCTGACTAAAGATAAAGGGGCGGGGCTTAAGGGGGAAACCTTCTGATATCTTAAAACTTCAGGATAATTAGATTACAGTGATAAGAAATCATTTACAATGGTTTGAATTAAAATTGGCTGTTAGAGATTAACTTAAACAGAAATTCTTATTTCTGTTTATTTACAGTGGTTATGATAGAAACCAGACATCTGAAGAGTTTACTGTCTCTACAACTGCAAGTAATTTGAGAGAGCATTTTAAAAAGGTATTTCTGTAAACACATTAAATGATGGAAAGGTATGCTAAGGCCACAATATAAATAAATAATAAATGAACAAACAAATATTTATACATTTATCTATTTGTGGCTTTTGGTCTTTTTGACCTAAACAGTATTTTAAACGGTGAAGAGATATGCACAGTGAAATGAATGAATAAACTGCTGTCATAAAACCTCTTATCTCAAAAATGATCACAGGAGAGGGACAAACCATAAGTTACTTTCAATGCAAGTCAATGTAACCAGAGGGCACCTCACACCTAATGTCATTTGGCAACATTTGTTTTGGCCCACTCAACAAAAATTCACATACTAGGTAAAGGGCACCATGCATTTTATCAGTTCTATCAAAAGTTACCCACCCCCCCACACCCCTGTCAGCATAACCACTCATTCTATTACGAGTTATTATTTCCATCACTGCTGCTGTAAAGAAATCAGTTTGTGTTCGTTTCTCTACAATGAACCATTTCACATCAAACTGCTCTGAATGAATGAACCGTCCAGAAAAAAAAAAACAAAAAACAAAACACCAACCCCACAGACACACACACAAACCCCACAGTAACCTGAGCAGCAGTAGCACTAGTGGTCACCTGAACAAACCATCACTCTGGATGACAAACCGTCTTCTCCCTTCCCTCCTCTACACTGAGAGGTGTCCACAGTGACAGATGTTGCTGAGGCAACAGTTGGTATTGAGGAGGAGGGGCTTAAGACCATCTGCCCAGGGTCAAGGTTTGGATGAGTGGGGGCATCCACCTCACTCCCTTTCCCCCCGCCCCCCTCCCAACAAAACACACAGCTATAGTGGCAACTTGGGGTAAATAGCTAGAACTGCGGCGAGCATTTCATTTATTCAGTTATGTTATGTAGCCGCAGGCTTGAGCTCATGCTCTGCGGGAAGGAGGAGCAAAGGCTGACAGGAATCAAGAGTTTTTCCCAGCACTAGTCTGTTCAGCTTAAACTGAGCACTGCATGACACTGCCTCCTTGTGGTGAACTGGTAACTGTACAAGCAAGGCAACCATTTCCCTGACTCAGATGAACACTTGAAATGGGATAAAAAGTAGTTTATTTATTTATTTTAAACAAATGGCTGCAGATCAAAGACAAAAACAAAACAACATTTAAGATGGAAGATCAAAAAGGACTCGCAGATTTTTGCTGATATTTTCCACTTCGTCACGGAAATGTGCAATCTTCATGTGAGCCATTTTCCTCTGGGAGGGGGAGAGAAAAATTCAAATTTACAAAAACTCAAATTTACAGTTATCTTCACATTACATCTAAATGAAGCTAGCGGTGGGCAGCAGGAAAGTATTTTATTGGTGATATTAGGGTGATATTGTTTTAAATGGTTTCTGGGTATACCAGGAAGACCGTTAACACTTGAGCACTGATATTTCATGTTCAGCTACTTGTGTCATTACCAAGTGCACATAATTCTTTTACCGTGTGTCACCCACCCGCAGCTGTAAATCTGAGCGGGTTCGTTTCTTTACAATGAACCGTTGCAGGTCAAGACTGGTAGAAAAACTAAGCAGAAACTTAAAAGACCAAACTTAAAGCCGCACAAGCGGAACAAATCATCCATCTAAATGACAAACTGTCTTTTCCCTTTCCTCCCCTACACCGAGAGATGTCCCACAGTGACAGATGTAGTAGGACCCCAATTTTGTTATTGTGAAAAATTGTTACAACACACTTGCCTGGCCAACTCATGGAGACCATCAGTACCTGAAGGCTAATGCTGTACGTTCAGCTACATGTTTTATTACAAAGTGAACATAATTATCACAATAATGTTACCCTATATCACCCATATTGAAATATCTAGGTTCCCAGGTCTTATAGGGGTGAAAAATTAAAAACGGCAATTATAGAATGTTAATTTGCATAACGCTGGTTCCTTAAATTTACTAACAAGGTGCCATAGGACGCAAAACTGTTTACATCGGTACGTTGAACAAACTCACTGTAAACCTTTTCCCTGCCTTCCCAAAACAGGAAACTGGGAATGGGTATGGTTCATGTTCTTTAAACAAGTTGGGGTCCTATTAACCAGCCTCTTAGCTGAAGGTTCCATTCCTCCTTAAATTGTTACAACTGGACCAGTGCTAAAACACAACAGCAGTACAATTTAAGAAGGAAAGGAACACCAGCAACACAAGCTGGTGAACTGGAAGTCAACTTCAGCAACCAAATCTTTAAATGGGATCTCAGACAACTTCATAGGGTGTAAATAGGCATGTGGAACTGCTTCTGGGAATTCTTTCACTTTGACCAAAATGACATCTTCTGCGTAGACATCACAATCTAATATACAGAATACGTACATTCTATAGCACCTTCAATAGAGTTCATATAAACAGGTTCAGGAAACCAAACCTTGATCTTCTCTGCCATAACACCAACAAACCCTTTAACACCTTTAGTGTTTAAGGTTGCACTTGTACTTACTATGTAGTTGCGGATCCGACCATGTTCTAGATGGAAAAACTCAATAGCTGTGAGCTCGTCCCATGATTTCATCTGAAGGAACGCACAGTCTGGAGAGCGTTTGGCATGCTCAGACCTTTTTCAGGCAGATGGAATAAAAGAACGGAAAGGTAAGCATGGTGACGACATGTACACCATCTCTAGTACTCTTTCCCACCTCCAGACCTGTAGTTCACCTGCACTGCAGTTATGCGTTTTCCTGCTGTAATACACTCAGTTCAGTTCAACTTAGATTTATTGAGTACTGGATTATGAATTAATGACTGAGCTGCAGGTAAACCATGCAACTGCAGTGCAGGTGGACCACAGGACTAGTGTTTGGGACACCTGAGTACTGTGTTCAAAAAAGCAGACACCCTGAAGTGTGCACTGTCGCCTGACTGACAGCATTCCAAGAACATCAACCATGCCTAATCAATTAATTCTCATAAGTCATTTTAGATATGACATACAAATAGTTTCTCCAGCACCAAAGTGGATCATGATGGGAAATACAGTCAAATAGAGTCTATTAGCATTTTTGCAAATAGTGACACAGCAAGAGTCCCAGCCTTTGCAAAAGCGGTCCATGACTAGTAACACATTGTGAGAGGGTGTCAGACTTCAGTCATCTAGTGTAAGGCTACTATAGATGTACACACGAATGAATTTCCCGCTGTTGGAGCACATTCCTTTTGTTCCTTCCACATACACATCCTCTCGTCCTGAAACCAAAAAGTGCAACTGCTTGGGCCTGTATCGCTCATTTTTGTCTCCATCTCATCCATCCAGCACTTCATGTACATGATATTAACTTTGGAATGCCTCACCCACACATCAGCAAGACTAGAGACCAGAAGTGTAGACTCCGGGACAGTCAACATGCGACGGTTTTGTTTACAGCTGTCAGCCTTGTGTAAATTAACAGGCATTTGAATATTATTTTGCCTTCCTGAGCTGCATTATGCATAAACCTGGTCAAGCCACTACAGACCAGCAAACTGGATCACCGAAACCGAGAGCATAACTTCATCAAGCATGGTGCACACATGGTTTCAGACCAAGTACTGTGTTATAAGCACCTACACGTCTACACATCTCTGAAATTATAAACACTCACCTGGAGGAGAACCACTCGAGAGTCAAGTGTTTACATGCCCAAGTCTCAAATAGCCTGCACATCAGCCTGGGCCTCCTGTTTTAACTGCCCTAAGCTTAGGTTCTGACTAAGGTCAAAATGCTCGTTACATGGACAAAGCTCAATTAGACAAACAGCCCGAGTTAATTAACACTGAACCATTAGCATGCATGTAAACATCACATCTATACAGTGAAAATAAATGAAAAGAAGTCGATCAGAAGGGGAGGCCTACCAGGGAACATCTTCAGGCTCCCAGCCTTCAAGCTCCTTGAGGCAGTAGAAACAGCAAACCACATCAGGCTCATTCTCGCTGGGGCAGTGCACAAAACCTGCTTTGGCCATCTAAATGCAGATAGAAAGATGTAAATGGATGTGGCCAGCAAATAACATTTTGAAATGAGCTGTCGTGCTGCAGTGGGAGCTTTTCTTCAATGAGGCACTTTGTTAAATTAGTTAACTCAAACAGTAGAGCAGGAAAATAGCATTTTCCTTTGCCAGTGAATGAGGTGTTGTTTTCCACAGCACTTGTCCTTTAGCCAACGGGCATCTAATTACAGAGTAGCAGAGGGGATCGAACGGTCTAACACATCAGACAAACCTGAACAAAACTAAGCCTTTCTGAGGCAATTAGGTCCATCACTGTGCCATCAACACACAGTCTATAGTACGGCAGGGGTTCACCATGCTAAGATCAACTGCTTAGCAGTCTCCTGAATGGTGCTTTTAGCTTACCAAGACTAAATCAGAAAAATGAGAACTTCTACATGATTAAGTAGCTAAAATGTAAACAAAGAAATAGATGCAAGATGCTCCATTCAAAGCATTCAGAATTGTTCACAGTGGTGGTGATGGGTTAAAAAAAAGTTAAGTTTAATGCCTCTGAAAGAGAATGACTCAAAGTTATTAAAAAGGTATACACTGCCTGATATGACTCACTGTTTTTAATGGTAGTTTTCTGATTAAGTTTTGGTTATTTATTTTTTTATCTATCATTCTGTGATGGAGTGGTATAGTAGGGTCTTGTCTGATCAGGTAGAGCCTTTACCCACAACAGGCAAATTGGACTCATTGTACCTCACACTGTAATTTGCAAGGAATCAGTTCAGATTTGTGCGTTCAGACATCACCAGCCTATCTGCATGGGTCAGTAAGTAAATAAGTGTTATAATAAGTTAGTGGTTGGTGTAGCTCGGCGGATAACGCCACTGCCCGCCAGAGAGCCACCACCACATGTGGGAGACTGGGGTTCGAATCCCTGTCTGGGTGACTACGCTGTGCTACACCAATAAGAGTCCTTGGGCAAGACTCCTAACACCACATTGGCCCACCTGTAATATGATTAACCCTGTAAGTCGCTCTGGATAAGAGCGTCAGCTAAATGCCATTAATGTAAATAACAAACCCCAGCACTTCTGTACATCATGCAAACCATTGTCAAATTGCAAAGTGCTACTTGGGCAAATACATCCAGACGCACAAGAGAGATCTGTTCAAATCTAATGGGAATTGCATTTCGATTCCCAAAAAAAACAAACAAAAACAAAAAAAAACAGTTTTTTGCCTTCAGCACCTTCAATACATCAGTCCCGATATGCCAAAAATCTGCTTTGGGCTGGCAATTTGAACAACGCCAAGAAGAATTTATTCAGATGTATGGCTATTTAACATCATCAGCCATCATAACATTACATATAGGAACCCAGAAGACATGTGTAGGTTCTTTTTATTAAATTAAATTACTGTGTGTGTTGTAGACATGGTGACCCCAGGGTCCCATCACCACCACTGTAAAGACATCAGAGTCTGTAAGTAACGCTACAAAACTACACCAAACCACCCAGAATGACCGTTTATACATGAATGACTAAATTATTCACAAATATCAAACTGGTGGAAATGCCCTTTAAACCAGCAGCGGTTAAACAAGTCAGTAGACTCTTTAAAACCGACAGGACATACGAAACTGGAGCTGAAGGTTCCACCTTAAATGGCGTCTCACTGTTGCACCATTTAAGGTGGAACGACAAACTGCAAGAAGCTGGCGAATAGGAAACTAACTTCAGCCTAAGTGTCGAGTCTGCTATTGTGGACAGGTGTGTTAGTCCTTTGTAGTTTTGAAGGTGCGGCGACATAACCGAAAGGTAGCCACGTCAGCTAGCTGAGTATGGTTCAGCATGAGTGAGCTAGCTAACTAGTTATTGTGGTGCCTTTGAAAACGGGTACCGAGATGCTCTTGATCTAGAAAATTACATTTCTGTGATTTTTGCAGTACCAGCTAGCACATTTCCTCACCAGCTCAGGTGTACACTGGCAGTCTTCGCGGAAAGGCCAGTCGGAGAAAGTTTGCAGGCGCTTCTCATAGTTGTACATTTGATCGAAACAGAGGAATCGAGCCGCGATGACTTCAGAATGAGACATGCTGGCTCAAACGCAGACGACACAGAACACAGCTCAGACCAAAAAAAAAAAAAGCCTGTCTCTCTGTAGACACATACACACATCGACAAACACGAGCATCTAATCTAGACACTAATGACTGACTGATTAAGGAGTTTCAGCTGAACCGATCACGTGATAACGCTTCATCATCATCATCATCATCATCATCATCATCTTCATAACACAGCTGTAGTTGTGGGATTCAGGGGAAATGTAGCCCTTCTCCAAAATGTACGTGATAGCCTAAAATTCTTAACAACATTTAGCATTTTTTTCTTTATTCATTTGTGACATATACTGTAATGGCAGGGCGTGAACTGAGGGAGGCGCTGCAGCTGCGCTAATTCACCACCAAACCGCGAATGCCGGCTTAGCCAATCAAATCAGAGCTTGTCAGTTGTAAGCCAATCATATCAGACCTTGGAGAGGGGCAGTCGTTGAAGTTGTGAAAGGATTTGAGCTCATTATAGCAATTCAGTGTACTAAAATTAAGACTATGTCTTATTTTAAAGTTGAATATACAGTCTGAGTCAGCGAGTGAAGCTGTAAAGTTATGGGTTTGTGCAAATTGAGGTCAGTATAGTTGAATATCCAGCTTTTGGCCAGTTGCTTTTCAGCTAACTAGTTGGCCATAGAGCACGAGCGTTAGCTAGCTAGCTAACTAAGAAGCCAACTATTCTACTAAACTTCACAGATGAGTTTTAACTATGAATTATTATTTATATACCTTGTCCAGGGTGTTTCCTGCCTTCTGCCCAATGAACCCTGGAATAGGCTCCACCATCCCGCCGTGACTCAGAAGGTTAAACAGCTCAGGAGATGAATAAATAAGTGAAGTAAAGTTTTTATATATTGGTTAGCCATATTTGTCTTGTTAGTGGACTGTCCATTTAAGAGGACTTAAATTGTCTAAATTAAAATGTCTTAAATAGTCTATTCCAAACATGGAATGTGGTCTCTTTTGTACCAAATCATGGTATTTTGTTTGTAGCATCTTTCCTTTTTTTCCCCCCCAAAATCTTATACACTCATTGAAAAGTAGGAGCACCCATAAGAAAGTGTCACATTGCAGTGCTGTTGGGAAGGAAGATAAAGGTTACCAGGAACAATAAATGATGATACATTTAGACTGATATTGACAATATTTACTGAGCTACACATACAGAAGTAGTGTCTCTCAGCATCTCTCTGTATGTCTCCCTATCTATAATCAATATAATGCCTTTGTTTCATCTGAGATCAATGTAGATGGAGCGATACTAGGATTTAAGACTTGTGGCTAATACACTATTATATTCACTTATGTATATGTATTATATATGCCTCTGGTTGGATTGTGTTGTTGGGCTGTTCCTTCTGGGTTAACATGTTCTTATTTAAATTCAAACAATTCCTGGCTAGCATGCCCTTCACTGTTTAAGGCAGTTCCTCTATTCTGTTTTTCTGTAGTCAGTAAGATGGTACCACAGAGTTGGTTTCTGGATGAAACTTTCAGTAACCTTCAGGTTTCTGGATGCAGCCTTTGTAATGTCGGTTGTGCTTTGTACCTCTTCCCTGAACAGATGAATCCAAAGATGGACAGGATGTTGAAAGATAATTCAAAGAAAAGTCCAAATTTGTCAGTCATGTCTTCCAGAAATGTAAGTGAATTATCCACTACTGCTGTCATATCTTCATCATATAATTTTGCATTTGATACCTAAACATGGAACTGTACATCACTTTTGAACCTGTGTGTGTAAAGATGGTATTGTGATACCCTCGAAGACTAAGACGGTCAGGAGGCCATCAATAGCCACAAGGCTCTAGTCCATGGTAGCACCACAACCCACATGAAATAGCACATGCACCACGTGTTAACTTCTTCAAGCATATTTGCATTCTTACCACAGCTGCAATGTCTGTGTGTGTGGCTGCATGGCTGTGATTTCCATGCTGGCTGTGCAAGCTACATAGCCACCCTACATAGTGAGGAGAGCTGACATCATGTCCGAGTCCTTAGGGTGCATGGTGTCAGAAAACGTGCCTTCTCAGTGGCTACCATGAGCCTGTATGTGTTCCTGCTCTGCATGGTCACACCTCATGCGTGAGCCTGCAGTGGGATGCTACAATATGTAAGGACTTGGTTCCAAAAGATAATGACATGGTTCCAAAACTTCCGTGACATCCAACACCTCTGACTTTCAAATGACTATTTCAGGCTTTACAGAGTGACGCACACGTAGGGTATATCTACAAAAACGCTCTTATTAATTAAGCATAATTTATTTAGAAGTGTATTTTATGTATTTTATTTATAAGAAATTCTAGAAGAATGGTTTGGTTATTTCTGGAATATGACCCCTGGGTCTCATGTTACCCAACACACAGTGCACTGTATGACATAATGACCAGACTACATGAGTCCATTCCACATTTATAGGTGTAGAATGTTAGAAGATCTCCCTCTACTGGAAGAAATGATTATTGAGCACTCATGGAATTGCGTCTGTCACTTCAACAATGCGGGCGGCTAGTATTTTTTTTATTTTCTTTTAATAAAGGAATGAAGAATTCAGGATTTGGTCTGATTGCTTGGTCATCTGGCCCTAAATAATTTTACTAAGTACTCAAGACTTAACCATGAATTTGCGGTCTGTGGGAGCGGCAGATGACTTTAATGGTTTGTGGTGTGAACATTTGGGAGCTGTTTATGACAGGGAGACATGGAGAAGGCCTGTGACTGCCACCATGTTCCTGTAACTCTATCCTCCCAGCCCCTGGCTGCTGAAATGTGCTTACTGGTCCAAAATGAAGCTCCTCAAACCCCCTGTGCCCTTCTCCTGCAGAGTTGTGCTCAGTGTGTGGCCTTGAGCAGCACTTGCTTTCTCTGCTCTAGACTGTATGGCTACTTTGTACTGGTTTACACAGGTCTACCACTTTAGATAATTTCAAGATTCCTTTGTAGAGCACTGATGATTTGGTCATTAAATGTTCTTGTTTTTGTGCTTTTTAACCATCTCATCAGTACAGAGGGGCTGTTATGTTGTATGCCACTTGATATTCTGCCTTGTGTTTCATATTAGACATGACATTTGGCACATTCATTTTGAGGCTTGGCTTCGCTGTAGTCTGACCCTTCCCAGTCCTGTTGGATGTATCATAGATGAAATGAGCTAATGTGGATGCTCTTAATGGCAATAAAGCCAGCATGCAGAGTGACTGGAATTTTCCTCATATGTAACAGCAGTTGGAAACTGTGTTGGAATAATTAAATGAAAATAGAGTGCAGTGGATTCACTTTACTGGTGATGTGGCCTTTACCTTTTTTGCTCTTCGCAAATAATAGTGTAGTTTAACAGCTTGAACATTTGCGTATGTTAATATAGTAAAAGTGTACACTTTTAGACCAAGTTTAGAATATCCAAACAATGTAAAGAATGTATTTACATTCAAATATTACAGATGTATGCAAACATTTGGATGCATGTCATGTTTTGTTGATTTTCTGGAAGCAAGTTAGTGAGCACATCCTCTAATGAGTACATACTTCTGCACATTTCAGTGCACCATTATGGCGTGAGTGGTGTGTTAGTGTATGTTGTGCTGGTATTAATAAATCAGACTTGTTAAACACTCTGTCCACTCACTGTCCACTCTATTAGACACTCTTGCCTTGCTGGTCCACCTTGTAAATGTAAAGTCAGAGACGATAGCTCATCTGCTGCTCCACAGTGTGTGTTGGTCATTCTGTAGTCCTTCATCAGAGATCTCAGTCCAGCAGTGACACTGGGGTGAATAAAACTCCAGCAGCAGTGCTGTGTCTAATCCACTCATGTAATACCTGCTCTGTGGGGGTCCCGACTATTGCAGAAGAGGGTAAAAGTGGGCTAACAAGGTATGCAGAGAAACAGATGGCCAGTCTGTAATTGAAGAACTACAAAGTGCTCCTGTATGGTAGATGGTGCCAACAAAAAGGCAAATGTGTGTAGAGACCAGGTAGGTGTATCTAATGAAGTGCTCAGAGAGCATCATGGAGGGAGAAGGATGAACTTATGATATATTTCTATATATTTTTTGCAATATGTTAAATGCACATTGCACACTACAGTTTAAGCACCTCTGTAGGGTATGTATTCACCTATTTTCAATTGGAAAATCAGCAGTTTTTTTGTTTTGACTGGGAGTGTTGAAACTCTTTGTAACCCTGCACAGTGTTAACTACACATACTGAATCTGCAGAAGAGTGAAAAAACAGTAAAGCCCTAATGTTTATTCCATTGTCGTCTTTATAAATGTTTTTGGGGTAACGCAATAGGGAAAAAGACCCATGATTTTGATATGGTGCTAACCTAGATTGTCACCGAGCTCTGGGTAATTCCACATTTGAATGTACACAATACAATCCTGGCGGTTTGATGTGGTTCGTTGTAGAGAAAATGATGGACGCTTTACAGATTTCTTTCTGAAGTGATCAGCAGCACAGATACAGACATTATTTTATCCAAAGCAACCAGTGAACCTACGCAGATTTTATATGTAGTCTTAAGGACGGTAAACTAGTGTTAAATCTGAAAGGGAAATTTCTTTGTATGTGATTTTGCATTATAACACCCTGCATGTATCTTTTTGACAATGTATTTAAAACATTTGAAGCAACAGCAACAAAAAAAATCTAAGTTATTCTAAAGCGTCTTTCAGGCATCAGGCTGTGTATTTGAAATCATTTTGTGTCATATCTTTGTGTTCCAGAGTTTTATGAGGCACCATTGTGAACGGTGTAAAACGGAGAACCCCGTCGCTTTTCACATCAAACCACTGTGGACCTCTGAACCATAGATTGGATGAAATTCCCCATTAAATGGGCTACAGTTTTCCCACGTCTACAAAGATGAAGGTATGTTTCTTGTGCTGTATGTCTCTGTGTACTGTATGTCTCTCCATGCCTTCATTGACACTTGACTCTTCTCCCTGTCACCCCCCACCCCTGCCCCACTCCCAAGCCCCGTCATTCTGTCCCTCTCCTTCTCTTTCTCCCACTCTCCCCTTCCTGACACAGTTGTCCTCACTTATTAAGGTTCTGCTGTGATTAGCTGCTGGAATGTCTTGCACTTGTTCTGTATTCTCAGTGTGGTGAGATCGAATGCAGGGAGAGGGGGGAGGGACGCAAAGGGGGCAATGTGTTTGCTCACTCTTTTCTCTTCACAGCATGGCCTGTGTCTATGCGAACGCGTGCTGCCGAGTGCGGGACAGTTCCTCACTTTCACTTGCAGTTGTCCAGAGTTCACAAGGACCGTTCTGCTTTTCCATTCAGGAAAGTAGTTGAAGGTACTTTTGGAGCTCACAAGGTGTTAATGCCTGAGAGGACCTTTACGAGACATTTGTTGTGTCAGTGTGGAGAGTGAAAACCTCAAGGGTGTAAAAGAGGAGAACTAGAGGAAGGGAAGAGGCAGAGGAAGAGACTTTAATGTGGGGCCCAGGTAAGAACATCCATTTCTTTTCTGTGGCAGCTTCTATGGAGGAGGAGATTGCTGTGCAAAGTAGAAGAGGCTATATATCAAAAAAGGTTCTTTGTGTACTCTTAAATACAAGGTATGCTATTAAAGATCTATGTTTCTCTGAAGAAGCTTCCAATGACAGCATTTTGTGTCTTACAGAATTTTTGAAGTAAGGTTAAGGCTCTATACATACTTTTAAGCCTAAAGCTTTATTTTAAGAGTAGCATAAAGAACTATAAGGAACTGATTTTTCCTCATTAAAGAACATTGCCATGGCACCCTAATTGTTAATGAGATGTGTGGTTATTTTAATGAACTTTCCACATCATTTAAAGGTTCTTTGCCCATTAAAGCATCCAGAATCACACATTGAATCAAAAATATTAAGAACCCCAATAATATTCATGCTCCAAAGAACCTTCCCCTAGAACAAGCGTACTTGTACATGTATTGTACTGTATTTGTACATGAGATTACATTATGAAAAGTTTCTGTGCCAGTTAAATATTGCAGAACTACATTTCAAAACCACATTTTTAAGAACCATTGTATTTAAGATTGTGCTGGTAATTACAAGTTATGCTAAAGAGGGAACAACTTTTTTTTGGATGATTTTTTACACACCATGTAAAGGTTCTATACTGATTAAAGGCCTTGCATCCATATGTCCAAGCAACCATATAGGCGTAATTTGAATTTATTTCCTAATTTCTTAATTACAAATGGCAAAACTGTTTTAGTTCCCAAATATTGTTCTTCTGTAGCACGTTTTTTATTTAAGAGTATGTTTTTAAAAATGGTTGTGGGCTTGGATATATGAATCATGGGGCCTAAAAGTGATCCCAAAGAGCATTGCCATAAAACCGGTAAAAGGTCATTCCTAGAACCATAGATTCGAGCCAAGCCAGGAATTTTTAATTGGCCTTTACTGGCCTACTTCTGTAGTGGCCTGAGTGTAACTATACCCTGCTTAGTGACTATTCCACTTATGAATGTAGTGAATGTTCAGTGGTGTTTTGAAACTTGGCACCCTTTAACTTAAGGCCTCGTCAACAGATTAAAGGCGGCACGAACAGCAACTGAGTACTGTAGTTGAGTTATTTACTGTATCTCAAAAGCTGTCGGCCTATATAGCTGCAGACAAGCGGGAAATAACTGAACTACTAACTGAACTATTTACAGCAGTGTTAATGTCATGATGCAACCTCTAAGCTATACATCAGCGTGTAAGACATAAACTGATAGTATGTGATCCGATACATCTTATGAAGTTACAGCACTCTCTGTCCTGCAGTCTATCTGTCTCTGAATATAGTCGTGTCAGTCTTGTCATTAACAAGATTGGATTACCTTCAAGGAGCAATGGCACACCTTAGCATTTAAACCCACCTTTAGGAAAACCATGCGTCCTCTTTATTGTCCCTCATGTTCTTTGTAAGTGTGAACTCATGCAGGCCTCATGCAGCCATTTGTCTTATTATTAATGCTCTGATGAGTTTATGAGTTTGACCTCAAAGGTCATAAAGGCAATACTGTTCAAAACCAAATAGCACCACACAACACACAGACCATTCCCAGAGAGTTGGAATCATCATACTGCTTTGTACAGTGTAAAATCTAATGTAGGAATTAAAGCACATCCATCGGTTTAACATAAATAAACATACATTACATCAACATAGACTCAGGTTTCAGTATACTTATATTTGACTAGAATTTTTTAATGTGATATAGTGTATGGAAATGATGGTTACATTTCTTCTGCATCATTATTGTCTTCATTTAGTCTCAGGTTAACATTGAATTCTGAATACTGAAGTTCCAAAAGGTATCTTAAAAATGTATTTTAAATCATTTGTAAATGTAGACAAATATCACCATTATAGAGCTATTAACTAAAGGAAACAAAGTTAAAAGTGCCCTTTATGTCCTGCATTTTGACTCACAATTACTTTTTATTTGCTGAATAACATGCAGATGTGTGTTCTCTGTAGAAAACTGTATTAACTTATTTTCATGTGGACAATCATCAGAACATGAACACAGTTTTCCTAAATTTTTAACTGGGGGAATTTAACCTAATAATATGATGTGCTTGAACTGCCTTTTGACAAGTTAGACCAATCAGCAGCCACTAAAACCCATGTGTTGTGTATATAACAAAACAACCACAACTAGCAGTAAATTCAGGCCAAGCTAGATAAACTGCATATTGCCTCTGTCCAAAGAAAAACAAGTATCTCTAAAATGGCAACTTTCCAGGAGAGCTTTAGTTGCAGTTTTTTTTTATATATATTTTGAAATGCTTTTTCAATTTTACTGAAATACTAAATGAAACCAACCATACCAACATTGCTTAAGTTATTATTGTATACAGTTATATTCTATATATATATATATTATATATCATTTTTTATATATATATATAACATTTTTTAAACATTTTTCTTATTATATACAGTCAATGCAAACAACTGGGCACCCCATCAAACTCCATGTTTTGTTGACGGATGAAAATTAAATGAACACAACCTCCTTTAGAAAAGCAGCAAAACATCTCATTTGGCCCCAGGTGCAAACAGGGCTGTACATAATGTAATCAAAATAATATGTAGTATAAAAAGTGATTCCTTACTTTTAAATAGCTGTGCATGTGTCTACAACAACTCTTTCAAAAGAGGAAATGAAACTGGTTGGTTGGTCATTGAGTACACTAATGGACAACTGCTAATTCAATTTTAATACGAACAGCGTCTGTTTATGTTGTTGATTACTGGGGTGGGCTTAGTGTATGTGTGTGATTAAGAGATCTGTGGGCTTTGAGGCAGCGTCGGGAGTCTCCCTGTTTTCTTTCAGAGGTGTGAAATCAGTGTCCGTGTGTGAGAGAGTGACAGTCAACATCTACATTCTCTCCATAAACAGACCTGGAATGATTCGCACATTTGCTACACATTTGGAGGCCCCACATACTTCCCGTGTCACTTTCACTCCACAAAAAAAAAAGGAATAATCTTTTTCCGGTTTGTTGCAGAGGAAACTCATATGTCTACCCATTCCTGATCAATATTCTAATTTTAGTGTTACCATGCAAACCGATCCTCGTGCCAACTCTACTGACTCTGTGCTTTTCAAGGGCAGTCTGAAGCACCGAGCCTTTCGACAGCAAGCATCCGGCTGGAATATCGCAAAGACAGCTTCATACAAGCAACCAAATACAGGCTAAAATCTCACCTTTTAATAATGCGATTGAAAGAGAATGTACAAGTAGACTACAAGTAATATAGGTACTTTATGTTCCACTGCTCTGTTCTATTGTGTTTTAATATAGTTAGGATACAGCCAAAGGGAAAAAAAAACATTTTGCTGCTTATCCTTACAGCATTGTCATCTTTAAGTTGTCTAAATCTGTCGCCGGATGTGTTGCAGTGCATGCATGTTCACATTAGCCACTGTAAAACGTAACGTGTGGAATCAGTGCTTTGTGTGCTACTGCACTTTCTATTACTCTATAAAAGATGCATAAGGCTGTAGGATGCACTGTAGTGTAAGCTCCTTCAGGGCCTTGAAGGGTTAATAGGACTATTGTCACTGCCAGTCAGATACAGTATAAAGAGAAAGTTAATAAGTCTTTACACGGTTAAAGCTCCTTTTTTTGGTGATAGGGAAAACACTGGAAAAGTGTTGTGGCATCAGCGTGATGAAGTTCAGAGCAGTTGAAGCGAATGCTCTCTTACTGAACATAGCAGCTGGGAAGAGCTGGGGGTGCAATATTACACTTTTTACACCAGCGTCAGCATGAAGAAGAATTAGGAAAAGTGTCATTTTTAGCAAATGCTCTGGGAGAACTGACACTCTGCACTTCTGAACGGCCGGGATAACAGGTCATAAAGAGCCACACAAATCCAATACATGTTACATACACAGACACTAAGCCACCCCACAGTCCAGCTCATTAACACACATTTAACACAGTGGCACCAGTAACGTACATGACAAACTGATATACAGTGTCTGTTTTACAACGGCCGCGTTGCTGCTCTGCATGGCCACACGTGCCAGTAGTGGGTTCCTACAGTAATTCTTCTTAGCAGTACTCCTAAGCCTGAAGAAGATTTAGAATAATGATTTCCATCTTAATCCTACATTACTGAATGTCTCATAGTTTGCCGATTGCTTGTATATTGTTGTATACTGTGTATACTCTGTAACATATTGTAACATATGATTACATAGTCTGTATATTGAATATAATACAAGAAAAATAATTGCAGCCGAAACCAAATTTCTTGTTTGTCAGCATACTTGGCCAATAAATCTGATTCTGATCTCACATTAAAAATCAAACTCAGATTTTTTTTAATTTTGAAAAATGTGTAAAATGAAGACAGAATGTTCAGGATTCTGCACTATTTTAGGTCATTTTTAAAAAAAGGCCATTGATTTTTTTTTAAAAATAATTTTTAATATTTTAATGCAGGTTCTATTGTGACTGCTGTATTCGGGTCTACTAATCTACTTATCAGCTTCCTGCTTTTAAATACTGAGAGTATTTGAGGTGGTGGGGGGGTATGTGCTTCTCAGGTAAAACCTGTATGTGAAAAGAGTTAGAAAGTCATGGATGCAGAAGTTCAGGCAGGAGCTCTCCTGTGACCTTTTAGTGCAGACTCTAAATTCACCATCCTGATGCCAGAACACACAGTACTGCTGATCTACGCACAGCATGCTCCGAACACATACAACATACACTAGGCCTTTTCACTGTATACATGCCTGAACAGATGCTTTCAAAGGAGAGAAGAGACAGGAGAAAACTTAGCACAGGGCTGAGAAATGTACCCCCCAACCACACCAGTGGTCTGTAGGGTCGGGGCCTTACCACATGGGTATAACATATCAGCACAAAAAGAAAGTTAAGTTATGTAACACAATTTTATTTGTGCCTCACTTTTTTTCTGAAGGAGAAGATGCTGTATTATAGGCCATGCATTTCTACGTTCACATTAGCAGGCTGCAGAGCGACAAGCGACCAATCATTTCCTACAGGAGTATGTGATTTGTAGCCGTGATTTAGCAGCAAGTGACACAACAACAGAGCAGAAAGCGACTAATCAAGTTGAAATTTTCTGCAAATGAGTGAATTATGCAAATGAGGGAATTATGACACAGTGAAGCGACATTGTAAGTGATTGACTTCAACAACTTCTGCAAAATAGTTGTAGACATGGGGGGTCTGAGGCCCTCAACTTCTGCTCTTTTAACTTTTTATTTCTACTGGCAATTAGTTATTATTCTCAGCAATGTGGTGGTAAACATGGTAGAGAAGCTCATAACTAAGAAAGTAGCATATATTGTTGATATCTCTGGGGAGTTACATTACTCGATTGCTGGCATGGTTAACCAGCATGCTAAACCAATGAAACCAACCATGAATGCAGACAGTTAGGTTTGCGTTTGTCAGTGATAATGGATGGTTTGAAAACTAGCTAGCTTTCCTGGACCTTGTACAAGGCCATACATGACAGTGCAAGCGATTCCGAACACGCCCTCAAGAGACAAACTTGATTTGATGAAGTAACGTGCTGCCTGCTAGTGTGGGTGAGAGTACTGTGAGATACTTCCCTTTCTAAATGTGTATGGTGTATGGCTTATATGAGTCAGAGCATCGTAATGAGGATTTTGAAGTGGAAATCTTTAAGCTTGTTAAAGCGTTCATTTTATCAGCCAGTCTGTTATTTATACTAATGATTTTGTGGTTGTGATAATGTGTATGTTGGTATCAATGGTATGCAGAAGGTTACATGGCCCTTTCAGATGTTCTGCACTTTGTAATGCACAGATACTGTTTGTGCGCTGAATTGCACTGATACTGGGGGGACATAAAACATAAAAGGTTGCATGTGCAAAATTTGTCACAATTAATTTTATATTTATTGTTTCACAATATGTTAAACTCAGCAAATAACTAGAAATCATGCAAATATAAGTGTAGATTTTTACTTAGGAAATCAGCGTAGCGTTGTTTGGCCTGCCGTGTCCTGCACACAGCTGTATGGAGGTATTACTGTAAATATCTGACAAGTTCAGAAAGTAGCCTCCAAATATTTGCGTAGCCTGTCACAAACCATAGCTTCAGTTCCTGTGCATTTGCTGACCAGTTTGCTCGCCATGTAGTGTGTCATCTGGCACTTCACAGGCAATCCCTCGGTGTATATATACACTTTCTGTCAGGTATGACAAGCGCCCCAGGAATTTGCATTGGCAACACACAAGGACATACAAGACATGCACATAACACAAGACACAGATTCGTTCATTCTTCAGGTGACAGATGAGTTGCTGGGAGCACTATTTTTAATGGTGCAAACAGGGAAATACACCCCATGTGTGCTGATGTATGCACACATGACAACAGCTGATGTATGCCGACATGAGGACAGGGATTGGAAACTGCCTTGCCCTCTGTGTATTCGCTGCGCTATGATGTTTACCAATACCAATAATGGCAACAGCTGCATGTAACTGAAAAAGCAAACCAAAACATTATACGGTTTGCCTGGTAACAGTGTCACCCCTCAGCAGTGTCAGCGACAAAAAGGAATGCACAAATCTAACCTACGGGCAATTACTCAGATAACAGACGACTACAGTTTGCAGAATGCACCCCAGTAAACAGTGTAACAGTTGGGTAATATGAGCAGGCAATGTTGTAGCTTAAAAAGCACCAGCGGTATGAGGAGTACAGTAGATCTCTGTGAATGTGTCCTTTGGTAGTTTGATATTAGCATTGGGACCAGGCCTAGGTCTAAGTCGTGCTCTAATGTTAATTGGTGAGTGTCAAAACCTTTGCATAGTCATGTGTCTTTGATTGTATTAACCTACACTTTGCCCTCACGTTGGTATAGATGTCAGTTAGATACACAAGAGTGTTAGTAGTAGTACGTAGCACTTTAAAACTGTGTTTTAAACTACACAACTACAGTTGTTTCTTTGCATACCTTCTTAGCCTCCTTATGCTCCATTCGTCAGTGGTCAGGAATGCCACAGAGAAGGTATTGTGTGGGTGGTGGATCATTCTCAGCACTGCAGTGATACTGATGTAGTGGTGCTGTGTAAGTGTGTGTTGTGCTGGTGTGAGTAGATCAGACACAGCAGTGCTGCTGAAGTTTAAACACCTCAGTGTCACTGGTGGACTGAAAATTGTCCTGTGTGCAGCAGATGATGTAATCATCTCTGACTTCACATCTATAAGGAGGACCAGCAAGGTCAGAGTGTCTAATAGAGTGGACTCCAGCAGCACTGCTGTGTTAGATCCACTCATTCGTTTGAGACCCTGACCCCTAAAGAACAGACTAAAAGGGTTCCGACAATGCATGTAGAGAAATAGGTGGACTACAGTCATTATCTGACATTATCAATATCTGGCCATAGGGTCAGCTGGTCAGAATTTCAGCTTTCAACAGCTGCCAATGTCCTTTCTGTTTGTGCTGTTTAATTCCATTGTCTCCTTCAGATTTAATGCACTGCCTCAATCAATCACCAGTGCAGGAAATGACCGGCTGAGGGAAAGAAAACACCCTTGTTTAATACAATGGCTGTGCAAAATTAGCACATTACTTTAAAATGATTCGCCACATTTTCTCCCATTTAAAGCTTTTGGCACCAGACTTTGTGAACATAGCTTATTTTAATAATAAATAATACATTTTAATCATAGTAGATGTAATTCATACACAATTAGGATGGGAACTATTTATTCTGAGTAGGAACAAAACCTCATATCTCCTATATAATAACGTTGCAGTAGAAGAACAAAACATGCTCTGCCTTTAATGTAAGTCAGTGGAACCAAACCATGCACTTTTGGGACACTATTGGGACTCCTTTCATAGTAAAGTGTTAAGGTTTATGGTTTAATTCATGTTGATAGTAAATATTTCCTCTATTTCTTTAGAGATGATCTTAGAGCCAAGCCCCTAGATAAGATTGTGATTAGAGAGTTTGTCTTCTGGCTTGTAACTTACACTCAGTGAAAAGGCTACAGGTTGCCACAAGGGGGAGCTATTGGAATGAAAGTAGCTTTTGTGTCCATTACAGAGTAAGATAAGCTGGCAAAATGTCAGATATTGAAACGATCACAGTTAAATGAGCAACACTTGTTTCATTGACTGGGTTGTAAATGACCTAACAAAAAACACACATGTCTTAAGCGAGCCACTGAGGCATATGGCGAAAGGGCAGTTTTGGGGAACGTATTGTTCCAGGGGTAAACTTATGAGCTCCTGAGTGAGCAATGAGCTGTCAGTGCCTACCATAATACCTAGAAAGACTGTAAGAGAGAGAGAAATGATGATGATGAAAGAGCTGTCAAAAGATCTGTGCTGCCCTCAATCCTCAGATCCACTTTGCTGTATCCGGTATCGGCCTGACTGGCCAACACAGCGTCCATATTTAATCTCCTATATTCTTCTATCTCTTGTGGCGCATTAAAAATAGAGTAGGCCTACCAATATTCCAACACAGCACTGGACCTCTGGCCAGGCAGGGAAGCCTCTAAGAGCCCCTTAAATCCAATGGCCACCTTCCACAGCACATTGTGATTTGTCCCAGTGCCATGTGCGCATCAGCTGTCCATGGAAAGCTCTGCTTCAGCAGCCTGGCTGTGGTCTGGTCCAGTACAGGGTGTTGTGGTGATCTGAAGTCACTTTTATGTTTTCATTGCTGTGAATTACCAGTTTATTAGATAGGCTTATTTTGTACTCACACCCATTAGACACTTTAATAGGTTTACAGTTACTGACTGCAGCTCATCCGTTGCTGCACACTCATCTGTTCCACCAACACTATTTTTTACACCATGGCTGTTGTACCAGACTTTACTAGATCTTTCTCAACATAGTGGTGATACCAACTGCACTTTTAAAGTTATGGCAGGCACATTAGTGCAATAGCTGGCTTGAGAATAGGCCACCAACCTAAAAATAACTTGCCTACGGTAATCCTGTGGTCCGAAACTGACCACTGATGAAGCAGTTATTCAACACCTAATCTTGAATCCAATTGTCTGGTTCTAGAGTTTGTATACGTCAGTAATTGATCTGTAATTGGCAGATATGTTCACTAGATAAAAATATTTAAAACTAGAAAAAACATCTAGAAACCCTGAATAATCATATAATAGTCACATTACATCCATCACATGGTAAAAATCACTAGACACAAAGTCGTTATCGTGACCATAATATCCAGAGCTGATATCCAGATTAACTGCTGTGTGCAGGACAGCATTTGGATGGGCTGGGAGTGACTGCAATGCGTCCCCCAGCTGCTGCATAGGGGAGGATCCATAGAGCGAACATGAAAATTAAGGTCAATTGGGTTCAAGTCTGGGGAATTAGGAGGTAACACAGAAGCTGGTGCAAACATTGTGTGACAATGCCATGATGAATGGACCAACAGAAACAGGGCAAAACTGCATGGAAGAAGTCTGGTGCCATTGACTTGAATCAGAATTAAGAATTAAAATTAAAAAGTTTTTGCCCTCTCCTGTAAAGTTTGAGCCAACTCTAAACTCTACCCTGCAAGATGAAACTCTACAGTGCATTCCAGTTGCATAGTAAAAGAATCTAAGTGCCAGGCTGGCCTGCCTGCAGTCCGGTCCACTAGGGAAAGGATCCACTATTATGAAAGGGAAAACACGACAAAGGGGAACCTGTACTGTAGATCAGCTGAAATATTAGAGATTTAAGATGAGTATAGCAAGAGTGGAAAAGCTGTAGGGCCATCACCTCAAAAGCTGAATTCTGTGAGCTATGACATACATTTACAACAACTGTTTGCAAAATAATTCAAGACCTGACATCAGATTTAAGGTCTGAAATTCAAAACCTCTTGGTTAAACTCACAATTTTTGTAGATTTTTACTTTTGTGAACACAGCAGCTGCTGTTTACACTGTGTGAAAGTTTCATGGGGAATGGACCAAAAAAAATTCTGCTGGGGAATTTTTTTTTTTTTCACATTAGAATGAAATTAGGCTTTTGCTGTCTCCTGTAAACTTACAATTTTGAAGGGTCTTGTTTTTCTTTGAACAGCGACAATATGTGCCTGTACACCTATACCAACTATGTAGATGTAAGAAGTGAAGTTTTAAAGTGTATGGTTGTGTAAAGGTTCTGGTCTCGGTTAATTCTACATCATTTCTTCCCAGCTGTTTTGTAATGCCTGCAAAATTCTAGCCCAGGCTCCAGGTTTTGGTTTATGTCCAAGGTGGGTGACTGCTTGCGTGGTTGGGTCAGTTGGCAGTTGGAGTTGATTTCTTGTCTGGAGACCATCCATGTTACAGCTATAGGGGGTCTCCTCTTGCCTCAAGGGGTGTTTGTGGATGTGACACCCCATGGAGCTATCCGGCATGTCTAAAAACAGCTCTATAAATAAACCATAATTCTCATGGTAATTGGTGCCCTTTGCAGGGGGAAAAATCCCAGAATAGCTGGTATGTGTTAAGTCCATGTGGGTACAGTGATATTTTTCTGTTCAGGCTCATCGCACAGTCTTTGTTAATCCTCCCAAGATAGCCAAGAACTCTATATGTAGACTGCATTACTAGTACATATGCCTTAATAAGCATTAATAAGCACATACGTTTATTAACTATTGGTTGTTATTCCTGATTGTGTTCTGTGTTGCGGAGAGAAAGACTGTGAGAGCCCAAATAAGATCCGATTTGGGGGATTTAAGGTGATAGGAGAGTATTGTGATGGAGATGAGCCATATTTCTTAGGGACCTAGCATCACTGCTGAGGTAGCATGTTTAGTCTTTGTTTACAGCTGTGTGTTTGAATCAGTCCACCTGCAGAGGGCAGCAGAGGGCAGCAGTGTGCTTCTATACCCCCACCGTTCAGCTCTACAGCTCTCACGTTAAAGAGCCTTATATCACTGTAATTGCAGATAATGTAATGGCGAGCGCTGAAGAGCTGAGGGACATGAGTGGAAATCCTCTCCTCTTTGTCGCAGTGCAGCTTTGCCCTGTCACAAGGCTTTTCACTACTGGGGCACAGTGTTCTCTCTCTCTCTCTCTCTCTCTCTCTCTCTCTCTCTCTCTCTCTCTCTCTCTCTCTCTCTCTCTCTCTCTCTCTCTCTCTCACCCTCTCTCTCTCTCTCTGTACTTCCCTCCCTCGCCTCCCCTCTCTTTCTCTCTCTCTTAGTAGCTTTTTTAACGCTCTCTGTCATTCTGTACTTCCCTCTCTTTCTCTCTCTTAGTAGCTTTTTTAACGCTGTCTCTCTCTCTCTCTCTCTCTCTCTCTCTCTCTCTCTCTCCCTCTCACACTCTCTCTCTCTTTCTCTCTCTCTCTCTCTCTCTCTCTCTCTTTCTCTCTCTCCCTCTGTCTTTCTCTCTCTCCTTCTCTAACACTCTCTCACTAACTACTCTATCCCTCCCTCTCTCCCTCCCTCTTTCTTTCTCTTTTACTGTACCCTCCCTATCTCTCACTATCCTTCTCACTCTCTTCTCCATCTCATTACTCTTCTCTCAGTTTCTGTTTCTCTCCCTCTTTCTTCTTTATCACCCCTCTCGTCTCTCTGTCTGTCTCTGTCTTTTGTCTCTTCTTTCTCTGTTTCTTTTTCTGCATTTCTCTCTGTTTTCTCACTCCCTCTCCCCTCTCTCTCTTCCTCGTAACTTTTTCTGCGTTTCTATTCTTTTCTCCTTTTATATATTTCCTCTTTTTCTACTTTTCCATTTCTCACTATTCTCTCTCTTTTGTTCTCTTCATACCTCTACCCTTCTCATTTTTTACCTCTTGTATTTACACATCCACATCTCACCTTTCTTTCTCTGTCTTTCTTTATCCATGTCTCTCTATACTTCTTTCTCTCTCTCTTTATCCATGTCTCTCTATACTTCTTTCTCTCTCTCTCTCTCTCTCTCTCTCTCTCTCTCTCTCTTCTCTCTCTCTCTCTCTCTCTCTCTCTCTCTCTCTCTCTCTCTCTCTCTCTCTCTCTCTCTCTCCCTGCCCTCCAGCTGGTGTCAGGGTTCGTGGCAGATTACAGGGCTCACCCTGCAGCACCTGACTCGCTCACTCTCTGTCTTCAGATTACCACTCCACCCCAGCATGGCTTATCCTAGCCTGCCATTGCCTGGCATGGCCTGGCATGACCACAGGCACCCCAGAGCCCAGGATTTTCATGTGCTGTTTTAACTTTTAGCTATTAATATCTCCATGACAATTCACTCTATGGGATTATATCCCTGGCGGCACCTCAAAATAAGCATCTCTCAGATCATAATCTGCAATCACATTTCATGGGTAATAGATGCCTTAGTATCGGTTCATTCATTTAGCGTGTGTATTTCTCATCATGAGTATAAATAACAATAAGCAGAGTAACCTTGAGAGGCACAGCACTGGCACACAGTAGAGTTCATGCCAGGAGGGGATAGCATCATGCCTTGAAGTGCTGTTATGCCTCTAGAGCTCCATGAAATTCACTTGAATTAGATGCTGCTTGTAACAGTCAGTTAATTGAGCTTTGGTGAAGGTCAAGCACTCAGGCGTTGTATTCGTGATATTTCCCAAAATCCAAATCTATGAAACACACTTGTACAGCCACTTATTACCAACAGACAGCCTTTTTAACCAATCCCTTGCTATACTGCATTGTGTTTCAGTACATATAATCCAAAGTTGTGCTACATAGAATGCCTCACGATGAGAGCTTCAATAAACAGCTTGTTTTGTGCTGGAATAAGCTCAGTTATGGTTTGAACTTTTCACAACCTGGCTAATATGATTAGTCTGGTAACAATATCTGAATTAGTGTTTGTCTATTTATCCTTTTCTGTTGTAAAATTTAAGCCGTGTAGCAGCTACTGTATATGTCATGGTCTCGTGCTGAGTTTAGTTTAATGCAGTGCTAGAAGCTGGCTTGCATTGTTGAGCGGTGAAGTAGAAAGTCATTGCCAATGGTTTTGAGTTGTTGACATGCAGTTACCAAAAGTATGGGGATGTTTGATGGTACTGGAATCATGCAGGACCAGGCATTAACATATCATATGAAATAAGCACAGTTCAATTATGTCTAATCACATTTGATATTAAATAACTCATGTACATTGCTTGGTTTTGTGCTGTATGTGCTTATGTGCTGAGGTTTTTTGATGTTCCTACACTGTGCTCTCTTAGGGCACAGTCTGGGGGTAATGCTTTTTTCCCCCTCTTCTTTCCCTGTGTATCCCTTTTAATTGGAGATTGGCGGCGCGTGTCTCACGCAGCGGCTCACCTGTACTCCTGTCCTGTCTTGTTTTTCCCCCCTGTATGTTATTGTATGGATAGGTCGATGGCTAATTTCGCCGGTTCTTGTGACTGTGTGACAATAAAGCTGATTCTGATTCTGACATGCTGGCTGGTGTGTTTAGTCTAGTAACATTATCTGAATTTGTGTTTGTCTGTTTATCTAAAAGTAACTACCTTCTCTGGTGTAAAATTTAAGCCACACAGCAGTGACTGTGTATTTTATAGTCTTGTACTGGGTTTAGTTTAATGCAGTGCTGGAGGTTGGCTTGCAGTGGAGAAGATCTTTGCCATCTTCATTAAAAACAATGGTTTTGAATCGGGCTGTGGTTTTAAGGAAGCTCGGTTATGGTTAATTCCAGGGATGCATGATAAAATGTATGGGTTAATGCCAGGGATGCAAGATGATTTTGGAATCATGTCGGTACCAGGCATTATCATATCGATAAAAGAATTTCCAAAAATCATCAGCATCGGGCTGATTCTTAGATTTGGTTGATTTTCCAGACATATATTTGATGAAACATTTCTTGTATGCCAGAAGAGCACCGTTAATGTTTGTGATGTTGACTGCTCTACAACGGTTCACCCTTAATGTCTTCCACAGCAGCATGCACATAAACAACACCTGCAGCTAATCAGCCTATTTCAATCAGCGTCAGTTTGAGAGAAACAGCCCAGTGACTAGAACTAATACAGCAAAGATGGTGGAATGGGTCACATTGGAAGATCATCTGTTCTCTGTTGTAGAGGATGCTGGGACTTGACAGCTGCTCAAACATCTTGAGCCACATTAAACCGAACCCAGCTGTTGTTATTTTCCCAACTTAGCCCCGCAAGAGCTCCACAACATGGTGAGTCATATATACAAGCTCATAGACAATAATGTGACGTCCATTAGCCTTACCAGAGAATTTGGATTTGGAGTCCTGTGAGTATTATCAGTCAGGTGACGAATTGCGCTACCTTGTTGAAGCAACAGCGCTACCCGGTGAGCCATGTAGGAGATTTTAATAAGTTAAATCTCATTATTAAAAATATTACCAACATCAAAACCATAAAGTTGTGGGTTATAGGATACATTTCATTATGGAATAAATTTGTTTAAAAAATTCTTGTTATTTAAGCAGTTTTGTTTTAAGAAGAGGAGGTAACATTCTTAATATTTCTGCAATAATTTTTGCATTTCTTATGTTAGAAATCATGTAGGTACCGAATATTGTCTCTATAGTGTCTCCAGTGTTTTTCTGTACCTCCCTCCCTCGCCTCCCCTCTTTTTTTCTCTCTCAGTAGCTTTTTCGACGCTCTCTCTAAGTTTTGTTACTTAATATACAAATATAGCTTGTACCGTGTTGATTTAAATATCACAAAATATCCACTGAATGTTTTTATTTGATCTTTTATTCAGTATTTTAAGAAGTATGTTGATATATAATTTTAATTAAAACTATAATCATGTCTTTATAATCATTTGCTTGTATTATTATCCACTTTTGGAATCTCTGAACACCATAAAAAAAAATTCTAACTATTTGCAAAAAGGTCTTATAGATATTTTATTTACATTTTATGAATTCTTTGAACAAGAATTTGTAAAATAAGTTGATGTAATGAAACTATTTATCCCATAATTCGTCATTAAATTAAATTTGTAAAGTTTTATTGTATGTTTTATTTTTTACTATAAATTAATTATTGTTGTTATACAGCTTTCTCTGTCATTTTAGAATTTTCTGAGCTTCCATTAATAAGAAGTTTAACACTTCTTATGTATATTTACAGCTTCCTAGTTTCAAAATAATTATACGGTACTTATTTTTCAGTACTTAATATTTGTACTGTTCATAATGATTGTACAGCACTAACATGTTAGATGTTTTTTTTTGCATATTAACATTTTGTGTAAATTAATTAATATATTACATAAAAACTAATTGACTTACTAATTCAAAACTTTTGGATTCTTACATTTCTGGACTTTGATTTTAAACGGCTGTAAACTATTAATGGGGTTGCAAAATAGATCTAATGGCTCTCAACTTCAAATAGATTAAACACTTAGGAAGTGGGAGAGTTTCTTCAATGCTCAGGTATGTTTGCTGACCAGTTGGTGACCTTCTCCTCTCTTTGAGGTATGTGATGGGTCTCGTGACCTCAGGAACTGACTCTGCAGTGTCACTGCTGTCAAACACACAATGAACAGAATAACGGATTGATCGATGCAGCTACTCAGTCATGGCTGCTGTTTGCTCTTCTATCCCTTCTCCTGCTCTGCCTTCCACTCCGCTCCATCAATCCTGCTGTCCTCAACCTTCTCCACTGATGTTCTCTCTCCTCTCTGTGACCATATCTACCATGAGCTTCTCACCACACACACACACACACACTTACACACTCCAGAGCCAGGGGTGACAGAGGATCCCCATTCTTGGATTTCACCCTCTCATCATGACATCCATTAAAGTCCTGCTGGGTCCCAGGCCCCAGCGGGTAGACAGCACATTAGCGATCGGCCCATTGAGCTCAACAAGGCCCGCCTCTGAATTATTGATATCAACACAACTAATGAGGAAACACGATCCCCTCTGCTGCTGACACATAGCGGGTCACACTCTTCCTCACCCCCCCCCACAGACACACCGACGACACTGCCGTCTTTCAGCGCACCTGCCCAACCTGCACCTCTACGGATCAAAGAGAGTCCAGTTAAGAGCAAAGTCCAGAGTCCAGAGGGTCCACCTTATAGTACTGCTGTTCAAGGCTGCTACTATTAGTCATCACTGATGACGGTTTTGGGGAAGAAATTCTCAATTACATTCTTTTCCAAATGTGAAATTCTTTCCTTGTCCAATTACTGCTACAAGGTTGGATACACAGCAGTAATGGGATATTTATTTGTAGACATTTTATTTTATTTGTTTTACGTCATTTTGGTAAACCACATTTTCTCACTGTACTACATTTTGAATTTAGATCTTGAAACAAGTGAATTATGTATCTGCCAATACAGTGAGAAATGTTGGCTTAAAAAATCACTTAAAACAAGTAATAAAAGTCAGAAAATAAGTACAAATTATTTTATAATGGCTGTTACAAAACATTTTTTTTTACTAGTATAAGAAACCATGAAACAATAACTAACACTGTCATAAATATAATAGGGAATCTTTTACTAACCAGATATATCTAATACCTTCTTTTTGCCTGTGTAAGAAAAAGAAATTTCAAACAAATATTTTTGTACTTAGGTTTTTCTTCTTAGACATTTTCTTCTTCTCACAATTGAAGTAATTCCAATAGCTGATCGCGATTGCAAATGTATTTTTTCATCTTCCTCAGCAACAGCATCATGACAGCTATACATCCAAAGTGTTGAGTCCTTTTCCACTGGAGAAATGGACCGAAACACCTGTTGATTTTTCAGGTCTGAACCAAGAGTGGACTTGATTTTCTCCTTTCACCCAAAGATAAAAGCTTTCAAAGGGGATATGTAGCTTTTAGTAATTTCTGAATTTATTCTAAACCTTTTCTCCAAGGAAGAATTAGACTGTGTGTCAAACATGAGACAGCATTTTTGTAATCATGTAATAAGCAAGTTCTTCCAGAACAAAAGCATTTCTTAATTCCTTAATAACTTTCTTGGCATCCTAATCTTTTAATTATGTAGGTTTTCTAAAACAAAGAGTTCCTCTTTAAGCACTGTTTATCTTGTGGGGACAGTTTGGTGGTCTGTCTGGTCTTGCATGGTTACATCTGTAATAATGTTTTGAACTCCAGTTTTGTTAGTTAGGTACTTTCCTTTGACGATTTTTGTTTTTATTTTTATTTTGTATGCAAGTGAAAATTCACACTGTTCAGAATGCATATGTTTATTTTGTTGTGTATTTAACATTAGCATGGTGACAAATTGTTTGTCATTTGTAACCTGACTAGTCTCCAGTTGCTAAAACAACAGCCTCAGTAGTGTAGCATCGTAAACCCTGTTCAGCCATCAAATACAGTTTGAGTTCAGCCTTGAATGTTAGTGTTTTTAAATAAATTTGAATAAATATTTTAAATATGTTTTGTGTTAGGATGAATTAAAACTCAACCCAGATTATTATTTTTGTGTATTAACATTTTAGTAATAGGCAATATAAGCAATAGCCAATATTATACTTAACTAATAATGTATATAATGAGCATTAAGTAATAATGGGAACTCATAATTTCTCAGTACACGTGTTTTCGTTTACAAGCAGATCTTGACCACTTCATTAGAATAAATATTTTAAATGTGTTTCTATATTAGGTTGAATTAAAATGTATTTTTTTTCTATATTAAATAAAACATATTACCATCTTATATGTAAAATTTATAAACATTTCTATTTTTTTCACAGCAGCACTGCTGTGTCTGATCCACTCACACCAGCATAACACACACCAACACACCACCAGTGACATGTTAGTGTCACTGCAGTGCCATCACCCACACAAAAACCTGTTCTGTGGTGGTCCTTTTGGGGTCCTGACCATAAAAAAGGTGATTGGGGACATAACAAGGTATGCAGAGAGACAGATGGATACTATGGCTGCTACTGTAGAACTAAAAGGTGCACCTATAGGGTAAATGGAGCTGATAAAATGGATAAAGAGTGTAGATACATTAAGGTGGTCATAGTGTTATGGCTAATCGGTGTATGTGTCATTAATGTCTTAGAAATAATAAACATCAATAATAACACTGGTGTAATCATAGTAGCAGACTTGAGGAGACTTTGTACTGCAAGGTACTGTGCACTAGTGCGCTGATCTACGACTGCAGTGTCAGTATCTCGTGTTATAGAACTCGCTCTTGTGTATTACTCCACATAAGCACTCTATATGATATGAAGAATCAGGATATATGGAGGGCAATGCTGCTTCTGTTGCTTCGTTAAAGTGGAACTCATTTGTCTCACAGAGATACATACATGGCGAGCACGTTGAATGGTGTTCTCTATCTGCGGCGATACAGTTGAAACCAAAAGTTTACATACACTATATAAAAAGACACATATGCATTTTTTTTTCTCACTGTCTGACATGAAATCAGAATAAACCTTTCCCTTTTTAGGTCAGTTAGGATTACCACAGTTATTTCTATTTGCTCAATGTTAGAATAATGAGAGAGGAATTTTTTTAAGGCAATTTTTATTACTTTCTTCAAGCTCAAAAGTTTAAATACACTAAGATTACAGCCTTAAACAGTTTGGGAAAGCCCATATGATGATGTCATGTCTTGCAAGCTATTATAGGTTTATTGGCAACTAAGTTAATTAAAGAAACACCTGGCGGAGTAAATTTTAAGCACACTGGAACACGCTGCCTTCTTTGAGTAACATCATGGGAAAGTCGAAAGGGAAAAATCAACCAAGATCTCAGGAAGGAGAATGTGGACTGCCAAAAGTCTGGTTCCTCCTTGGTGCAATTGCCCAGATGCCTGAAGGGTCGTTCATCTGTACAAACAATTATACGCAAGTAACAAAAAAGATGGTAATGTCCAGCCATCATACCGCTCAGGAAGGAAAAAAAGGTTCTGTGTCCCAGAGATGAACGTTGCTTTGGTTCGAAAGTTGTGCATATCAACCCAAAGAGCAAATGCAAAAAACCTTGTGAAATGATGGCTGAAGTTGGTAAGAGTGGATCTTAATCCACAGTGAAACGAGTTCTGTTAATCGACATGGCTGAAAGTGCACTCTGCCAGGAAGAAGCCATACTCAAACGAAACATAAAAAAGCCAGATAATGTTTGCAAAAGGACACAGGGAAAAAGACCTTAATTTTTGGAGGACATGTCCTGGGTCTGACGAAACCAAAATGAACTGTTGGCCATAATGACCATGTTACGTTTCGGGAGGAAAAAGGAGGGAAGCTTGCGCAAACCTAAGAAACACCATCCCCACACTGTGAAACACGGGGGTGGCAGATCATGTTGTGGGGTTGTTTTTCGTGCAGGAGGGACTGGTGCACTTCACCCCAAAATAGATGGCATCATGAGGTGAAAGAACATTTAGTGGAAATACTGAAGCAACATCTCAAGACATCAGCCAGGAAGTTAAAGCTTGGCGGCAAAGGGATCGTTCCAAATGGGACAATGACCCAAAGCTACTGCCCAAACTGGTACAAAGGTGGCTTAAGGATAACAAGTTAATGTTTTGGAGTGGCATCACAAAGCCCTGATCTTCAATCTATTGAAAATTTATGGCGAAGCTGAAACGGCATGTGCGAGAAGGCGGCTACAAATCATGGCTCAGTACACCAGTGCTGTCAGGAGGAATGGGCCAAAATTCTGCCAACTTTGTGAAAAGCTTGTGGAAGATATCAAAAAACGTTTTACCCAAGTCATATAGCTTTAGGGCAATAAGTACCAAAATATAAATGAATGTATTTAAACTTTTTTGAGCTTGAAAGAAGTAATAAAAAATTGCCTTTAAAAAAATATCCCTCTCATTATTAAACATTTAGCAAATAGAATAACTGTGGTAATCCTAACTGACCTAAAAAGGGAAAAGTTTATTCTGATTTCATGTCAGACAGTGAGAAAAAAATGCATATGTGTCTTTTTATATAGTGTATGTAAACTTTTGGTTTCAACTGTACATCTGCATGTCCACTATGTTGAAGTGGTCAAGATCTGGTTGTAAGCTATTACACGTGTACTGAGAACTGATGAGTTCCCATGATGTACTTAACTTAATGATGTATATACAGAGTGTTAAGTAATTATTGGCTATTGCTTATATTGCTTATTACTCAACTGGTTTTCACCAAATTGCTTTGTTATAATCTATATAAATAGAATTAATCTAGGTTGCACTGACAGCTCTCTGCAGCTTTCATATCTATTTCATAACTGTGATTTTGCTAGTTGGCTGCACTGGATGTTAAAGGGAGAGTTTAGCGCAAGCTCCAATCGAGATAAAGTCTTGCACGTCAGCAAGTCCTTAAATGTGCGAATCGCTTTTAATCGTCCTGCACATAAAATATGTATTAAACTCCCCATAATAAGGAAGGTGAAGCTGGAGCTGTATTTTTCCTTTCCACCTTAAATGTTGCAACAGTATCTTCCACACTGTTTAAGGTGGAACGGGAAAATTTTTAAACAAGAAGCTGACTTCATTTTGTGCTAGAGATGCTGATCTATTGCAAATGTCTAAGTGGTTTGAAAAGTGCTGTGCCAACATCGCTTACTCAGCATTAACAATCATTGTAAATAAATAAAATGACCTACAAGATCAGGCAAAGGTCCCCTGCATATAGCCCATTAAATGAAGTAGGCAATCGGACCATTGAATTCTTTCTTAAAGTGCTGCTCTATCATGGTACTGAAAACGGTCAGGCAGCGATGTTGACCACTCTGAAATAGTGGGGCTGCTGAAAACGCCTGGTTGAGCCCATAGTGACGTCTATGTATGTCCAAGGATGGAGCTTTGAATGATGGAGGGGCAGGGTAAAAGGGGAATGTTATAACTGTGTAATAACTGTCAGTAAATGCTGCCCTACTGCCTCTTCCTGAGTGATGCCCTTCGACTGGTTGCTCTTCTGCAGCCTGTGCCAAAGCAGCTGCTGTGACTTTGGCTTTGGTGGGGAGCTGCTCGTGATTACAGGGGGGTGGAAAGGGTAATCCAGGCTGCTTTGGCCTGGCCTTTGAAAAAGCAGTGATAGAAACACAGAGCATGAGCGCACAGGGCTTTATTATAGCGCTCGCTTTCCAGAGACGAGGTTCGGCCTCGTAACAATGCTGTTTGCTCAGGTGATGGCGGTGTACAGTATGAGCAGGGTCCGAGATCAGATGACAGCATGTATGTGTGTGTGTATCCGTGACCACGTTTTGTGTGTGGTGTGTGTGTGTGTGTGTTTGTGTGCATGTGTGCGTGTGTTTGTTTAGCTGTGGTCTTACAGCATTAGTGGACTTAATGCACAAATAATACACACAAACACTGTCTGGCTTTGTTTCTCTCTCTCTCTCTCAGTCTCTCTTTTTTCTTCTCTTTGTCGCTCATCCTCTGGGCTGGTTCACTGCAGTGCCTGTATTTGTATAGCTCTTGTATTGTCCTAGTAGGCTTAATACAGGCAAAATATCTGTCTTTGTCAGACTCTCTTTTCTTTCTTTCTCTCTCTCTCTCTCTCTCTCTCTCTCTCTCTCTCTCCCCTTCTCTCCATGCTGGTGTACACACTATTGGACTGTATTATTTGTATTGCTGGGCTATTTTCTTAATATACTTAATGCAAGCAATATGCACCCCCCTCCGTCTTGTCTTGGTCTATCTGCGGGGTGTGTGATGGGATTCATAGATTGAGAAGGGTGGTACAGTGCAGTGAATGTCTCACTCAAATTGGCCCAAAGCAGATGATAATGACTGGCTAAAAAGGAGTGATTGCATTTTGACATGCCAAAGACCAAAAAGTGTGAGGAAGTAGCTTTTAGTCTTTAGTCTGGTGAGCTTTGCGTAACGTTAGCGTAGCATCTTGTACAGAGAGAAACACAGTAAACCAAGTCTATGGCCAAACCACTGCTGTTCATTGTTTTTGTCTATTTGTCTTTGCACTACACTATTTATATATATATACACATTCTTCAACTGCACTGGAGAAGGAGCCTGACCGTGTTTCGTATACTGTACAACCCTGTATTGGTATAATGACAAAGTCGAATTGAATTAAATTCTGGTGACCAGTCACTGTTGATTATATAGTCTCAGTGCTGTACAATTTCATAAAGAATCTACAGAGGATTTGGTGTCGTTTTGTTGGTTTTGTTGGTAACAAAATATCATTTGAAGTCCTGTTTGACTGGGTAGGTCTGTGAGGGCTGGGCCACGTCATCAGTGTGGTGCTGTTTCCAATTCAGTATCATTAATGAAGATGCATGACACCAAAAACCCTCAGAAACTACCAATGTCCAGATCTTGATGTCCTGATTACTACAAACGGTTCCTAGCACTAGCGTATAGGACTCTGAGCCAGTAAGTTTCTTTACAATGAACCATTTCACATTACAGTACTCTGAAAGGCTCTGGATGACTGCTTGCATCTCCGTCACTGAACTATGCTGAGAATTTTGAAAAACACTGGTGGAATTCCCCTTTAAGAGAGCGTATGTTGGTATAAGTGGTGTTATGCTAGAAGTAATACAGTGTCTGTTTGTGTACTTTACTCTCTCACTGTGTATGTGTCCCTATATGCCCCCTAGGAACTGTAGTGGACAGTGGGGAGTGTATTTGCGTTGTTATGTTAGTAGATGTAATGGAACGTGACTCTATCTTTGTTTCTCTCTCTCTATACATCGCTCTCTATGTCTCTCGTCCTTCGTTCCATGCTGGCTGTGCACTGTAGTGGGCTATTAAAGACTGTCAGCTGGCCTCTTTAGTATTCCCTTCACTACTCACTGACTCACTGCACAAGCCTGAGACAAGGAAGAGGGAGAAAGAGCGAGAAGGATGAGAGAAAGACTAAATAAAAACAGCACTTCTCTACCTTCAGGCTCACGTGTGTGCGTGGGCGTGTGATATTGTATTGCCTGGGGGGATTAATTTTTTTGACAGCTTTGTTGAGCCCTTTTCCTCTAAGTGCCAGTCTCTCGCCGGCAGCATGGTTTCTCTGGGTTTGAAAGGCGTCGTTGAGCTCTGGGTGTGCTGCGGCTGTGTGCTGCTGCCTGCTTTGGGTGAGGGAGAGTTTGCAGAGCGAGGGTGCTCTATTTGCAGAGCTTTATAAGCTCCGTTTCATCCCCAAAACAAGCCTTTTAAAATCGGGCACACTGAACCGAACATGGCTGCAGCTCATTTCAGTACCTGCTAGTCTTTCTTATGTCTGTCCCTTCTGTCTGTCTGTCCTTCCCTATCTCCATCCCTCCTTACCTTTCACCCTTTGTTTCTCTCTCTATCTCTCTCTCTCTATCTCTCTCTCTCTCTCTCTCTCTCTCTCTCTCTCTCTCTCTCTCTCAATTTCTGTATTTCTCTGTTTCTCTCATTCTCCCTCCCCACCTCCTTCCCTCTTTCACTCTTTCTTTTTCTTTCTCTCTCTCTCCCGCATTTCTTCTTCTCTCTGCCTCTCTCCCTCTCACTTTGTTTATCTTTCTCTCACCCATCTCCTCCTCTATTTGTCTCCCTCCCCTTTTCACTCTGTTTCTCTCTCTTTCTTTTTGTTTCTGCTTATTACACTCCTTCACACTACTTCACTAATTTGTTCTCCCTGTCTGATCTCCCTCTGTAACTGATTCTGTCTCTCTCTCAGTCTGTCTCTCTCTTCTCTGTCTTTCTCTATTTTTTCTCCTTTATACCTTTGTAACATTTTTTTTCTCCCTCTTTTCCTTTTTTCTCTCGCCTCTCTCTCTATCTCTGTTGGCCTTTCTTTCTCCCTTTGCAGTACTTCTCTCTCTCTCTGCCTTTCTATCTCTCTGCCACTTTCTCTCTCTCTTTCTCTCTCTCTCTCTCTCTCTCTCTCTCTCTCTCACCCTACTTCTAATACTTTCCCCCCCTTCTTTACTGATTTTTTTTTCTTCTTCTTTTTTTCTTGGTGTCTCACTCTTTATTTTTTTGCTTTTCTCTTGCTCTCTCTCTCAACCCAGTCTTTCTTTTTTCTCTTTTTCCTCCATCATCTTCTAACTCACTTTTTCTCTCCCCCCTTTTCTGTTGTCTCTCTCTGACTCTGCCTCCCTGATAGTCTTTCTTCATCCCTTTGCAGTGCTTGCTTCTTTCCTTGCTGTATTTGCTTCTCTCACCATCTCTTTCTCTCTCTGTGTCCCCTCGCTCTGTTTGTTTCTTCGTCTGTCTCTCTCTTTTATTCCTCCCAGTCTTTTCTCCTTGTCACTCCATGTCTCCTCATCCCTCTGTCAGTTTGGATTTAGTTTAATCTCCTCCCCCCCTCTTCTGCTCCCTCTGCCCTGTCGCTTTCTATTCTATCTTTTTCCCCCCTCCATCAAACCGCAACCCCCCCCCACCACCACCACCCTCCTCTCTCCCCAAAACTCACCTATGAAGCGAAAGACAAGAACGCATGAGGCATAATCCCACGCACAAAGACCAGAACCTGTAGAAAGATGGAGACAGAGACAGGAGAAGTTAATCCCCTTACAAGTCCACTGTCACATGGAGTCAAGGAGAGAGGGAGCGGGGGAGGAGAATGAACGAGAAAGAAAGGGAGGGGGGTGTGTCTGTCACCCTGATTGCCATAAGCAAACCAATGATGAGGTAGAGATAGCAGAAGATCGGGGTGAAGGAGAAATAGGAAAAAGGGTTAAAGAGAGAAAAAGAGAGAGAGAGAGAGAGTGAAGGGGAAAGGGAGGAAAAGAGAGATAAGGGAAGAAAGGGAGAAATGGGGAGTGAGGAAGGGACAGGGGAAGAGACAGAGAGGGAAGGAGAGATGGAAGAGAGCTGAGAGAGGGAAGGAGAGATGGAAGAGAAAGCTGTGAGAGAGAGAGAGAGAGAGAGAGAGAGAGAGAGACACACACCATGGCATTCAGGGTCCAGTGCTGCATGCTTTCCCACTCTGCAGAATGACAAGCGGCTGCTGCTTTTTCCTGATTGGCCACAACTGCCACCAATCAGGGCGCAGGCATGTAAGGTGCCTTTAGGTTATACCCAACCCCAAAAACAAGAAGGTGGGAGGGTGAAAGAGAGAGAGAGCTAGAGGAAGAGAGATAGTGGAAGAGAGAGAGAGCTCTGAGCAGAGAGTAGAGCAGAGCAGGCACCGGCTTGACAGTGTTACTGAGGCATTTTTGTGCACGCTCTGAGATGAATGGTGGCGTTGAAGGGAAATAGCTCATCAGCTTGGCTTTGGAGGCACATTGTCCGTCTTGCTTGATCTTCAGTGGATGGAAATCACTCACTGGCCGGAGCTCTGCTGTTTCTTCTCCCGCCTTCTGCCCCCTTCGAAAGGTAACCCTCCCCCCTCTGACTGCCCTCAGTCTCACCTGAGTGGAGCAGAAGACCTGTAGCCCCCCTTTCTCCCCCTTGCCCCCCTCCTTACTCCAAAGAATACGCTGTTCACCTGGAGAGAGCAGTTGCAAGGGCTCACAATGGACTACAGCTATGCTCTCGCTCAGATAGTGCCGGCTGCTTGACTTGCTTCTGTATTTTTGGGGGGAGAGCGTGGAAGAAGAGGAGCGCGGAGAAGAATCTGGTTTTCAGGAGCACCGTAGAAGGGAAGCTGTTCTGAAACCAGCATCAAGACAACCAAGTTTGCCGGGATGATTTTGGGTAGGTTTGTTCTCTTCACCTCCTCACCACTGTCTTTCTTGCAGGCTGAAGGAGTTCTCTTGCATGGAACCTCACATGGGTTGAACCCGGATCTCTCCATCACACACGTTCCTTCTCTGTCTAAATAGATAACTGTAGAGTGTGTGATGGGGTGGCAGAGTGCATGGCCCCCGTTCTGTTTTCTTTAGGGCGAATGCGTCCTGGCAGTAAAGGTCACAGTGCTGGCTCTCTGTGGCCGTGCTCCGGGGTAGTTGTCTTTTACCTCTGGCCAGACTGGCCAAATTGGCTATGCTCCTTTGCCTCAGCTTAAAGCACCATAGAGATGGACTCAAGTTTGCTAATAGTATATGAGTATGAGTTTTCAGTCGCAATTGTAAACAGGTTCAACATGAAGTGGATTTAGAAAAATATATTTTTGTAGAATGCCATACTTTTATATTATACTTCCACACCAGTAAAAGATGGTGCTTTTGTGCTGAAGTTGATGTACTATCAGCTGTCTCTTTATATAGGTAAACTAAAAATTGAGGGTTTATATTAAGTAAGGGTCTATATATAGTAATACGAAGTAATGCTATACATATGACATGTTACTATAAGATAAGGCTCTATATATGATAAATTACTATAAGTTAAGGCGTCGGTAGGAGATACCATTATATATAAGGGTCTGTTTATGATAATTACTTACACGGTTAAGTCAATGTAGGATAAATTATTTGTAGATAGGAGTTAATATATGACAAATGAATTTAGGAACGTGTCTGTATGTGTTACTACAGTATAATTGTAAATGTCTATATATAATAAATGACTAATTTAAAAGTGTATATGTACAGTAGTTTTCTGTAAAGTAAGAGTATATATGAAAAATTGCTGTTAGGTAAAAGTCTATAATGGTCTACATTTAATGTAGTTATGTAAGTTCCTGTATATGAAATATATATGATAAATGATGATAAATGACTAAGTTATGGGTGTGTGTTTGTGTGTGTGTGTATATATATATATATATATATATATATGACTGTAGGGAAGGGCCTGTATAAGATGTCTTACTACAATATAATTGCAAAGAGACACACACACACACACACACACACACACACACGTGTATATATATAGTATGTGTATATTCCTATTATATGATATTAATGGTGTACCGTTAATGTAATTTTTTAATGTATGAAACATAGATATAACATAGATATTATATATAAATATGATATGTTACTGTGAGATAAGGGTTTCTATATATACTGTAAGCTATGCATCTATATATGGTGTGTTTCTATAAGGTATATAAGAAGTCTATAAATGATACGTCGTATATAGTAAATCTGTATGTAGTGTGTTAGTATAAGGTTTTATATATGATAAATATATGATACATTACTATATAATAAGGGTCTGGCATCTATATACAGTGTGTATCTATATGGTAAAATGAAAATTACTGTAAGATATGATACATTACTGTATATAAGGGTTCAGTGTCAGTTTATATTTGAGAAATTACTGTAATGATGTATGTATGTATGTATGAATACTATAGGGTAAAGGTTTATCTGAAAGGGTTTACCAAGTGTATATACAAGGCTATCAGCCATGAAGCGAAGGCAGCATCCAGCGGCTGGTGCTGAAGGTTGAAGGCAGTGTTTTGGTGAAGCTTCTCCACCACTTGGAGGCTCCAACCTACAGGGTAGCCTCTCTGCTGTGCTTCTAAGAGCCTCTCTGCAGAACATCTGCGCTACAGCAACACAACTCAGTGTAAAGGTTCATGAGCAGAATAAAGCCATGTCAGTCATGAGTTTGCTTGCATCAAGCTTGGTCAGATCGTTGCCAATGCAAAATGTGACATGTGGTATGAATTACAATTGAATACGTCCTGCACCAAGGTCAACATGTTTGAGTAGTCTGTAAGCGGTTCTTTCCTTGCGAACTGAGGCAGCTCGTTTTGCTTCCTCCAAGCGTGATCTGTGTTTGTGTGCGTTTTAAGTCTTTTAAGCACGTTCCTGTGCTGTCCTGTTCTTCAGCATGTTGCTGTGCAGGCCTGTATGTATGTGTATCCGGCAGTTCGGGCTGCATTGTTTAACGCATGCCTGGGCTAATTCAGAAGCGAAGCTGCTACTTTGCTCACCGGCTTTGTCCTCAGGGCATGTTTTTCAGTGGGCTGAGCATAATGATTATAGGGCATGCGACGTGTAGTCCATGTGTATATGTGAGACAGGGATTATTATACATTTACCGAAGATTCTGTCTCACTTGCGCTAAAACAGTAGGACAGTTTGCTCTGTAATGGCCGGCCCAAGCGCCATGTTTATGTGTGTGTATGTGTTGGCCATCTAGCTGTAGATGTCTTTCTGTGCCATGTTAACGTACGTCCACCCATCGTCAAAACATGCAGGAACTAGCATCCATGCTCATTGTGTCTTCTCAAGCACTCACCTAACAAGAGTTTTTTTTTCCGAGTGTGTGTGTTACAGCAAAGCTGATTTCAGGCTCATTTAACACACAGCCGAGTGTGGTTCCACTCCACACATCAGCAGAGGAGATGGTAGTGACTAGAGAGATGTGTTAATGGCATCATTAACCCTCTAATAACAGCTGTCCTCCTCCAGCCTAATCACTCAGCGCTACGTCTCACTCCAGTGCATTTGTCTTCTAGTTTGTTCTGTACACTGTGTTGATCCATGACATATACCTGGTGTATGTATCGTATATGCAGACACAACCACATACTTTAGTCTTATTGTATAGATTTGGTGATGCACTCTTTCCCTTTCTTTACCTTATGTATGTCCTATTTAGCCCTTTAATGTCCCCACCAAAAAAAAGAGAGAGTTTTTTTTTGTTTGTTTGTTTGTTTGAGGAAACAAACAATAGTCTGTTTTATTTACATTAGCATAGCATAGAGACCTTTAGCATAAAAGAAAACATTTATCCCATAAGGCATGTTGTTTTTTTGAAAATTATTTAAGCCTTAATAGACTTCTTTTTCTTGTATAAAGTTACATAATTATGTTAATTTAAACTTCTGAAACTATAATATGCCAATAAAATAAGCATACCTCCTAACATCTCACATGTGTGGAGAGATTCGCTTGCTTTCTCTTTGGGCGAGAAGAGTACAGGCGTATCGGTCGAGTGACCACTAGTGGATTATTTTTAGCCTAACATGCCTCCTCCGAATGGTAGAGATGACATGATTAGGGTGAGTTAAGTTCAGTACCTTCTTTCTTCAAATATAATGACCCAAAAGGAGCTGTACCAGAAATTTGTGCCGGAAGTTAAAGAGTTAAAGTAGGCATTTCATTGACTACTGTACATGCATCTATAGCATAGATAACAGTAAACAAAGAGTCTTTTCATTTGTGGAATCTTCTTAGGAATGCTGTTCCTCTGCTTTACTCCAGGGCTTATGTTTTAGCTGATTCTAAAGGGGGTGGTGGGGGTGGTGTAAATGCACTCATCATCAAAAGAATAGTTGCACACAGAACAAAGTGTCAGATTGCAGTGCTATTGGGAAGGAAGATAAAGGTTACCAGGAACAATAAATGATAATGAATTTAGACTGATATATATGGTGTTGGGCCGCCATGTTTGCTAATGCAACTTGCCAGACGTATCGCCATGGGGTTGTAGAGGTTCTTAATGGTGTCCTGTGATGATCCATCCCATGCAGCTTAAATATTCTCACACAGCTCCTGCAGATTTTGCGATAGGGCTGGAGGTGTTGTGACACCAGGCCTTCTGGACTCATGAGGCTTGACAACAAACCGTCTGCCCTGCGTCGTGCAACTGTGTGACAATAATGCTGGCACTAACAAGATGACTCACGAAGGGCATCACTGCTCGCTGAATGTCCACCATCGCGGCTAATGGGTCAGTCAGGTACTGCAGTAAGACTCATACTTGCTTACATCACATGCGCAGTGTGTGAAACTTGAATTTTCGCATGTCTCATGATGTCTGCCCACCAAGTTTTATTTCTTTTGGTTGATTCCTTCTGGGTGCAATTATTTGTGCAACTATTCTTTGGATAATGAATGTGTTTATGAGTCAACCCTGTTATGTACCTATGGCATATTAATGTATTTACACATGACAGTCAGTGATGGGCCTTTTACTTGCCTCCAGGTCTATACAGTGTATTGGTTATTCATACCTATTCTGTTGCATATGATATAATGGAATTTTCATGTTGCAGCTGAAAGATGATCTGGCGTCCAGCGTTGGGGTGACCTCATGTTTTTAAAGACGCATGCACAATTAATGCTTTAAAGTTTAAGTGCCCGCGAAGGACAAAAGCCAGCCAAAAACGCAATCTCTGTCTATTGTGTTCCGGAGACGAGGTGTGTTTCCATATCTGAGCTGCTCGTCTCTGGCTCTCTGCCTTTGTGAGTTATGTTCTGCTATTTGCTTGATGATTTGGCACATTGATATTTCCTCAGAGGCTCTTGTCATTGTGATGACCTTTAGAATGCAGACGCAGTCGCATCCCCTCCACTGAGCTGCTTCACACTCCGCTAAATACAGACCCCTCTGCCACGTGCACTGACGGACAGAGCACTGCATGCGCTGCACTGAAACGCTGGAACGTTTCAGCCTTTAAACCATCCTGTGCAGTGATGGCTGTAACGTGCGCTGTCACCGTGTACTTTAAATGACCTTCAGGAAATTCACCTCCTCACTGTTACTTCCCTCAGCTCTTTCTCCTCTCGGTTGTTCTTTTACTTCATCTGTCCATTTTTCTCTCTCTCATCTGTTTGTCTTTTTTCCCCCCCTCTGTATCCCATTTTTATTCTCTCCCAACCTTCTTACTCTCCCTCTAACTCCCCCCTCTGTCTCTCACTATCTTGTCTGTTTGTCATTTACTCACCTTATCTTTCGCTTTTTCTGTTTTTCTCTCTCGCTTTCTCTGACTTTTCTTTTCTCTTTCACTTTATTCTTTCTCTCAACCATCCTGTCTCCCTTTTCAACCAGTGTCTATATTTGTTTCTCCCTTTCTCTCTCTACCCATCTGCCCCTCTCCCTTGCTTGCTTTTTTTCTTTCTTTATTTCGTATTTCTCCTTTACTCTCCATGACTCCATCTTGTTGTTTCTGTTTCTCTTCTATTAATTTCTCTTTGCTATTCTAACTTTCTTCTTTCTGTCTTTCTCTGAATTTCTTTCTTACGCCTTATACATGTACTCTCTCCCTCCCTCTCTCTCTCTCTCTCTCTCTCTCTCTCTCTCTCTCTCTCTCTCTCTCTCTCTCTCTCTCTCTCTCTCTCTCTCTCTCTCTCTCTCTCTCTCTCTCTCACCCAGTTTTATTCTTTCTTCTCCCTCTGTGTAAATGAGCAGGGTGAAGTATTTATCCAGGTTGATGGTAATGAAGGTGCTGAGTTTAATAGTGGGAGTATAAATGCACTGCAGTGAGGATCCTGAGATACCTGTAATTGCATTCTTTTTTGTTCTCTGTCTCTCTGTCTGTCTGTCTGTCTGTCACACCATTTGTAAATTGTTATTTTTTATTTGGGATTGTCAGGCTATAACAGCAGAATTCAGATACCTCACATGTGCATTTAACTCACAAAACTGCAGCACTGATTTAATTGCAGAATTGAATTAATCTAAATATATATTCTGCAAATCTCATACATCTTATTCACACACACAGGCATGTAGAGTCATGGAGCGTTGCTCTCCCTCACTGTTGTCATCAGTAGAGCTGAAACAGAGAGCGGCCTGACCGAGTGTGGAGGGACCGCTCAGTAACCTGAGCAGTGCCTCTATCACCACCCCCGCTGACTGCTGTGGGCTTTCCATTGTAACCGCTAGCCAAAAAAATTTGCCCCTGCACCACACACACACATGTTTATGCACACCTGACTCACACTGCCAGGCAGAGGGAGAGAGAGTCAGTCAAGACCTTTTGTTTGCTTCTTTAGTTTTCAACTGCAGCTACAAAGCATGGCTAGAACAAGTGACGGAAGCCACAAGTAAAGATTCACAATCGTTAATTTTAGCTGATGATCATTTACCATGTAAATAACTGTGATTAAGTCACTTGTGCTTTTTGAACTGTAGTTAAGCTTTTGGGATTTGCTGTCACAATCAGTCCAATTTGGCCAACATAATCTATGCGCTGTCTTGCTTCCCGGCTTTTGACAATAAGTAGTTCATATCAGTCATCAGATACAGTGAGCAGCAGGAGGGGAGTACTTAAAGAATATGACTAACTACTAGAGCTTGAACAGACAGTCACTGTTCACGTCATTGATGCTAACGACATGGACGCCTCAGAGAAGACCATGGGTGAGGAGCGTGGTTATTTCGGGTGACGCAGGGATTGTTCAATAGGGCACATCATGCTGTATTGACCCATGTCTGGCCTCACTCTGATATTCCTCTGGTGATCTACAGAGCTTCAGTGGTCAGATATCGACTGCTATTATGGCTTTAGCGAGTTATAAGCTTTCATTCGCTAACTACATTAGCTCATAGCTAGAGTACAAACTAAACAGAAGTAGCAAACTGACTAAACATGTGTTGGCTGATTTGCTGGCTTTGTGGTGGAAACCTTCGAAAACTTTGCTGAACCGTCCCTTTAAGATGAGAGACTTCATACCTGCAGCTGCTGTGAGAGAAGTGATGTGATTGGTTAAGGAGTGAGAGAGCAGCTTCAGTATTTAGATATGAAGTCAGCTTCTTTTTCTCTCCGCTCCGGAGAGGCTACATCGTTTGTGGCGTTTAGTTGCAGCACCCGGGGTCGTCTGATGTGTTGGCTGTCTCACTGTCTGTTTGTCTCTGGGACTTTATGTTCATTTCAGGCACATCTGTCTCTATAATGCCTTCGTTTCTCCTGGTCCCTGTCTGCTCAACTATCTATCTCAACTCTCAACTCGCAGCTCTCCCTCTCTCTCTTTGTATCTCTCTTTGTATCTCTCTCTGTATCTCCATCTCTCTCTCTTTCTCTCTCTGTATCTCTCTCTTTGTCTCTCTCCCTCTCTCTGTATCTCTCGGTGGGTCTGTCTATATCTTTGTATCTTTCTCTGTATCTCTCTCTATATATTCTGTCTCTTTCTCTGTCTCTTTTTCTGTATCTCCCTCTTTGTATATTCTATCTCTATCTGCATGTGTTTGTATCTCTCTGTCTCTCTCTATATCTCTTTCTGTCTCACTCTCTCTGTATCTATCCTTCTCTGTATTTCTCTTTCTGTATTTCTCCCTCTTTTGCCATCTCTCACATTTCTCTCTCTTTTTCCTTTCTCTCTCTCTCTCTCTCTCTCTCTCTCTCTCTCTCTCTCTCTCTCTCTCTCTCTCTCTCTCTCTCTCTCTCTCTCTCTCTCTCTCTCTCCCATGTTTGCCTATCCTTCTTTCACTCCTGGTCTTTGCTTCTTTTTCCTTCTCCACTCTCTCACTTTCTCTCGCTCTCCTTGCCTCCCCTCTCTCTTTCTGTGTAACATCAACTCACCTGTCCCTGGAGGTCGAATAAGCAAGAAACAAATATGCTTAATAAGCTCAGCATTTTTCTCTTTTTCCTTCCTCTCCCATCTCCCCATCCCTCCCTTCCGTTCTCTCCCATCACCCCATTCTTTTTCTCCCATTCTTTCTCTTCTCCCCATCCCTATCCATATGCTTGTATAAGTGTGGGACAGCAATTATGAACTGTGCTTACTAAATCCCACTAAACCCAGACTAGCTCTCTGCCTGACAGGGTTTAAGTCCGAACTCATCCTTAACACAAATGGGCTGTAACTTCACATGCAAATGTTAAGCTTTAAAAACTGCTTATAAAAAGACGTTCATGTTACGCTCTTGTGTTTGATGCAAATGTCCTTACTGTCACATTAATATTAGTGGATCTTGGGTTGTGTAGTCATTCCTGACATCCCAGTTCTGCTCAAATCTCAGGGTCCTTTTGTACGTATACGCTTCTCCTGGTTCTCCAGATGGCATTGCTAGGCCTATGGAGAAATGTTGTCTCTCTCTTTTTGCATAATAGGTCTGTTTTTCACACACACTTATTTTTCATTTTCATATTTGCTGACTTGGTTTGGCAGGCGGTTCACCCAAGGCTGGGGTTAAGCTCCTGTTTTTTTAGGCTGGATGAATTGTTACCGGGCGGCCACAGCACTGTCATTCTCTTCCACCTAACCTGATATTATGGTCAGCTTAATGGTTAGGCAAGAACTACATGTTTGCTATCTATAATTGACCTGTACGTTCAGTGGATATGAGGGAATACACTAATGCAAAATACAAAATAGGAGAGAGGAAACAGTATGTAGAATATAGAGCCATCCTTGGGAATGAAAAATAATTTCCATCCTGCTTCAGAGTTTTACATAGCAGTTTGCAAGCAACACATTCAAGTATTCAAGTATCCAAATTACATTAACATCAGGCTAAGGAAGAAAAATGCTAGCTCAAGCAGCCGCTTCAACAGGTGTTAGCTGGCCAGCTAATCAAACTGATTACAAAAACTAACTCAATTTTTTTTTGTGATCATTTGATGCCTAACTGCATTTTGATTGGCTAAAACTAGTTTAATGAAAGTGTGGCCCAGTTTTAAACTAGTTACACAATGCATTAGTTTCATGTAGATTATAAGCAGCTGACTGTTGCATGAAAGCTTTGCTGAGGGCCGGTAAATACATTCACACTGTAGCACAGAATTTTCATGTTCAGGTTCATGTGGAACCCTGGATTCACATGAGGAGGATTATATTGTCTTATACATATAAAAATACATTATACATACAGTATAATATTATGAGATATTGTTGTCACAATATTATTATATTGTTGTATTACATTGTGATCAAATTGATTAAGCCCTCGTTTAAACAAATTAGAAAATTTGATTTAATCATTAGCATTGTTTTATTCAGTGACAGCTTTAGTATAATAATGATGATAAAATAAGGTTATGTATTTAATATTGCCATAGCTATGCATCGTATTGGCAGTACCATGTGTATAATAATACATTGTGTTACTATGCTGCGAGGAAGGCAATGTACAGTATTTAGATTTTTCCTAATCTAATTTTAGGAAAACTGTCATAGTATATAACCATTAACTGGTCAGCTAGGTTTGCTAATGCTAACGGTAACTGTGCACCCTTATGCTACTTGTTTACACTGGAGTGGAGGAGTCTAATGGAGGTTGCAGCACTATTATTGTTGCAGTTATTGTTGTTACACTAAGTTTGATTTCAAGGTCACAGTAGTGTGGACTGTTAACTAGCTAGGCAGATCATTCTCAGCATTGCAGTAAGATGGACTGACTGACTGTCCGTCTGGGTGTTGGGAGTCTGTCAATACTGGTGTAACAGACACTAATGAATAGGCTGTAAGTGGAGCTCTGGGAGGAGGAATGTATTACACACTGTGTGAAGCTGGAAGTGCTTGCCATAATGCAGTGCTGGTAGATAAAACCATCTGTACAGTAATTTCTCTTACACACACACACACTAACAGGCTTAATCTCACACAGTCTTAGGACATGGGGTCATTTTTAAAAATATATATATTAAGGGGTCGTTTCTGTCAGAACGAAACCTTGTATCTTCAAATATTGACTTTTCAAGAGACAGAAAATTATTGATAGCAATTACTATCAAACGCCTGGTTTAGCAAATCAGTGCTCCATTGAATTAAATCAGGAGTTAAATGCATCCAATGGCAGTCAAGATGAGATGACCAAATTTTATTAATTAAACTAGATTACAAGAAAAGCTAAACCCAATAAATTACTTTAAATGTAAAGGTGGTTACACACATATTAATGAATGTAATATATTCCATATGTATTATGCTAAAGTCCCTAAAACTACCCATAATCCTAACATCAGTAACCAACAGCATTTTATAAATAATGAGTGGATAAAATATGAAAAAAATCTTTTTTCGTCCTGAAAATGTACAAAAACAAACACACACAGAGGCTGAGTGTTATGTCTGGTCTGCCTGCATGAGTTCTCTAATGCTTTAAGTGTAGCGTGTGCGAGGCTGCCAGGTGTCTAATAGAGCCGCTCTTTCAGGCAAAGAGCCACTTCCTCAGTGGGATCATATCACACAGTGCATTTACTGCAGGAGCGCGACACTGTCTGTGTATGTACACACATGCACGAAAGCACATTGTCTGTGGGACACTGCTTCTGTGCAGGGTCAGGAATAAAGGAAGTCACGTTTGTCTTTCAGTCTTTTAAATAAAATAGCTCATTAAATGAATAGGTCATACAAAGAGGCGTGCAAAGGAAATCATAGTCGCACCCTGGCCAGCAGTCGTTTTAGCTGTAAACTGAAACAAACAGACTCTGGGAAGGTTTCTTTGCCTATGATAGGAGACTCATGAACAGCTAATGCTGTGGGCACTACTGCCACATTGCACATTGCATCTGTGCATTTCCCAGTAGTGCTACTCTTATCTGTCTGCTACGTTTGGTAAGTTTTCTAATATTTTGCGTTTAGTTCTAAATGTGTTGGTGTGTCTGTGTGTAACAGTCAAATTCTGTTGCCTGTAACTGCACATTTGAGCCCCTCCAAGAAATAAACATATATTAATCTTCCCACCCATTTGTTTTTGTTAGCATGTGGTTTCATAATATTGCATTTTATTAAAAAAGCCAAATTCTGCATTGATTATGTTTTAGTGACTTGTTTATTTTAAATACAGGGTATCAAACAATGCCATACCATACTTTATTAAACATACTGTATGCCATACTTTAAAAAGCATACATGTATTGTTTTTCATTGCAAGGACTATTATTATAGAATTTGGTTATCAGTGTCTGCTCATTTGTGAAATACTATTGTTAGTAGCCTCACGATTTAAAAATTAAGTTGCTAATGACCACACAGTTCTAAATTTATATACAATTGTACATTTCTGTTGGCAGTGGCGGCATGGTTGTACATTTTTATTGTTTATTATTGCATAGTTGTAAATTTCATGTGGCAGTGACTGCACAATCTTATCAGTAACTTGACTGCATAGTCATAAAAGTATATTTCCAGTGACAATCAAATTTTTGTCAGTAACTGCAAAGTTGTATATTTCAGTAGTCAGTGACTATAGAATTGTATTATCTGTGACTGCACAGTGGTAAAATTGTAGTGTCAGTAACTGTGGAATTTCAGTTATGTTTGCATTGACCAACAATTCTATTTATTCTAAATGTTAATTGGCCGTGAACGCACACATGTATTATTAGTGACTGGAGAATTGTTGAAAATGGATTGTCAGTCATAAAATGTTATTCATAGCAGAATTATTGCAGGTACAGATTTCTACAGTAAGCAAGTTTACATTATGAGCTACTGTTTAACCAAACACAAATGTCTTATGTGTATAAACATACTCAACCACTAATGCCCGATTCTATTTCTGCTCAGTACCCATGACATAGTGGCAGCATGGGCAGCCTGACCCTGTGTGTGACTCTGGTGCGAGGATATTTTTGAAATGTGCCAACCCAGATGGAAGATAAATACCAACATCTGTCAGCAAACAGTTGATACATTTATCTCTATTCTCAGATCAAAAGGCTGAAACGTCAGAAGGATTGAATGAGCTATGACAGAAGAGATAGACAGAAAGAGAGAGAAAGAGAGGAAGTTGAAGAGAGAGAAAGGTGAGAGAGTACAAGAATGGATCACATCCTCATAAAAAAGGAGATTTGCTGAGGATATATCTTTTCCCTGATGGACAATTGGAATTCCAATGAGTCGCGCTGTCATTAAGATAAGGTTTCACAGAAAAAGGGGAGAAAATCAATTCTCCTTGAAACCATGCAAGGTCAGTGCACAGGGCCATGGAGAAAGGGAGGAAGGGGGGAGGGGAGGAAGAAAGTGGTGGAGATATGATAGCTCTGAGCCAAAAAAAAAGGCCAAATTTCCCTTCAAGCCCACAGTACTCTGAATATACCCGTATTCTGAGTCATTCTAGCTAGAGAGAGACAGCACCTGAGCACAGCCACATATACTTTTAATGAAAGAGAGAGAGGGCATGTAAGAGTGAGAGAGAGAGACAGAGAGAGAGAGAGCTGCCAGGTCCCTCCTTTCGCTTCTGGGACCATGTGTTCACATTGTCCTCTCTATTACTGTTTCTATTACAGTTTTCATCTGGCTGTGTCTCATGTCACAGAGGGCAGCACTGACCAACTGAGCATGAGTTCAATTCAGTCACGATTTTTTAGAAATTGATTCAGCGATTCATGAACTTTCAAAATTCAAGTTTATTGCAAATATAATAGTAACGTTGTTACTTAATTGTTGTATTTGGTTTATGAAGCTTATAATTATAGGGAATTATGGTATTTCTATTAATCAGTAGAAAGTATCTATAATGTATTATAATTGCATTCATAAGGACCAAAAAGTCTTTATAATTCTTTAAAATACTAGACATAAGCCTTTGTAACTGGATGAATGTTCATAATCACACACACAACTATTATAACACAATATTATAAGGCTTCACCGCATATAGTGTGTCATGAATTGTGTATGATTATAAACATTTATGTACAGTTACGAAGGGTTATGCATTATAAAAACATTTAGAACACTTTATAGATTTTCGTGTATGCATTGCAGATACCTTATTCATAGAAAGTGGTCCCAGAATTACACAAGCTTACACCAGGCATTTGGATTTGTGTAGACCATGTAACACATTATTAAAGATATACTGAATATGTAAATTTGATTAGAGGGATCAACTACTAGAGTTTTGTTCTCTAATCCCTAAATGATTTGATTCCATTCTGATTAATTAGGAAGTGATTCAAGGCATAGATTTACATTTGCGGCATTTAGCTGATGCTCTTATCCAGAGCGACTTACAACGTTAATCATATTACAGGTAGGCCAGTGTAGTATTAGGAGTCTTGCCCAAGGACTCTTATTAGTGTAGCACAGCATAGTCACCCAGACCGGGATTCGAACCCCAGTCTCCCACTTGTGGTGGTGGTTCCCTGGCAGGTATTGGTGTTATACTCCGAGCTACACCAACCACTTGATATTGGTGGGTCATAATTAAACTCACTGGACTAAAAAAAACAAAAAGGGTGATTGGAACGCACCTGCATGAATAAATAGCATGTAATACCTTAATGAGCATGAATAGCAGATGTAATTTAATTAGGCATAGACTAAACAGGTTTCTGGATGTAGGCCTCATCAATGTTTAGACACTCAGTTGGGCCAGATTTGGTGGATGCTTTCCCTGGCACAATTCTGAGGAGAGTTTCCTGTAGACTGGAGTTTTAGCCACGGCTGGTAGACCTGTATGACTGTACTCGTCCATAGACCTGCAGGTTCAGCTGCTTCCTTCACACTATGGTCTTTGGCACACCCAAATGCAGTCACTCCTTTTAGCCAATCATTAACATCTGCTTTGGATCCGTTTTCTACACATGGAACCAGACTTTCACGGCACTGTACCACCTCTTCTCAATCTATGAATCCCATCACTCACACCCCACAGGTATTTACAGCTTCATCATTCTTAGACACCATCTGCAGGAACCTGAAGTTACTTGCAAGGGGGTCAATTTTTTTGTTCAGTAATCTTATTTATGCACATTGTTCTATTCAGTGGAAATCGACTAACTCTTCATCACACATCTCTGCGTTTCTACACCCCTAACAGCAACTGTCCTTGAACCTCAGCCAACTACCGTCTAATACAGTATTAATAACTCAGAGATGCCTTTTGACTGTTTTGTATAGTGTTAGCATGGTGTTAATTTCTCGGGCGTCTGGAGGGCAGGAGTAGTAATGAGAGAGTTATGCGGGCTGGGTTTAGACCTGCTCCTGAACGGCGTTGTGTTAGCGTTGCGTGGCTGCCGATGTTGACAGTGTGCATTAACATTAAGCACTTTTTGGAACAGGGCCGGAAAAGTTGCTGGCTAGCCAGTAGCTTTTTCAGAATCAGCGTGGTGGACCTCCTTTAAGCGTCTGGTATGCACACCTGTCCCCCAACACATCAAACCCCCACCCTCGCACACACTCCTGGCTGAGGGCAGAGGATGTGAGAAGCTGTGCTTAGACCTGTCCAAGCCCAGAGGGCGGCGTGGATGTGTGTAGGAGAGAGATGAGGTGCTTCAGGCTGGCAAGGTTAGCCGGGTGCTGTGGTGCACCAAAATTATTCCAGTCCCTGCAGGTTAGAAAAATTCCTCAGCAGTTTTAACCTAATCTGTGTTGGAGCTGCTGCAGCTGTAGCATGTGGTTGATTATCATAGAAGGTAATTCTGGTACAGTGCTGTGTAACAGTCAGGACCCTTGCAATTATTACATATCCAGTCAAAGCAACCAACTGTTCATTTTTCAGCATCAAGAAACAAGCAAAAAACAGACTTAACTGGGAATTACACAGATTTAACTGAGAATTACACAGAAACCCCAACAAATAAATACAGTACATCATTCCTCTATATTTAGTGCATCTTTATTACAGCTGCCATTCATTTTAGAAGCTTTGTTTTAAGTGATTTTAAGAGATTTGCATGGATATTTTTCCATTCCTCCGATATTCTTCTTAGAAGTTGTCTCTGTTTTCTGCTTCTTTTGATTCCAGTTACTTATTCAGTGGTAAGATTCCCATATTCAAGAACATGGCCAGGAAAGTTGCTGGCTAGCATGTATGTATTTAGCGATTGCACAATGTGCAACACCATCGTTATTCGTTGTCGTCTTCTTCTTAGTTCAATTTTTGTTGTCACCTAACTAGTCCCCTAGTTTTCAAGATATCAACACCATTCCAGCTAAATAATGTCCTGTCTAATCAGGAGTGGTGTGTATGTTTACAGCCTTTTGATCCGATCAAAAATTAACCCCAAAGTTAAATTCCAATTTTTTTCCCCATTATGAATGAATGGGGTGGAAAAGTACACAATTATCTACTGTACTTCTGAATGACCAAAACACACATCACAAGGCAGACACCTGAGCACAAATTCAATGTTGGTCCAAGCCGCACTCATCTGTTTATCCTTTTGTTTTCCATCCCTCTTTCCTCCCATGAGGCCTCATTCATTTTGGCCCTACCCAAACCCTATTGTTTCCTTCAACCTACAGCCACGAAACCGTGTACACACACTCAGGGAGAATCGCTCAGGGAAGATATATATGTTTGTGTGTGTTTGTGTGTGTGTGTGTGTGTGTGTGTGTGTGTGTGTATAAAAATATAAAGATTAAAAATATACTTTGCATATGTATTTCATATGTTGCATTTATTGTTAATGTTATCATAGATGTGTGGTTTTAGGATGGAGGATTAAAAGTGGTGGAACAATTAAGACAGATATTATACACTGACATACCAAAGTTCAGTATGTAAACTGATTTTGATGCGGTGATACTTTGGCTACTTGGGAACACCCACACCGGTATAAGTTGTGAGGTGTCATCTCGTGAGTGAGGTTCAGTGTGCTCATAGCAAAGCAACATTAATTATCAGAGTTTAAATGAGGCATGATAGTGTGTGCCAGGACTTTTTGCTGTCCTTCATTGAGTTTATGAACCCTGACTAGGATGGAATATTACTGCTGGATTGGAACCAGTGTCATTTGGCCCGAAGCATTGCCCTATCATGCCTCATTCATTGCCGCCTTGCAATGAGCACACTGTTAAACCTCACTCACAAGAAAACACCTCACATCGTTTACACGTGTCTAAAACCTAGTCAATCCAATACTCTCTCTTTACATATAAGTCATGTTTGACATGCAAAATTTTTGTAGATTTTTCCTAAAGCTGTTAAATTGTGATTTAACACCGCCTGCCATTGATTGTAACGATTATCATTTCAAAATGTGTCTTTATGGCCAGGCTGTACTCATTTATGCTGTGTACTATGCATTTCCTGCTATTTCCTCGTCTCTGAAAAAACAATAACGTCTTGCTTAACGGCCAGTTTGCTGAAAATTGACACAATGGTGGTCTTTGACTTTTTGGAACAGTGCTGTATGTTTCTGCATGCTAAGAAAAGAACAGGAAGCTTCAAACTTGACTTGAAACAGCCAGCTGCCTTTGACATGTTCTTTGAAGCTGTTTTATGCCAACTGGTTCCCTGGTTTTTGGTATATGAGGAAGTATGAGGAAGTGTGTCAAAAGGACTTCGCTGTAATAACTGACTGCATGCTACAAATGCAGCAAGCCAGGATTTGATTGAGTCTTCAAACGCCAGCAAACATGCCTGGACATATTGGACAGTGTGTTTCAACCAAGTGCTGAGATGCGGCCATTATGTATGCAGTTAACCTTAGAATGTTTCGCTTGTCTTGATCAGTGACCTTTATTAAATCATGTCAGACTGAATGTTAATAGAGCACAAGCGCAAAAGTTTTTGAAGCCTCTTGGTTTTGTAGAGCTGTTCCCTTGCGTGTTCCCTGTACAGAAGCACACAGGCTAGAGTTTAGTGAACCTGCTATAATGGCTATTTCGCCTCTCTGACTGCAGGCTTTCATCAAGGGCTGGGCCATCCTGCTCTCCTTGATGCACTCCACGTGCTCATTGAGATGCGGACAGTAGCTGTTAACGCGTTTGGTGAAATCCACTACGAACAGCAACAAAGCGGATGCTTGAAAAAGAAATAAGCCATTTCCATAAAATTAGCTCAGCAAATGGAGCCGAGAAACGGCCCTGCGGAGCAGAGACAAGAGCAGCTGGTGGAAAGAACATGCTCTGAGCCCACAAACACACGCTGTTTTCCACTGATCTCAGCAGCAGTGTCTGTCTGAACTAGCGAGGAAAATGTTTACAGTAAAAGGAGGTGTATTTCATTTTGTTTCAAAGAATGTCATGCGCCGTGTAGCACAATCTGAAAATGGCATGTGCTCTGAAAAAATATACTTTGAATGTAATTGATTTATTCCACATGAATCAAGTTAATTACTTTTTTGCATGATGGTATATATACACACTCCATTGCAACACACCATCTTGGCAACGTTGAGGTGGTGTTGAGGGCAGTCATCTTAACGGCCTGCATGCATGTAGTCTTGCGTCATGCAGCTAACATTTTAAAGGGACAGTCTGTCCAGATAAGTGAAAACTGTGATGATGTATTTTGAAGGTGGGAGAGGCTTTTGAGTAGCTACACTTGCTTTGGTGTTGATTTTTGGGGACGGGCTGGTTAAATTAAGTTTGCTAGCCTTATAGTGGCTGTAGCTTCCCAACCCCCAACTTAAGATATGGGGAGTTTTCCTGGTTTGGCTTTGTCTTTATTCTATCTATATGTCTATGTCCATTCGTCTACCTACCTATCCTATTACCCATACTGGATGGATGGATAGATGGATGGATTCTTGATCTCCAAAGTAAAATCTGTATGTCCATAGATATTAACTTCTAATTTTCTATAATGCCAAGTTAAAAATGTTTTGCCCACCTGTATAGAGTTGCATGTTTTTCTTTGAACAGTAATGATATTTTATTCATGTGGAAATGATAAGTCATGCCATTTGAATCCAGAAGATTCTGTGCATGATTTTATTCAGTCTAGAGCTTCAGCACTGGCTGTCATGCTGCTCTGCTGTATTTCTCCATATACTAAAATGTTTCTATGCTGGGCGATAGAAGTGATTTGGCTTTGCAGCACCCCAATAATCACAGCACAGACAGTGCCACACATCTTCATTAGAGGATTAGCTGTGGGAGATGGATCCTGCCCCGTCTCTCACTCCTGTGCCTCCACCTCATCCTCTCTTTTTTTTTTTTTTTTCTCCTCCTGTCACTTCCACTTAGACTATTCTCTCGCTTTACACACACACACACACACACACACAGACAAACACATTAGAACAAAGTTACAATAACGTACACACACAGGCGCGCACTTGTTTTTATTCAGTATCAGTACATGGGGTCATGCATATGTTCCCATAGATACAGTATTACATACACAGTGCTATGCAAATATCAGGGGCCATTTCTTATTAATATGATCTGCAGTCATATTGGCCATTAGGTAAAAGATGTTATTGTTTAGGAGAGATATCTAATGAGATGAGGTGTAATATAATCCACCATCTTTATTAAAAGAGACATCAAAGGAAAATAAGCAACTGGAGTTCAACAAATCACAACTGTCCACATCTGATAAACAGTGTTTAAGCTAACATCTTTGAGAGGAGAACATCAGTCTCCACACTTGCTTCAGATCTGAAAACATCCACAGGTGTTTTGGTCCATCCTTCCACTGTAAGGAGACCACTCATTGACATGGGTTTGAAAGGATGCGTAGCTCTCCAGAAGTCCTTGACTCTTGGGAAGAAGCTTGACATTGACAACAGCAGGACCCCTTTTTAAAGCTTCTATTTAGAAACATCTACAGCACATTTTACAAGCACCCTTCATAATGGATCCTCCATAATGCAAAGAACTCTTTAATCATGCAAAGCGTTCTTTGAGTGTTCATGGTTCTACATAGAAGGAAATATGGACCATCTTGTAATCTGTCCAGAAAATGCTGACTACCTAATGACCTCTCCGGACTCTCCGTACGTTTGCACAGTGCTGTAGCTTCTGTGAAAAGCACTTCGCTCCTGTCAGTCTCTGATTGTCCTAGAACATTTTTGTCCCGACATTGTATGAAAACAAGCCCACACACATACGCAGTACACACAAACACACGTCTGCTATGCAAGCTCTTCATTTGTTCCCTCAAGGTGCATCAGCAGCCCAGTAGGGACACAGACTCAAGACAGAACAAATTAAGGTCACAGCAGGCAGTGGACAGCTCGCAAAAAACCTGAGGTAGACTGAGCTAGACTGACTCTCTACCGCCACCCACCAGCCACGCACACCAGAGCCCTGCTTAGCCAAGGCCCTCTGCATCCTCCGCAAGACCCTCAGGAGTCTTTTATGTAATCCTCAAATCCCCCTAGTGGCTGAAATGACCCTTGTCGTTAGCCCCGAAGATGAAAGGTGATGAGCATGTCTTTGAATGTAAAGGGGAGGAAGAACAGAGATGATGAATGACTGTGTGATGCACTGTGTTATTGCTGCTCTCAGGCTCGGCTTTGATATCACAGAAGGAGAGAGAGAGAGAGAAAGTAAGAGAGTGAGAGCAGTATATAATGAAAATGAGACAAAAGAAAAGGAAAGTAGGAGAAAAATAAAAAATAAGGACAACAAAATGGGGAGAGAGAACAAAAGAAAGAAGTGGAGGAAGAGCAAGAGAAGGAGAGAGGGAATGTTAGGTACATGGAAAAGAAAATATGACAGAAAAGAAGAGAAAAAACATAAGGAAAGAGAAAAAGGTTTAAATAAGGAAAAAAGAAAAGATAATAAGACAGAAGGAAATCATTAGAGGGAGAAATAAAGAAAAAGAGAGATACAATAAATGTAAGAGAGAAAATGAAAGAAACAGGAAGACAGACAGTGTGGAAGAAAAGAAAGAAGAGAAAGAAAGGACAAGGAGTGATGGAAAAAAGATAGAGCAGAAAATGAATTTGAGATTGAGAGGGTCATGAAAGGATAGAGAGAGTGAATGAAAGAGAATATAAAGAGAATAGGAAAAATGGAGAAAAAGAATGAGAAAGAAGAATAGAGAATGAAGGAAGGAAAGAGAAAGAACAAGGAATAGAGGGAGAGGAAGAGTCTGAATGGGGCTGGCCTGGAATGAGTCATGCTGCTTGCTGTATTTGTGCCTGAGTCTCTGCGCTGCTGCTAGTCTACTTCATCTATGAACCTGAGAACAGCAGCCGAACGTTTTCAGTGTCCGTCAGGATCACAGCATTAATGTGGCTCCATGTTGAGGCGAAATGAACGCGTGATTTGCTTGCACACACCTTTTCGTGAATTTGTCCTCGTCCTGCAGCCAGCCGTCTGGCCCGTTAGCACCTTCAGTGGAGGTGGACGGACCTCCCCTCAAGGGCAGTATCCAATTTTGCATGAGTTTGCGCGGCTGGGTAATCCATAGCTGTGGGGAGGATGACTTTCACAGCATGGAGTCGCTCATACTGCTGCATGGAGAGAAAGAGAGAGAGAGAGCAAGAGAGAGCGAGAAATATACTTCTGATAACGGGCCTACAAAACTACCCATTTAGCTAAGAATAGGAAACATTCACCCTTTTGTCCCATGTTTGTTACCTGTACTGTACAAATACAATGAATAAACACAGGCATGTGTGAAAAATAGAAACCAGTAGAAAAATCAATATGCAGTATCATAATTTATAATTTACACTACCAGTCAAAAGTTTTGACAAACCCGGTTGGTCCAAAAGTTCTTTACATCGACCTACACTGCGAGTTAAGAAAGCAGTTTTATCCTCCTGTAAAGTTTCTTTTTGTGGGCTCTTGGGGTAGACTGCATAAACCAATTTTATAATATGATATCTTAATAAGATCAACAAATACGGAATGCCTGCTATAAGTACTCATGTCTAGTGTCTAGACTTTTGACTTAAAAGCAGACCATCTATATGAACCCAAGCTACATATATATATGTATGTGTGTGTGTGTGTGTGTGTGTGTATATGTATGTATGTATGTATATATATATATATATATATATATATATATATATATATATATATATACGTGTGTGTGTGTGTGTGTGTGTGTGTGTGTGTGTGTGTGTGTGTGTGTATGTGTATGTATGAGTATATATATGTATGTATACATGCATATATGTAGCTTGGGTTCATATAAATGGTCTGCTTAAGCCCCAAGTTCTCCAGAACTTCTCAGCTAGCTGAAATTCTGCTTTGGAATTCCAGCCCTTTTCTCGGTTACAAGGTGATGTCATCTCATAACACAATCATTATTTCCCCCCCACTGCCATGTTTGAATGGTTCACTATTTCTCCCATATTAGGGCCTATATGTCTGAACACTGAGGTCTCCTTAAACTCTGTTTTTTTGTTTGTTGTATTTATTATTATTTATTTGCACCATCTGTCATGTACATCATGTGAACATTTCATCAGGAATGTACAGACAGAATGCTGTAAAGAAAGCCAGATTAACAGATGTTAGTCTGTACTCCTGTAAAGTTCTGTTCTGTTCTGTAGAGGTTCTGCAGTGATGTTCTGTTTTGGGACTGACACAGGGAAAAGAGCATATGCTTATCAAAGATTCATTCATTTCTGGGGGAGGGCGTAGCAGAGGCGCAGCGATGGTGGGAGTAGATGCAGATTCAGCGTTTAACAAGGTCTCGGCTCTCTTTGGGGGATTTCCATCATCAGAAAGGAACAGAACCCCATGTGCAGGTGCTGCCACCACCTTCAGCTCTCACACACAAACACTGACCTCTCTCTCTCTCTTTAGGTCTCTCTCTCTCTCTCTCTCTCTCTCTTTAGGTCTCTCTCTCTTTAGGTCTCTCTCTCTCTCTCTCTCTCTCTCTCTCTCTCTCTCTCTCTCTCTCTCTCTCTCTCTCTCTCTCTCTCTCTCTCTCTCTCTCTCTCTCTCTGTCTGTTTGTATTCTTAAATTCCCATTCTGGCTTTTTTACCTTTCTTTCACTTCCCCTATTTTCTATTTCTGTCTCTCCCCCACCCTCTCTATCTTTTCTGTTGTTGAGGTACCATCCTCTTGTATGTTTTTTTCCCCCCTTCTGACTCCTTTTACCTCTCTCTCTCTCTCTCTCTCTCTCTCTTTTTTATTTTTTTCTCTCTATCTGTTCTTGTTCACCCCCCCTCTATTTTTGTCAGAAACAATCAGTGGATTTTCCGACTGACTGCCCAGTGCTGCCGCAGTCACAGGCGTGGATAGAGGTACGGAGAGAGAAAGGAGAGCAAGAGAGAATAAGGTAGGGAGAGAGAGACAGAGAGAAAAACAAACAAAAAGAGTGAGAAGAAAGATGGACAGTAGTAAGTGCAGGAGCCGAAAGAGGAGAGCTGTTATGATTTGAAACCTCTTTTGCCGTAGCGTCATATCTGTCCCTCCCGGTGCCCCGTGGTGAAATGACAGTGCCGCAGAATTGCGTTCTGTCACTGAGCGAAAGAACATACTGCTCAATTGTCTTGTTTCTCTCCTGAAGCTCTTCCGCCATTTAGTCCGGTTTCTGTCTCCAGAAAAGCATGGAGGCATCGGTCTACTGTTGCGGTCCACTCACTGGGGTCAGGCAATATATCAAAAGAAATATGATTTGTGATGCTCAAAGATGTATTTGTATTTATATATACAAAACATATCACAATATTTTATATCTGTAAAGTTTGAATGTTTGGAAACCGAATCATGAGCACATTGATTTTTATATGCACGCTATTCATTTAAACAGAGCTAACTGCAATCTCCAACAATACAGTGGAATACACAGAGCACAAGTAATTGCGATATGAGTACTGACTGATCACACCGTGACCATCTGCACTCCAATTATCAAGAGACAAAATTAGTCCTATTTGAACTGAACGCCCCCAGGTCAGTGTCTGTGTATCATGCTGCAGAGATATCTACTCAAGTTAGCATGCTAACCAGCTAGCCCTGGTCTGTTCTGTCTTGTAATACCAATTAGTATCTCAAGAGGCGATAGTGAGTCACTGTAGTGGCGAAACTGCCATCAGTCATGAGAGGATTAAGTAGTAGCCCTACTGCCCTGATGACATATTCTAACATCTTGTCCATCGTTTTGAAGGTGTTGCTCCCTAGTTAGATCAATTATGGGCAGGTATCCAGTAAAAGGAAGAGTAAATGCAACGATGGCTAAAGCTCTTGGCAAGCATCCACCACCACCCACTAACATCAGCAAGAAACCACATTCAGCAGCAAACTAAATTAAATGTGTCAATAGAGGCAAAGTTAACTTTAGCGCTGCTGTCCAGCACTGGAGACACCTCTTGGCAAGTATATGCATTAAATCTGATGCCAAACTCATAACATTTCGTCTAGACTGGTAAGCAAACAGCCAACATTGATTAGAAGGGATTGTGCATTTCCTTGTTTCCTACAATAGGGGTGGACACCTCAACTCTCTAGTGATATGCTGCCCCTCGTTTTTTTCTTCTGAAAAGATAAAAGTTACTAGAAGTTTTGAGGTTTTGTTTGAGAGGAGCATATTGCGACATTATCAGATTGTCTTATCGCCCCCTCGTATCCCAGACCACTCACAGAGACTTTTGAGATGTGGTGAGTAATGTGTGCATGCTTTCTTGCCGCAGAGTGGCATCTCAAAATAGCAATGGCATAGACAGAGTGGAGAGGGCAAGTGAGGGAGGGAGAGGAGGAAGCGAGAGAGAGAGAGGGAGGAAGCTATCTCTGCTGGCTGGCTGAGAAGATGCAGATTGACATTCTTCTGGATCAGCAGCCATGTTGCTCACATATGTCACTGGTGGCCAGAGGTGCGCATCGATATTTATTGAATTAGAAACTCTGACTTCTCCAATTTGTTCCACCCAGGCTGAGAAGGGTATTACTTAAAGGATAATTGTAGCAGATAAACTAGCCTTCTCAGACATGCTCATTGATTTGGATGAAGGGGATCTGGAAGAGAAATTAACATTGATAGATCTCAGAGCTTATTACAAACATACAGCTGCTTAAATAAGCTGTCAAAGCCGGGCTCCTGAATGTGATCAACAGCCGCAGTGATGACACTGAGTACGGCTGCAACGAATGCCATACCCTCTGACTTCTGTGGAAGACCAATCACACACATACAGGTCTATTTAATGGGCTGCATATGATAACAAGCACTTCTTCATGATGGCCGTCTGCGTAGCAGCAATGATACACGCACTGAGGAGCACAGTATTCTGCCGCTCAAATGCAGTTGACCTTAGTGTCCTTCACCGAAGATCATCATGGGTCCTGTTCCTTTTCATTTCAGAGAAATAGTTCTGGATTAGGGCATCTGCAAAAGCTAGCATCAAACACAGAATCTGGCTATTTTATGACGTGGAACAGTCTTCTTTAGTCCTTCGTGTTCTCTCCTCTTAATCCACATGAACTGCAAGGACTCGCTGATTTCATGGCTGACTGAGTAGAGAGAGAGAGAGGCTGAGAAAAAAAAGAAGGCTGTTCTCTGCTCAGTGCTTTTGACGTGGTGAGAAGACCTCTTCAGTTATCACCTATTAATCTCCCATCAAGGACGAAAGCAAGGCTGTTTTTAGAGAGAAGATGGAGAGGAGGAACTCACGCAAATATATGCAGAGGAGAGCTTCCAAGAGACCCAGTTCATCAAATGCAAAGAACTAGCAATCTAGCACTCTTCTATAAACTCTTAAGTACTGCTTAATTGTGTCGGCTGTGCCCAGTCAATCTATACCCAAACCATCTGTGACTCTTTTTGTGAGCTGCCAACACTCGTATTTCTAAACCAGTTCATCATTTTTTACCTCAACCTACTGCCCGAAACACAAAATGTCCTTCATGTCTCCTCTTCATGTCTCTGCTATCCCTCCCCCACCTCTGATTCTGAAAAGATCAAAGTCATCGGAGCGTTGGAGGTGTACCTGCAGGTACACACTGCCCCTCTGGGAGAGCTCATCATAGACTGTTTCCACACAGCTGGATGGCTGGGGTGGCTGGACTGACGTAGGTTAGCAGTTGGCGTAAATGAAATATTGGGTATATGTTAATCGACTAGGTGGGGCTATATAAAGTCTGTGTGGTCTGGGTTAAGCATAGTGATTGCTGAGACTGGGCTGAAGTACAGGGCAGGCTTTGGTTTTGGAGTAGTTTGTTGGACTGAGCTGGACTAAGTTGAACATTGGTTTGAGATTGATTGGTTAGACCCTGAATAGCGTTGAATTGTTGGTTGAACTGGGGTACAATAATTCAATCAGGCCGGGCTAGAGTAAGTTGGTTTGATTGGGCTGGATTGTATGTAAATTGGACTGAGCTATATTAGTCTGCAATGATAGGTTGGTTGGATTTGGTAGCTTAGGGTAAATTGGTTGGATTGGGCAAGACTTGGGTATGTTGGTTGGATTGGGTTTGAAGGGGATTGATTAGTTGGGCTAGAAAGGTTGCAATAGGGTAAGATGGTTCAGTTGGGCTGCGCAAGGGTAGATAGGTTCAATTGAGCTTGACTAAGGTAGGTTGATTGGATGGGGTTTGAATTAGATCGATTAGTTGGTTGGACAGGGTTGGGGTAAGGTAAGATGGTTCAGTTGGCTTGAGAGGTTGATTGGATGGAACTTGAAAGGCATTGATTAGTAGGTTGGTGGACAGGTTTGGGGTAGTAAGATGCTTTAGTTGGACTGGCATGGGGTTGGTTGGTTGAATTGGACTGAAGTAGGGTAGGGTGATTGGATGGTGCTTGAATGTGATTGATTAGTTGTTTGGACAGGGCTGGAGTGGGGTTGGCTGGGGTAGGTTGGTTGGATTGGTCTGAACTGGGGTAATATGCGTTGATTTGAATCCGTTGAACTGGACTGGGTTGGACTGGGGTGCAGGGTTGATCTGGCTGAAGTGGTGTAGGTTGGTTGGAGTGGTCTGGATTGGTCTCATTGCACTGGACTGAGGTACAATGTTAAATTGACTTGGAGTAGGATGGATGGACTGGACTGGAAGAAAGACGTTGCTGCCTGGCCTGCTTGTACTGGTGCTGAGGCACACACTCACATTTGAAAAACAGAACTTATTAAATGGATGGTAGCAGAGCGGACAGAGATGAAGAGGAAGAGAGGGAGGGCTGATTTGGGATGCGTGGCACGTGTGGAGGCAGGATAACCATCTTTTCTGCAGCCCTCCTCTAGAGCGCTGTTTGCTCAATCATCATTTACTGCAGAGAGGGCGAGGGGGAGAGAAAGAAGAAAGAACAAGAAAAAGACGGGAACAGGGGTGGGGGGTTTCGGTGATGCAGGAAAGAGGAAGTGAAAGAATTTGAACAAAAAGAACGAGGGAGAGAAATTGCTCCGGATACAGAGGCAGGCTGAGAGCAGTGCTGCAGAGCTGACGCAGAGAGCCAGATGTGTATGCGTGTGTAAGGATATGTGTAGCTAGTGGTAGAAGCTACAAGCACACACTTATTCATCAGCAGAGCCGTCTGGTTCAGTGTGTCTGCTGCGCTCCGCTGGGTCCATGCTTCGTAACTGCAGCACTCTGCTCTTGCTTCACACCACACATCACTTCTCTGTTGGCTAGTTTAGCCTGTCTGCTCTCTAGCAGGAGTGTGTGTGTGTGTGTGTGTGTGCCTTTTTCTTGCGCAGTGTTGTATAATAGTCCACAGCACAACATAACAGCCCACAAAAGATGCCTCACCCCAGGAGACTCTTCCTGCTGAAGCGGATTTGACAGAAATCCAAGGATTCACCCCTTCCCTAACAAACATAGACACTCATAAAAAAAATACAGGTACCAAAAGGGTTGTCTTGGCAGAATTCCTTTAAAGAACTGTTCCTGGTTCTATAAAGAACCCAGGCATGGTTGGCTCCTTAACAGGTTCTGCATAACTCATTGAGTCATTGAGATTTGGTTTGAAATGGTTGATTGTAGAGAAGCTTGCTCTGATTTAATGGTGGTGTCAAATATTATTTGCTAGCCATTTTATTTGCTATCCAAAATGACTCATGATCCTATGCATGTCTTCTGAGTTTTTATACACAGTAAAAGGTATAGCCTAAAAAATGGTTTAATGTTGTTATAAGCAATTCAATACATCTTACTAAAGCTAGTTCATTTGTTTGTAACAACAGGTACACATCTTTTTAAGTTGGACCAACAAAGCAATTTTACAGTTTATCGAAAATTGACAATAAAGGCAAAATAGTGGCAAATCTAAAAACAAAAAGCTTTTTGTTGGGACTGTTTTATTTCCATGTACTTTTCCACCTTGAATGTCTTAAAAAAAATACACACAGAAAAAAAAGGTGTCCAAAATTATATCTCGGATCTATCCCTGATGCATAGATATTAGGAAAGAGTTGGCTCAGTAACTGTAAACCCCAAACAGCTGAGTGGAGTGTCTTGTATACAAGTTTTTATTGAAATGAGAAAATAACAGCGAATGTTAATTCAGAGCAAGATCTGAAATATCAGGAAGAATACAGGGGGTGTTAAAAAAACTTCTGAGGTAGGCATGAAATGCTGAGCCCTATTTCATTGGATGAAGACTAATGTAGACTAATGACTTCTTTTCTTTCTTATTTAGTACTTAGTATTTATATTGGAATTGTTTAGTACTTTTTCTGGGAGCGAGTGCAGAGTAAGAATTTCTTTGTACAGTGCAACTGCTTGTTTCTCTGGGCATATGATAAATGTTTGAATCTTTATCCAGTGTAAACCAGGGAAGGTAGGGTTCCTCCCTTGAGCCTGGGTTCCTCTCAAGGTTTCTTGCTCTTACTCCTAGAGAGTTTTTCGCTTTGCCTCTGTTGCATTTGGTTTGCTTATGGGAGGGGCCTGGACCTAGATTCCTTTCCTTATATTTCTATGCACTCTAGAATGTTTCTATGGAATTTTTACATAAACTGTTATTCTGTAAAGCTGTTTTGACACAACACAACAATGGATAGTGATCTAGAAAATTGTTGGAAACCTTTTTAGGATGTAATGGCGTGGAAAGTCTTGAGGTAGAGAAACTATATTTGGTGTCAGATGTTCTAAGACGTTCTGAACCTTTGGTTTACGTGCCAAAAATGACTTATATCAGCTAAATTCATGGACAGGACCTGTTTGAAAACGTTATACACTATGCTAATTTAGTTTGAGGAAGTGACATATTGCCTAGTGCTGTTGTTCCAGAACATGTATCAGAAGACCTTGAATCATAAGGCCTCCAAACTGCACTCATAAAAGTAGAGCACCATATGTAACATGAATGAAATATTGAATTTACGCCATAGTCACTGTTACTTATAGATAATTCCGTAGATAATCTTACATTAGTGATCAAATGTATCAAAGCAAGTACCAATTATTCCAGTTCATTTTATGAAGATACACCGCGTTCAAACAGTCATCAAACTACTGCCTCTATCTAATGATTACTAAATATGATTTCAAAGTATCACAGTGAACCAAGCAGCATATTCAGTGGTCTGGTTTCCATCTTCAACTCTGTAAACAACGCTGACTTGGTGCATTTCGCATCAAACCACACTGAATGACACTGTTTTTGTTTTAATTATGCAGATTTTAGTTTAAATCCTTGGGAAATTTTAAGTAGCATCCCATAATGTCCCATAATAACGACAAAAGCAATTATGTGTTCTTGTGGCCATAACGTGAGCGTTTGAATCAAACAAATCCAGGTCATCAGTATTTTCAGTGTTCCCAACATCACACGGACACGTGCACACAGATAAACACACACATACCGGCTCCAGAAAATTCCTAATCCTTCAAACGCCACCCCCACCCCCCCTGAGCTCTTCCAAACTGTGAGGGAGTGTGTGTGTGTGTGTGTCTCCGGTACGCAGCAATTACTCAGATGATATCGGCTGCCAGTCAACGGCTCACAGATGAAGCTCCGGCTCTTCTACATGCTAATGGAACGCCACATTCAATCAGGCCTTTGTATGCAAGAGGGAGGGCAGTGCACTCATTAAAAAATAAATCATAATAACAATGAGGGAATCTGCATCACCTCACTGGAAACCCCCCTGCCCAACACCCCCCAACCCCAGCCCCTACCTCTCTTACACTCAAACACCTCTCGCCGCTGGCTCCACACTGGCCTGGGGAGACGGGAGGGTCCAGGAGAGGAGGAATAAGTGTAGGAGTGGTCTGGATGGAAGTTAAAGTCTGTCCACAGCTGGTCCACTGACTATGTCTTAGTTACGGGATCGTAAGCTGACCTTAAAGCTCAAAGCAAAACCAGAAGTACACTGTTTTATTGTCTGGTGTCTAGACTGTGTGTTCTTTAGTTTCGCACTGTCTACACGGCTAGTTTCGCCAAAGGCAGTTGTGAAATAACTAAAGTTTGGGAGCAGGACCGTGTCCACACTCCTCCTCTCCACCATTGTGTGTCCTGTAAAACTACTTCTCTTCCCTTTCTTATTAATTTCGAACGTTCACACCCCACCACCAACCTAACCCTACATCTCTACATCTTTTCAAACTTGTGTTTGGCCTTGCTTGGCAGGGGGGTGGAGGTCTGGCTTTTAGGTCTTATCAGCCAAAGCTGCCCAGAACACCAGCCCAGGTTTCTAAGAATGACCCTTGATGCTTTAGATAGGCTTGCTTATGAAGTTTCCGACATCGAAAGGAACGTTGTTATCTAAAAGAGTGAATCACATAGTAAAGATTCACATAGTGAATCACATAGTAAAGTTCTGTCTGTACTTTTGTTCATTGGTGGAGTTCAGTGTCATACAGAGTCAGAAACTACACGAGCCTGAACCACATAATAAGCCTACTTGAGATTACTTAGGAACTCAACTTGATTTGCAATTTGCACTGTGCTAATTATAGGGTTCCAAAGGGTTCCATTACTTCTTAGCTACACACTTGGAAACACACCTTAATCAAACATGTCTAGGCTGGCTGAATGAATAAATTTAAAACTAAATATCTGAATTATATTAAGGGTTTTAGGCAGCTGGTAAACGAAGAGAGGGTGCTAACTCGTCTTTTCTCCACCACGGAGCACCAGCCTCCCTCATATAACCACCCGCATTTTTTCAAGCAAAGCACAAGGACAGGCTGTAGAGCTTATGTAAGGAGTGTGCCAGCATGCATTTAAAAGATGTGTGCGTGCACTACTGAGATCACGCTTATCTGAATGATTCAGTGTGTGCGTGTGTTTGTTTTTGTACAGTGTTAGGACACAAACAGCCAAATAAAGCCAGAGAAAACTGGGGCTACATCCTACACCATGGTCCTGAAAAAATGGCATTTATGAAAAATGCTTGTTTTATTTTTTAAACCAAAAGGGCAAACAATATTTTCTCTTTTGTTAATGAAGTTATTGAAAATGAATATGTTCAAGGTCAGACCCATTACGTATACACTGTTTATATATTTGTACCTGTATTAGCTTGTAGAACATCCTAGTGGGCAAGAATATGGAGTTGGAACAGGAAAGGACCTGCTCCTAAACTGGTGCACCGGTGTTGGAAGTGTATAATTGTCTGAAGGGATTTTAGTATACTGTTGCACCGACATTACCTCTCATTGCAAGCAAGGGGCTGAGCCCAACCCCTGAAAAATAGCCATAGCCCGAGGCCATTATCCCTCCTACACTGAACTTTACTGTTGACTCTCTGCATTCCAGTAGTTAACGTTCTCCTGGTGTCCGCCAAACTCGGTTCCATCCATCAGACTGCAAGCATACACCATGATTCATCACTCCAGAGAACATGTTTCCACTGCTCCAGAATCCAGTGCAGGCATGCTTTACATTGCCGGTGCTCGTCATCAGGTCTAGCCATCTTAGGCCTGTGTACAGCTACTCCACCATGGAAACCTATTTCATAAATCTCCTGGTGCACCGTTACTGTGCCACTGTTGCTTCATCCCAAAAGGCAGACGAATTTTATGTGTTTCCGACCACTCTGTGAGTTTGCATGGTCTGCTGCTTCATGGTCTATCTGTTCTTGCTTCTAGATGCTTTCATTTGACTACAATAGCACTTACAGTTGACCAGGGCAGTTCTAGCAGTGCAGTTTTGGAAAAGTTTTGAAGTCATTGAGCTCTTCATTATGAAACATTCTCCAGCCAGCATGCTTGTAGAGATTGCACTGCTTTGTGCTTGACTCTATATACCTGAACACGATAACTGGCAGGGGTGTCCGCATACTTTTGGCAATGGATTTAGGCCACTCATAAGGTCATTTAAGACACATGTCTCAAAAAAAAGGTATACACACAAACATGTGGAGCAGAAAGAGAAAGAGCACGTATGCAGGCTGACAATGAAATTAGTATGTAACCCTCGTACAGCGTATGGACGCGTTGGGTGGAGAGAAGAAGCAAACGGGGGGGTTTATTTATAGACTGTCCTCTTCTCCCTTCTGTTAAGAGCCAGGTTGTAATGGAAGTGAAATGAAAAGTCATGGCTCTCATGTGCTAACTGTATTCTCCTCAGATATACACTGGGTTTGGTGTGAGCTGTGCAGAAGTGTAACGCTCAGTCAGGCAGGTCAGGATTCCCTCTCCGCTTCTGGAGTCTTTGTCTCGCTCCTGCTGTTTCACCGCACGCCGCCTTTGGGGCCTTCACTTTCAAAGAAGATGTGTTTCTAGTCTAACCCAGATCCTCTCTGTCTCTCTCTCTGTTTTGCACACACTCTCGCTCTCTTCCTCTCTCTCTGATGAGAGGAACGCTAAATCACCATAACAAACATTCACCCAGCGTACTTTGCGAACGGAAGGGATTTTGATAGTTGTAGGCAGTTTTTAGCATTATGCAGAAATGCAGACGTGCCTCTATAACCCCCGCCCTCTGTCTCTATCTTCTCTCTCTCCCTCTCTTTCTCTCTCCTTCGCACACACAAACACGCACATTATGCAAAAGTGCCTTTATCTGTCTTTTGTATTTCTTTCTATGGTTTCAGCATTAAGCAGAACTGCCCTTACCTCTGCCTCTTCTGGCTCGCTCCTGCCTCTTCTGCCTCGCTCTTCTCCCTTTCTGTTACCTCACATAATCTAGGTGTGATATAATTATGTGTAATGAAAGGCTTGATGTTGGTCTCAGGACAAAAGGCAAGCACAATATTATGCTCAGTTTCTGAGATGCTCTGTGAAACTGGCCTGTCATGTGTGGTCATAAACCAAGGACAAGTGACATTCAAATGGCCCAGTGCACTTAGAGAGATTGGACCTGATCTAATAGCTAGCACACACATACACATACACAGAGTGGGGTCTTTTGCCGAGAACTCGTTTGTCAGGCAGCTACATATTAATAAAAGACACACACACACAGCCACTCTAGAGATATGAACTTCAGAGATGTGAACAGCACCTTTTCCATTATTCATATGCTGTGCTTTCCCTTACGGTGACTTGACTTCGCTTGCTTTGCAGTTTTTCTTTTTTCTTTTTTTTTTCTTTTTTATTTCTCCTTTGTGCTTGCTAAAAAAATAATGAACTGAATTTTGACTTTTCCTGGATTCAAATGTATACATCTTTTCCCATTAATAAAGTATATGATATCGGCATATACTGTACGTTTAAATTATTCAGACAGCCTTCTTAACCTTTCTATGAAAATTGCCTCAAAATTTTTACACAAATAGGATCACATATGATTTCCAGCAACAAGAATAAATGGCTTTTTCTGGTGCCTGTGAAGGTGATAATGTTCACCGCATGCTGACCCACGTAATGCCTGGAAAAGCTCTAGAATAGAAGTCCCTGGAAGAGCCTCACATGAATCCAAAGGCAAGTCACCTTGTCCAGTGTCAGCCCTTTATTATGATATGGAGTGGTGGAAGAGATGGAGAGAGATATTGTATTCTGTACACTTCTATATATATAACGGTACAGTATATAATATAACAGTCTATATTGTTAGCCTGAGTAATTATGACACAACACAATACTATATGCTTTTCTGATTATTGTCTAAAGCATCAGCTCTTGTAGATGATGTTTTGTTATAAAGAGATTGAAAGTGGTGCTATTTAAATGGATTAAGCTCAACACACTGAATGCTGAATACAAATCATTGTACAGTTTTTGAAGGTATTTATTTTAGTGTAGCCGTCCTGGTTCTGATTGTGAAAATATCTTGAAATATTAGAATATACATTTTTGCCATTTTGCCCACCTCTATATACAACCCATTCATTTTGGAAATTTTGGACACCCCATGCTTAAATCACACGTTGTTTTTTTTGAGAACACATGCTCTACAGAGAACACACCAAAGGACATTTTTGCACATTTGCACATCCTGTAAGTCCTGTTTCTTTGTGTAACATAACTTGTGTAGTGCACACTGTAGTGTATACTGGATTGTATATTACCATGCTATATATGTATTTATTTATGGATGGCTTGATACAACGTTTTCTTGTCTAGTATTGATACTGATACCACAAACTTGAGTATCTACCGATACTGATACCGAACCTGCTGATACCGATACCGAATCTGCTGATACTGATGCCATACCATCTTTTTTTTTCCCTCCTTTGAATGGCTCTTAAAAATGCATTAGTCCGGGGGGCGTCCATCTAAATCCATCTAAATATCATCATGGTTTAACTGTGAAACTACTATTCCGATCCCCTGAAAAGGAAGCCCACATGACTCTGATTCCTTTTCATGCAGAAGGACAATGGTGAGGCTTCCGGGCACTACCTGCCCATAAAATAAGCGAGGGGGATTGTTTTACCTGGGGTGCTGCATGTTATCTGCAGAGGAATCTCACCTCCTTCTCAGATGAATTTGGCTTGGCCATTTTGTGCTGAGTGATAGGATTTCATACCTGAGGGCAGGAGGCTTTCAGAAGGCGGGTGGGAAAGAAAGGATGACCATTGTGTTGTCTGGGCGTGCTCTCCTGACTTGAGGTTAAGAGAGAAAGACGGGTGGGGGTGGGCTGGGTTTTTTTTGTGGGGGTGGAGTGCTGGAATACAGCCTGCAGGTCTGTGTCGGACAGGTGGAGGAAGGGGGCCAGGGCGTGGCTTTTTTCCACTGTGACCATCAAAGGTAGAGTGTTTCTTTCTCTTTTATGGAAAGTAGGAGGAAAAGGATTGGTGTATGCAGAGTGGAACATTCATACAATCTCACAATGAGAAATATATTCGATATATTGTCTACACTGAAGATGCTTTCACATGCAAAGACCAATCGGGGCACCCTCTGCTGATCTTTGGTCGGTGGGAGATTTTAGCAAGAGAAATCTCTGGAGAGCAAAGCTGATCCGTGATCTGTTAGTAATGGTGAGAAATGTCTGGGTGCCATGTCCAACTCGCATTCATGTACTGTGACAGTGGTGTCTAGCTGTCACAGCGAATGGAGCTGTCATGGCGAAGTGTAGCGAGTGTTAGATCACCAGCCACACTGCCTTAGTGTCCCCTTCTCCCCCTCTCTGTCTTTCTGCGGCTTCTCTCCTTCTTTTTTCTACTCGTTCCCGTCCCCTTCCGCCTCTTTCCGCAGTGGATCGTTCTCAATTCACAGCCAGTAGAACTCCATGAGCTTCGAAGCACCATCCTGTCTATCCCTTAGTGAGTCAACTGTGCCCCACAGCCAAGAACATGCAGTGGCTAGGAGTAGATAATCTTACCAGCCAAGCTGGCCCGCAGCCAAACATAGCTCATTTGCAACAAAGAGAAACCAAACAGTGAAAAAATGCAGGAAACTTCAGGCGTGCGGAAGGAGGAGGAGACATGGAGGAGAAAGATGAAGGAGGCATAATTAAAAGATCTGTAAACCACAGTCATAGCATTTTAGCATGTGTTGCTCTACAGGATGGAACAGCTACTATACAGCACAATTACAATCAGGTATTCGTTGTGTTACATATGGCAACTTTGTAGTAGGTGCGTGTGTGTGTGTTCATTCCCTAAGGGTGTGGTATAAATCCAACATTATGATGCTCAAGGACAGTTTGATAATACATAAGGACATTTGGAAGTCATTGTTATTTATGCTACTGTACTCCTATTCAGCCAGATGCCTCAAAGCTCACTGGACGATACTTCGCAGTCCAGATGGAGAAAGACTCTAGTCAACAGCACAAGGACTTTTTAGGGGAAAGAAGTGGAATGTATTGGAATAGCCAAGTCAGTCACCCGACCTCAGTCCAGTCAAGTATGCGTTTCACATACTGGAGGCAAACAGAAGGTTAAATGCCCTAAGCAGGGACTAAAGATAGGTGCAGTAAATAGGTGTAGAGCAACACCAGGGAAGAGCCCACCACTCCTCAAGGCCCAGACTTCAGGTAGACTCCAAATATTTTTAAGTCTTTAAAATAGTGGGCTGGTTAGAGTGTTATTCCTACACCATTCACCCAATTCAGATGTAAGTCAAATTAAAGTCTGCACTTTGAGCTCATATTCTCTTATACAGGGGTTGGACAATGAAACTGAAACACCTGTCATTTTAGTGTGGGAGGTCTCATGGCTAAATTGGACCAGCCTGGTGGCCAATCTTCATTAATTGCACATTGCACCAGTAAGAGCAGAGTGTGAAGGTTCAGTTAGCAGGTAAGAGCACAGTTCTGCTCAAAATACTGCAATGCACACAACATTATGGGTGACATACCAGAGTTCAAAAGAGGACAAACTGTTGGTGCACGTCTTGCTGGCGCATCTGTGACCAAGACAGCAAGTCTTTGTGATGTATCAAGAGCCACGGTATCCAGGGTAATGTCAGCATACCACCAAGAAGGACGAACCTCCACCAGCATCACGTAGTGACCTGGCCACTATCCTGCAAGAAGAATGGCTTAAAATCCCTCTGACCACTGTGCAGGACGCAGTACATGTCATTCCCAAGACGAACTTTTGTGGTCTAAAACCAGGTGTTTCAGTTTCACTGTCCAACCCCTGTATATTGCTGTTATATATTATCACGTCGGTGTAGAGTAAGATAAGGCAGGGGACGTGATTTGCTGCAAGTAAAACCTCACCAGCAGATACGCTTATACACTTGCACAAACTTGTGAGGGAGGTCACCACTTCAGCGTGATGATGCCCCCCACCCAAACACAGACACCTCTGATTAACTCCCTCCCTGACACAGAGTAAGGCTTTAGACTAGCACACATCACTTCAGCTTCTAGAGGCCAGCGCCAGTCAGAAGCAGGTAGTTACAGGATTTTGGGGTTATGGCTCCTATATACTATGGTAGACAGCAAAAAAAAAAAACCCTATTAATGTTCAAATATGTATATGAGCTGACTGCATGTGTTACGGTATTTTGTTTTTCTGAGGTTATCGCTACAGTGGACTGAATGCAGTTGCAAAGCAGTAGTGCCCTATAAGTATATGCAGTGCATGCAGTCTGGTAGTTGTTACTATGGCTATGCAGTTAGAATTAAGCCAGTGAGGTTTACACACCTCGGCAACTAAATATAATAATAATAATAATAATAATAATAATAATAATGTCTTTTTTTTCACTGCTACAGCTTTCAGAAATCTGCAGGAATATGTTTCTAAAGTTCAGTCTTAGAAATCAGCTGCACTTTCCAGTTCTCCATCAAAGTAATCCCAAGTATCCCAAATCCAAGTAATTAGACTAAAATACTAAAATAGTAAAAAACACATTCCTTGGTTAGTCCATCGTTCTGAGAACTCCAGCCACTTTTGTGGTAGATGTTCTTGTTTTCCTTGTCTATTTCTTTTTCTCAGTAGCAACTTCTTCACAGCGTTCAGGGCAATAGTGCAGTCCTCTCACAGTGGAAGAATGGAAGATGCTTCCCCTGTGACACAGCAAGACACAGCGAGAGTGCAGCTTGATTTTCCCCTGTCAGGAATAAAACATATCATTGGGCATATTAGCATTAACTGAGCATCACATTGCCCTCCACTGTTTTACCCATCATACTGATATCTCTACACACCATCAGTGTGGGGAGCTGTAACACGTGTGGGCTTGAGTTGCACCCGCATGTGGTTGCACCCGCAGTGTTCCGTGGTCACATTGGTGCATATTTTTCTCAATTGTGCCGTATTGTGAGATGAAAAGATTTAGCCTTGCTGGGTTTGTTGTTCCGTGCTCCGTGTCTCTGTCCTCTGTCTAGTCATGAATGATTAGTTTTCATCTGTTGGCCTTGACCTCAATACTCCGACTGCTCTTACTGTTAACCCTATCAATTTCCTGATGTCCAAATCTGCCAGTGAAAAAAGAGTTTCGTGTCTGCGTATGATATCCCAGCAAGGGGTGGTTCTGGATTTGATGAGTGGTCTGACTCTACATTAAGCCAACAAGTCTAGAGTTACTTTTATCGTTTAGCTATGTTATGTATTTAAATGCAAATATCTAATAATCACAATGTGTACACTGTGTTACTGTGGTGTGGAGTTCATTTAGTTTGATATTCTGCATGAACATGTGATGTATTTCTGTCTTCTCTGACGTCAGAAGTGACAGAAATATGGCAGGAAAGTAAACGATGTATCTTCTGTATTGCAAAGAATTTCTCTGCTTGTTTTAAGGATCTATGAGCCATTCAATTGCACCATGCTTTTGCCGTTCCCGGCAATATTGGCTGCTTACGGTTTTTATTGCAACCAAATATTTCCTTGCTACATGCCATGCCAGGTGGACCCCCGCACATGCTGACGAAAGCTGTGAGTGACAGTGATAGGAAGACGTCAGCTGTGGGTGGGAAAATGATGACAGCAGGCACAGGAATTGCTGGAACAGCAATCCTACGCTCCGCCTTTTGTTCCGCAACGAGACCACTGTGCAAGTGTATTCCCGCTGTCAGTCATGGCTTTTGTTGACGTGCAACGATCAGGCACTGCCCTTTCCGCCCCCTCTAGCAGCTGTCATTGGTGCCTGTATTTTATTTATACTGCAAGTAGTGGCAAACTACGAGTATAACAGTGAGGCCTTCAGATGTACCACAAATCTCAAAACTGCCAGGAACGATTAAAAACAACACCTCTACAATAATGCTAATTTTCCAATGCTGAGTTGACTTGGCTGAAGTCATTCAGTTTAAATGGTGCTGATGTTGTGCAGTGTTGCAGAACTCCTCTTAAGGGTAGGCCCAGGCTGTTGCTCCACTACCGGGTGCATTTCAGGCCTGCCTCATGCCGAGCTAGGCCCCACGGTGCAGCCAAGAGCAGACTTATCAAAGGATTAGGATATGCATCTGCTCCTGGGCCTGGAGCACGTGAACGAAGCTGGGGGGCCATTAGGGGATACACAGGGAACAGGGAAGTGGAAAGCCCCTGTAAACTTCTCCTGAATGTTTCCTTTGCTTAAAGCAGCTTCCTGAAGGCCTGAGTGCAGGTGGGCTTGAGATGAGACTGTTTAGGCCTGTAACTCGGGAGACTGGAGGCTCAGCAGTTTTTTCCCACTCGAGAGACATGCCGGTAATTAAAGTCACACAGCCTGGATTCACCTACTTACCCGATCAAGCCTGGGTCCTTTTAAGGGCTTTTGGGCTTTGGTTGTGGTATTATCTCTCCAGGGTGTCATTACGTACATACTGTATACTTTATTATTTCATCTCACTGCATTAAAGTGTTTGGCAGGCCTGAAACCCTCTCTGAAAACAGGATGTGTATGTGTGTACAGCTCACCAAAAGTCTGAGGACAACTTGGGGAAGACCAAACCACATTTACAACTGTTGTAAAATATGCAATATACATATATATGATTGTGCACCACAGCTGAATATTTGGGAGCCAGGTCAACTAATCTTTGACTGTTAGATATACAGTATATTTAGATGTTTGGTCCACCAATCTTTAATAGAAGGTCAATGATTAGTCTGACTTACTGAGTTACTGTACACCAACACACTACTTACAGTACACTAACACATTACACTTACTGAGTTACTGTACACCAACACACTACTTACAGCACACTAACACATTACACTTACTGAGTTACTGTACACCAACACACTACTTACAGCACACTAACACATTACACTTACTGAGTTACTGTACACCAACACGCTACTTACAGCACACTAACACATTACACTTACTGAGTTACTGTACACCAACACACTACTTACAGCACACTAACACATTACACTTACTGAGTTACTGTACACCAACACACTACTTACAGCACACTAACACATTACACTTACTGATTTACTGTACACCAACACGCTACTTACAGCACACTAACACATTACACTTACTGAGTTACTGTACACCAACACACTACTTACAGTACACTAACACATTACACTTACTGAGTTACTGTACACCAACACACTACTTACAGCACACTAACACATTACACTTACTGAGTTACTGTACACCAACACACTACTTACAGTACACTAACACATTACACTTACTGAGTTACTGTACACCAACACAGTACTTACAGCACACTAACGCATTACACTTACTGAGTTACTGTACACCAACACACTACTTACACTACACTAACACATTACACTTACTGAGTTACTGTACACCAACACACTACTTACAGCACACTAACACATTACACTTACTGAGTTACTGTACACCAACACGCTACTTACAGCACACTAACACATTACACTTACCGAGTTACTGTACACCAACACGCTACTTACAGTACACTAACGCATTATACTTACCGAGTTACTGTACACCAACACGCTACTTACAGCACACTGACGCATTACACTCACTGAGTTACTGTACACCAACACGCTACTTACAGCACACTAACGCATTACACTTACTGAGTCACTGTACACCGACACACTACTTACAGCACACTAACACATTACACTTACTGAGTTACTGTACACCAACACACTACTTACAGCACACTAACGCATTAGACTTACTGAGTTACTGTACACCAACACACTACTTACAGCACACTAACGCATTACACTTACTGAGTTACTGTACACCAACACACTACTTACAGTACACTAACACACTACACTTACTGAGTTACTGTACACCAACACACTACTTACAGTACACTAACGCATTACACTTACTGAGTTACTGTACACCAACACACTACTTACAGTACACTAATGCATTACACTTACTGAGTTACTGTACACCAACACACTACTTACAGTACACTAATGCATTACACTTACTGAGTTACTGTACACCAACACACTACTTACAGCACACTAACACATTACACTTACTGAGTTACTGTACACCAACACACTACTTACAGTACACTAACGCATTACACTTACTGAGTTACTGTACACCAACACACTACTTACAGTACACTAATGCATTACACTTACTGAGTTACTGTACACCAACACACTACTTACAGAACGCTAACACATTACACTTACTGAGTTACTGTACACCAACACACTACTTACAGTACACTAATGCATTACACTTACTGAGTTACTGTACACCAACACACTACTTACAGTACACTAATGCATTACACTTACTGAGTTACTGTACACCAACACACTACTTACAGTACACTAATGCATTACACTTACTGAGTTACTGTACACCAACACACTACTTACAGCACACTAACACATTACACTTACTGAGTTACTGTACACCAACACACTACTTACAGTACACTAACGCATTACACTTACTGAGTTACTGTACACCAACACACTACTTACAGTACACTAATGCATTACACTTACTGAGTTACTGTACACCAACACACTACTTACAGTACACTAACACATTACACTTACTGAGTTACTGTACACCTACACACTACTTACAGAACGCATTACATTAGCAGGATATTGTCAGTCCTATTCTGATTGGCTATCCCAATGACAGCAAAAAGTAGTGGACAGCGTAGTGTCAACCACAGCCCTGATTTTAACAAACACCTGACCCTACACTTCACACAGAGACAGCAGTCCCGGCTGGCTATTTGGCAGGTCAGTCAGATGACCCCTGTCCTGTCGAAGTCGGCCGTTGTTGACCATGTTAGGTGAAGGAAAAACACATCTGACTCTCCGATAGAGGTCTAGCTTGCGAGAGCCTCAGTGCCCTCAAACTGTTGATGGGCAGTGTGCATGTGGGGGTCGAGTGTGTGATGAAACTGGAAGCTCAGGCCTGTTGGTAATGGATCTGCTTGACGTTCTGCTAGGATGTTCTTGCTAGCTCTGCTTTCGCGGTGATTAGACTCGTGTTTCGGGTGAGGAGGGGGCTGCGGCAGGCTGTGCTTCCATAACCTGTTTATTTGCGTCCCTTCATCATTTCTCGTGGGCGGAATATGAGAATGATGGGGATCCCCCTTCGACACAAGCTCATTTAACAGGGCCTCGCTTAAGAGAGGGGCCTGAACTCAGCTGTAGCATCCGGAGCCAGCGTGGTGCTGTCCCTAGCATTGGTGCACGAACCATTACCCGGTGTATAATTCAGAAGGCAGCAAATCAAGATGAAACAGTGAAATTACGGTGCTAGTTTATTGCGTCGGGGCCACTATGATGCCACATTTTATGTAGGCATGTAATTTGTGGTGACATTTGAAATCATAGGTCTGCGCACTCACATTTTTTTGTTGTTGTTTTTATCTCCTACGCTCACTCTCTCTCTTTTGTGCTCTCTTTCCACACACACCACGCAGATAGTGCTGACTGATATATCGTCTGAGTCACTGTACCTGCATTGGTTCTCTCACAGGCCTTATTTGAACATGGGTTCTGCTTGAGCTCAGCTTATTAATATGGCTTGTAGTGTGTTTCTCAACCCAAGGTCCTGGAAGCATACTGGCCTTAGTGCAGCTAAACTAATCAACTCCCTAACAGCCCATTATTGACCCAGTGGCATTAAAACCATCACCACATCTCATCAGTCCTGCTAGATGAAATTTATATTAATAAATGATTTGAAAATGCCAGATGATGAATGACATTGTTCAAATTACTTTACTCTAGTTATTGCTTAATAAAGCGGTAATGAGCAGCCAGTTAATTAGCAGCCACTGGGTTAATAAGGCTTAATAAGAGCATTACCAGGGCATTATAGTGTCCTCCTGTAGTGAAGCGGCAACCCAGGCTTAATCCATCTTAAAGAACGAAGCATGATGCCAGTACTTCTAGGCTTCCAAGCCTTTACGTCCAGTGCAGACTCCTGAAAAGATCTTATCTTTGTCTAAAGGCTTTACTTAGCATAATAAAACGACCATTAAAGGGGAGTCATAGGAATGGGCTTGGAAAACAGATTGATTAAGCAGGTGATAAACTCCAGGGACAACTGCAGTAAATGTTTCTGCTGAGATGTGCCAAGTTACAGTAGCACCTCCTTGTGGACGAAAATAATGATCTTCTAATATTAAAGAAGGAATACTAGCTTGGACTTTGGGGAACTGTCAGTTTTAGGTGCTGGCACTTGCACTGTGTTTGTCAAGTACACAAGCCAAATTCTATACCAATAACAACATGCTAGAATTAATAATGTTCTGTTGTCATTCAGGTCTTTTCCTGGCTCACTTAAGCTGATGATGGCCAATCAGACCAAGTCCTCTCAGGATAGTGATGTAATTACTGTGGCTTCAGATATTGCTCCTGAACTCAAGACAGCTGAGACCCAGTCTAGACAGCCATCTACCGTCTAATCTTCTTAACTCATGCACTGCTAATTTCAAATGGCTAGTTAGACCGTTGGCTTTGATTATTAGCCTTATGGTACAGACCTGGGCTTAAAGAGCATAGAAGAACTGGACAGTGTGCTGCATGCATAGCATATGGTCGATTGGCACAGACAGTCATTTCACTGAACTGAAAGGAACAGAGAGACTATTGACTCAAACACATGTGCATTGTGAAAGCCAATGGACAGATGCTTCAGTTCTTCCTGTGACTGCCCATTGGCCTCACAGTGAGTCAGGTGGTTTTCTGTTGTCATGAGCTACTGGTGAATTTGGTTAAAACAGCAGTAGACCCGTGTTAAAGCTATACGCCCCTGTCTGTTAAGGGTTTGTGTCACAGTTCATTCTGTCCTTTGTCCACTGATTGAGGTTCAGCCCCCTGCTTCCTACTGGTGGTCTAATGCATACATGGTTATGCCTATAACCAGGCTTAGATGCATTAGCTTCTCATGCTAAAATTTGGTAATATGTGATTCGTTCAAGCAATGACTTAAAATATGAAGTAGTATTTACCAATAACCACTCTATTAAAATAATTAAATATAATTTTGATAATCTGTTAGTGTATTGATCCTCTGCCTCGCCACTCTAAGTTATTTTAAATAATGAATACAAACTGTATTTAAACAGTTCATTTAAACTGTAGAGAGGCTACTTCTTCTGTATATGACAGGTAACATCGTGCCATGAATTTCATTCACAAGTACGGTACGACACACATAGCAAGCTCATCACCAACCAGCATGTCCAATACTGAGAAGGCTGTTCAGCTCAGTCATCCTTCAAAGGAATTCAGTAATGCTGGGATTAATAAGTGGCTCACTGCATTGATTTATCAGACCTCAGCTGGCTTTGCAAAGAAACCGTTTTCATATTCTGAATATATTTCTAATGTGTTGTTTTGATGTTATTCAAACAATTTCTGTCACAATGACTTTATTAAAATATTCGCAATTCAAAGTGGAACCGGTTCTGTTCCCAACCACACACGTAATTTTGAGCTGTTCGGCTCATCCACCAAAAATAAACAGGTTTGGAAGGCAAGTGCTCAGCACCAAGGTTCTAAGAAGCCTGAACGGAACCAGTTCAACAACCAGGGTTCTGTTGGTTGAAAAAGGCTATGAGATGTCCAGTGTTGTTCTTAAACGCTCAGGAAAAACACAAAGCTTTGCTGTACACTATAGCAAGGGCCGTCTCCATCACAGGTCAGAATACGGTGGGCTTGTATTGGACCACTACGGTTGTTTATTCATATCAGTAATTGGAAGCAGTCAGCTCATGTAAGTGATCAAAACGTTGTGTGTTTGTGTGTATTATTGAATGCTCCTGTTCTTATATTTTTAATAGCCGTTGATATTTTCTGGACCTGGCCCATACGCTTGAGTTAGCTCAGAGGACATGTGGATAGGGTGGGTTGACTATGGTGTAGAGGATTCATGCTAATTAAATGCACATGTTAAATGAGGAGTTCTCTCCACAGACCCGGCATGGCTTTCATGTGCCGGCGGTGAGGTAATAGGACGCCTGCATTAGTTTATCTGTTGTTGACCCAGACACTTTGAACAGAAGCACTGCGGTATAGCTCAGTGCAGCAATGCAGCAGCAACAGCACTGTGTGCTCCGTGCGGTGAGGGGAGCTTATGCCCAGGTACAGTGGGGAAAGAGAGAGAGAGACAGAAAGAGAAGAAGAAAAAGAGGGAGAGAGAGAGAGAACGACTGAAAAATGCACTTTGTTGAGTTTACTTTATTCAAAGGTGTAGATAATTTAAGACGCCTGAATAAAGTATTTTATATAAAATATATCAGAACCTCATAATTCATATCCATCCACACCCGTATGTGCATTGTGAGATATACATGAGTGTTATGAACGTGATTATACACTATACACTAAAATAATAGTTGGGATGACACTATTGCGGCCTTTGGTGATGTCGACGTGGTGTCGAGAGCAGTCGTTGTAATGGTCCGTGTGCATGTAGTCCTGCATAATGCAGCCGTCTGCAAAAGGCTCTGGTACTAACAGGATCACTCATGGAGGGCATCACTGCTCACTGAATGTCCACAATTGTGGCTGTTGGTTCAGTCGGGTACAGCAATAAGGCCCGTGCTAACGTCACATGCGCAGTCGAGCCTAAAACTTGAATCATTTGCATGTCTCACCCACCCACCAAATCCATTTAAATACGGTACATTAGTTGGTTGCATTCTCAGCTGATAGTAGACATGTCCAGTAAATAAAACACACAGCTCAGATACTACCGTATTTAATATGATCAAATATTTAAGTGGAAATAGAGGCATTTCGGATGAAGTCTGCGAAGAAACTGCTCAAATTATAACAATCTAAAAACAAACCAGTCACTTACTGAAAGAGGATTGAAGCCATACCTCTGAACGAGCACAGCTCTTTATTGGACAAACCAGAAGAAAGGCACATGAAAACTGAACTGAGCACTCAGAAGAGGTCACTGTTACCCACAGGCTCCACACTATGGGTGACCAACCCCACGGACTCATATACAAAACCCACACACACAGACCCACTTAACTAAACCTACTTCCCAACAAAGCATAGCACCATAGACACTGCACACAATGTGAACTAACAAGCAGCCACATTAAACAACTTATTCAGTACCTGTTTATAACTGGGCTGCACACGTTACACAAGCTTCTTCTTATGGCCCTGTGTATGTACGGTACACGTGGCCACTGTATCTCTGTCTGTATATGCACTGCAGTGTTGTTTTCTCCAGATGTGGATGTGATGTGTATTATATTGTATAATTTGGTAGACTGTATATCGAGTTGAGGTATTATGCACTACATGTATTTAATTTAAATGTGTGCCTCATTCCCATACGATTAAAATATATATCACATCATATATTTGTTTTCCAGTCTACTGCTTATTGGCAATAATCTCACAGATGTAGAATGTTTGATCTGTCTGGAAAGGACTCACTCACCAGAAACAGGTATCACTTTTCTCAGCGTATGTAATCATACATAAGTATACGTGTGGGATATTGCTCTGCAGTGCTGTTTTGTCTGGAGGTTGTTTTGGACGGTTGTGTATTGGCTTGGCAAGGTCAGGCGAAGGTTCCGGATCTCTCCTGCCTCTCCGCAGACGGCGGTGGAATACAAAGCAGTCCTGTGCTGCCGGTCAGCTAATTGGACCTAAACTAGCTAAATGAATGAGCCATTTCTGCAGCTTTGGTCACAGCTGAGCACAGAACGGGCCCGGGTGCTGCAGCAGCGTGGCGTGGGGGGATAGGAGGTAGCCCAGTTGGATTCTTTTTGTTTTGCGTACAAAACAAATCTTGGGGCTTGCAATCTGTGAGGGCGGATTTCTTGGTTTTGGTGAATGGAAAGTTTACTTGAAGTTAGTATATGAATATGGCCAGTGATTTGGTATTGTGAAAGCCAGCTATTGTTTTGAGTTTAATTGCACAACACAAAAAAAGGAGGGTGTTGTATAAAAGCAAGAGACCACCTTCATTCGTAGTCAAAATGGCCATTACAGTTCTAGAAGGCTACATAGAAGACATATGTATTTGATTTGGCTGACAACTGCATATAATGTCATTTCAAGCTTTCATGCTTTTAAGGCTTTAGTATACCGGGTCGCATTTGATGCTTCTCATGGTCCAAGGAATCCTAAACACAGTCAGTGATGTGGAGTTCTAACCGGTCATGGGCGGGAGGTTAGGGAACCAGCCTTGTGACCGGAGGGTCGCCGGTTCGATTCCCTGAACTGACAGTAACGACTGAGGTGCCCTTGAGCAAGGCACCTAACCCCCAACTGCTCCCCGGGCGCCGTGGATAGGGCTGCCCACCGCTCTGGGTAAGTGTGCTCACTGCCCCCTAGTGTCCGTTTATTACGTAAGTATATGTAATATGGTCAGTCCATTGTTTTGAGTACACCAGCAGTTTTTTTTTTTTTTTACTTTTTCCCCTCATCTATAGCTTGGTGTTAATGGCTGTTTTGAGTGGAGGTTGTCTCCACTGGTTGCCCACCCCCCCCAATTAATTTTGCCCGATAGGTTGTATACAAATGACATGACGTCACTTCGTTGCTGCGGTGCAAACTGCAGAGAGCAGGAAGTGATTCTCTGCATAGGGAAGTCTATCACAAGCTCTCCAAATGCTCAGATCGATCTAACCAAGAAAGCAGAATGAGCTTTTATTGAATTTAGGGGAAAATGAGAGACATTGACTGAAAAACGGCAGCCGAAATGGCTTGTGAACAATCGACCAGTCTCAGGGCAGAGTTCAAGTTGACTTCCTATGAGCTCCAGTGACTTTTGTTTCACCATGATCCACACCTTTAAGAGGCATTTACCTACGCTAAGTAAGCAACTATATATGATATCAAAAGGGGACACAGCATTAAATGTTTGTTGACATAGTTTAATGCACAAGACAATAAAAGAGAACTTATGGACAGTCATTGTGGAACACCGTGGTATTGAGGTTGACCCAACCGCTACACACAAAAGTTGCCTGTCTCAGTACTTTAGTATGCTTTCATTTGTTTTCTTATTAGAAGGTCATCTGGAGGTCAAGATTTTCTTATATCCTGTGCCTGGATAGCAGGCAAATATTTCAGCTCAGTGGAAAAATGACTAACATAAACATTACCTCCAACATATGTTCTTATTAAACTAGTACAGTACAGACCTGCCTCCATCTTAGCCATTCTGGATTTTGTGCATCCTTGACAGAGATCACATGGCTGCAGGCAACCTGTTTCACACATTATCTATTTTTCCCCATTAGATGCTATAAGGGTGACGACTAGCTTGTCAGCCCATCTTGCCCTTCCTTTAGAACTGATGCAGCATTATCAGACACCTCAACACACTTGGAGGAAAACACTGATTAAACATGCACAGCCATGGGAGTAAATGAGAGCTATCCTTCTCACCCAGAAAGAACAGGGCCCAAGGCGCTGGAATGAAACTCTCTCTCTCCCGAAGTTATAGCCAACTCGTATGGTTGCGCCATTTGGGAGCCCATGCTGCAACTTCCATTTGTGTAGACCATCTTTGGAAACAGCAGGCCATCTGTGTGGGCAGGGAGATTAGATTAGCTTCAAATGAGGAGCACCTTTAGTACCGACTTTAATAAATGAGTCATAGAGGATTGTCTGGGGGCTGATCTTTGGAGTGCAATAGACTTTCCTGAACAAATGTGCAGATTTTACGAGATTAGATTTTGACAATGGGTGATAATTACGCCTGAATACGCAGTACAGCAAGAGACGACGCAAAACAAACCGCCATTGTGCCTGAAATAACAGTGAATGGAAAAGATGAAGCGTCCTGTATTAAGACGTAGTTAAGAATAGCACAGCTCAGAGCCTCAGTCTTTAATAATTAAACTGTCAGAAGAGACAGCCGTGTGTGCATTCAGTGGCAAAATATAATGATGATGAGCAAATGCTTCTTCCCTTGCTGATTGCTCCCTCAAATATGCACCAAATGTTCCCGCATACAACACTCATTTGATCAGTGAAGGAGGTGTCACCTGCCTACTGTAGTGCGCCGCTGTAGTAATTACACACTTCTGCCCGGCTCTGGATCATTCAGTTCACTTCAGTGTTCCTCCTGTTTGGCTCGTTGGCTTCGAGACGTTCTCCTCTAATGATGTAAACATGCTGAGGATGTTCTCAAAAATCACCCTTTTTACATCTAAACTCCTCAGAAATCTTTACAGGCTGTCAGCACAGCTGCACTTGTCTGTGGGGTGGTTAGAGAGGTATGCCCTACTCTTTGCAGACAAGTAAAGCTTGAAACATCTTTTCTTACAGGTTATATATAAGCTTACTGGACAAAAAAATAACTCCACCAGCATGAATTACAGCTGTGATTGGATTTGGCATGGACTGGGCCAGTTTCTGGATGCAGGCCACCTCGACATTCAGCCACTCTAGCATCAAGAATTGTACAGTTGGGCCAGATTTCTAAAGAGAGTTTCCTGTAGACTGGGATTTTTGCCACTGCTGGCAGACCCATATAACCGTGCACTTCCATACACGCCTACAAATGTAGCTCCTTCCCTCACACTATGCCCTTCGTGATGTCCAAAAGCACTCACTCTTTTTAGCCAATCATCTATATCGGCTTTGCGCCCCATCAAACAATCTATTCACTGCACTGTACCACCTCTTCTCAGTCTATGAGTTCTTTTGCACACCCTGTAGGTATTCATAGCCTGATCATCTTAATGCAAGACCATCTGCAGGAGCCTTCAGTTGCTACCACCTTAAACAACAACAAGCAAGGTGACTAGTTTTCTGCCCGCTGAGCTTATATTGTCATTTTCTCACTCGTAGTTCGCTTAGTGAGAATCTCCAAACCTTTCAGGGTAAAAGTGCTGCAGTAACTCATAAGTAATTATTTTGCATGCAGTCCGAAAGTAGAAAGATAGAGACTAATGTAAGGAGAACACAGGAGGCCGTCTGTAGACATGAACATTCATGCAGCTGTGGGCCGAGCTGATGACAGGTGTTCCTGTGGATGACTGATCAGGTAGAACATGCTAAGACTTTATTGGATAGCATATGTCCCAGGCACACGGTGATGTGAACAAATGTCAGGCGGCGTTTAGAGGCGGGCAGATATCTCTACACTTCAGTCAAAGATTATAAAAAGTTAATTTTATTTCTGTTTTTTTTATAAAAGTTTCTCACTAAGCGAACTATGAGTGAGAAATGACAATATAAGCTCAGTGGGCAGAAAATTAGTCACCACTGCACCAACACTTTGAGGACACTCAGTCACTTTGAATACACTCTGCTGCTACCTTTTCAATTTCCTGCTGCTCTTTGTCTCTGTATTTTTTTTATATTTTTTTATATATTTATGTATATTTTATTTATTTAAGTACTGCTGTCTGGGTGAAACTGGGTCCTTGGGTACCACAATTTTGTTCCACCCCATGTACCACATGTGATGCGAATGACAATAAAGTCTCCTTGAATCCTTAAATGAAGAACTATCAAGATAAAAAAGGTCTACTTTGATTTGTTTTGGTTTCTAAAAGCTAAAGCTGTTTGAAAACCCAGAAACTATAGTTTACCAGTAGAAGCAATTACCAAACAGCTGCCCCAAATAAAATCTTTATGAACAAGAATGAACGTTGGACTGTGCAGAGCAGGTGAACCAATCGAAGTTGTGCAGTTAGCAGTCGCTCGTAGCACATGCACAAGCAACACTGGTGGAAAGTAGCGCTTCCACTCTTTCTCAAACTTCATTTTTAAATATTGAAACAAACAAAGAAATATTCCTGTGCAAATTGAATGTAGGTAGAGTCAGTCTAACCAACCATGTGGTTAATGGTGTAATTCTGTAATTACCTATGAATAAATGAATGAAGGTGAATTGAATGAATATAATCAACTACAAAATATATATTTTTTGTTCACTGTTCTTGAGGAACCAACGCTACTCGTGATATACCCAGACAAGCATACTATAGCTGCACTAGTCCTAAACTGGGTGCTCAGTCAGGGCCCCTTGAAGAACCCCTGCAGGGCTGAGAGAAGTTGCCTCCCTTTAGCATTTGTACAGGGTCAATACTACACCTGGGGGGCACTCATACTCATCCCCAACCACAAAGCCCCCAATCCTCCTTCTCTCCTTCTTTGTTTTTTCATTCTTTTCTCTTATCTTCTCTCCGAGTTCTTTTTCCTCTTTGTTTCTGAAGCAGAGCATGAGAGTGTGGATGGTGGAGGGGGGGTGTGGGGGGTGACATAGACAGCACAGTCAGTGGTTGGGGAGTACAGCTCCCAGCTCCCTTCACTACAAAACAGCCCATGTATTCAAATGATGATTTGCTGTAATCTTGCTCAGGGGAGCCGGCTGCCTGAGCCCGGTGCTGCGGCTCCGCTCCCCCGGGTGACTGTCTCCGCACCTGAAGACACGATTGCACTTATTTCTGCACCACCTCGCCCAATTAAACTGCTGACCTCTCGCATCCGAACTGGTCAGCCAGCTAATGAGACAGAGCTCAGATGGCTGTGGAGGTCCAGCTAAATTTTCTCATACTGGTGTGCATATGTGGAAACACTGGGATTGTTTTTCAGTTGCTGGTCTCACAAAATGGAATGTTCAACAGTTTTGTAGTTCATATCATCCAGAGTGGTTTAAGTTTTAATGCTCTGTTCTAGAGAGACACACCCAATCAGAATTGTTCACAGTGGTGATAACAGGCAGCAGATATCTGCCTCCAAAAGCTCCCTTACATAGAAGTTAGTAGACAAAGTGTAAGCAAATGTGTTGCACCATGTCTGAGACACTGTGTTATGATATTTAAGAAATATACTCTTTTTAGGTTTAGCACTATTTCACCATTATCAACATTATATATATATATATATTTATATATTAGAGCTGTACCCGACTCTGTACCGAATTTTGTCAGTCAAATCGTATTCGCCCGTCTTGGTCGCCGATTCGACTATTCGTTCATGTTTTTTGTACATTATCTAGTAATCAGTAAATCAATTTGCGTATGGTTCAGATCTGATGTCCTCCTCATTTAGAAAGTCAGCAGAGTCACAGAAACATATTTCTGAACTAAAAGAGGCGGGGCTTATGATGATCGATCTGAACTGGAGCATTTAGTTACAGGATACAGCGTCGGGCGGCAGCTCCTATTTATGCTAAACATTAGCGCTTATAGTCTTTTTAATTTCACTCCTAACAGCTTCTTCAGTAGGATGACCCTTCGTCTTTTATCTCTCTTATAAATAATAAACTGCTAAATAAAACCAGATTAGTCCATATTTATATTATTTATAGATGAAAAGAAGAATGGTAGACCTGAACCTGTTTATTATATTACCCGCGCTGGAATCATTATCTCTCGTTTATCAGCAGGCGTATTAAGTGACTGTACTTATCCTTAAATAAAGATAATCTCAGCTGTAGACGACTAAATAAACATATCTGTAATTTAGGTTCTAAAATAACAGAATTATAATGAAACAAACGTCTTCGGTCTGTTTTTCCCTTGCCAAAAACAGCCGTTACGTCTAAACCGAAAGTCAGCTCACTCGTTTGGAGAAGTGTTGGATGTCTGACTGAATGAAGAGCAGAATTATGTTTCATTTATTCGGATTCTCTTCTTCTAAAGCTCCTCCAGACTTTCTTTGAGACATCGCTCCCCCCGTGTTTCTCAGCTTCACGGCTTCCTTAGCGGTGAACCGCCAGTGCACGTCGTCACGTGGATAAAATTGTTTAGCAAGCACGTGTCACAGCCCAGCTAGAACTTTAATATATATTTATTATTCCCCTTTAATAATTATTAAAATGTCTTTTTACATTCTTAAAGTTCTTGTGCATTTTTGTAAGCTTTAGTCTGTTTTACGGGGGGAAAAAAAGGTCACTGTTGTCAGTCGACTTGAAGGGTCTCAGTCGGCTTAAAGGGTCGCCGATTCAAATCGTCGACTTCTAGAGGGCAGCCCTACTGTGTGTGTGTGTGTGTGTGTATATATATATATATATATATATATATATATATATATATATATATATATATATATATATATATATATATTAAGTACTGTAGTTTTACTCGTCATTTTTGATATTGAATGGATTATAATTGTAATTGTCATAGACTTTGTGACCCATGGTTCTCTCTGTGTACTAGTACTCTGATTTGAAATGCTTAATTCTAATATAACCTGTCCAAACAAACAAAATACAATTTAAAAAAAGACCTTCAAAATTACAACTTTACAATAAGGACAAAATACCTCTTAAAGTACAAAATACTTCTTCCGGAGCAATGTTGGGCCTTTTTTAAAAAAAATTTTCTAAAAAGTCTAACTGGAACCAATTTTACAGCATTTGAGCCGAATACAAATTATATTCCAAATACTTATTTGAGCATTTTTGTTTTGCCCATTCATAATGCAGTGTGAACACAGTGTAATAGGTACCTGGCATAAAACAGAAATTAAAAGCAAAGTTGTGAGGCCTTGAATTGACAATGACAGTGATTTTGTTAGGACTATGTACAGCAGTTTGTTGACCATTAGGATTTAAACTCCACTGATTTTTCAGGACTTCATTTCATTTAGTCAATGAAATTGTTTAAATTTAAACAAAGTAATTCAGAGTGATTTGGTGTGAAACATGGTGGTGATAGGATTCATAAATACACTTCCTGATGCCTGAGACTTTGTTTTAAAATGAGAGTTTAAAGAAAATAGTGATCCCAATAAAATAAATATTTATAAATATAATGGCTGTATTTGTTTTGTAGACGGTGTAAGGTCTGGTTCCCACCACTGTAAAGAAATCTCTGTTACTCTACAACACAGCATTTAATGTAGAAACGCTTTTTATTTTCATATGTGCAGACATTTACTACAGAAACGGGTGGAATTCATATGTAGCCCTGTAAACTGGAGGCTTACTGCTGCAAAGCTCATAGAGATGAATTGGTAATGTGGATTTCTGTGGTTATTGTGTGTGAGGAATTGGACCTCTAAGGTTTAAGGGTTATTAATAACCCTTAAACCTTAAAAAAAAAAATTCTCACAGTCTCTTATTTTCTTGACCCTGTGATGATCACAGCTCATCTCCAGTTGTTTTGATCTTCACCCCTTCGCCTATCACCTCGCCTACAGTTGGCAAGCCTGGCGCAAATGGCAAAAGCGCCAACTAAGAAACAGGATTGCCAGACTGGAGTATTAGAGAGAAGCACAAACGTCTGATATTCCATTTATCAGGGCCGAACAGACCCGGAATTATTTCAGTTTGGTGAATCACTTTCCAGTGCCTTTGATCTTCCCATGCCCTTCTGTCTATTTATAAATCCCCAGTACCGCCTCCCCCAACCCCCCAACCCCTCCAACACTAAAGTACTGCGCCTCTGTTATTCACACCAAATAGCGGCTCCCAAATCCTCCTTCCGAGCCGCACTGAGTCCTCCTTTCATTCCAGCACCCGTGCACTTAAAAGAGCGCTGCTTTGAATTTGCATTATTCAAAAGTGAGGCGGAAATAAATTACACCAACATCATTTTTAGGAAAAGTAAGTAAACAGAAAGACATTACATTAACCCCTTCATGTCCGACACCTATGCGTTTACTATGATACAGAAAAAGGCTGCATAATTAGTTCTGATTGGTTGAAAGTGCCATCATTCTCTTTGATTGGATGTTGTATAATTGGATATGGTTTGCGCACCTAGGTCACACAACACCGCCATAATTCATTCTACATGACCTTGTCACAACCTCTCTTTATTCCGTTAGTAAACAGACTGTTTTTGTTCCTGTGCCTTTACGGCTGATATATGTAAATGATCTCTGTCCTGATTGGCTGTTCGGTAATAAGCCACATTCAAGGCACTCTTCTTAGACCTTGATTGTTAATGGGTGGAGCTGGACTGCTATAGGCTGAGTAGGTGGACATGTGTAAATTAGAGTTGGTTGTAGTGACGTGACCAGAGCACTGAGTTCAAAATGGGCTGTTTTTGCAGCATAGTTTCCGTATATGGACTGAATGGATGTGAAAGGTACGTTTTAAAACTTTAAAAGAATAAGTTCTAAATACTATATTGCTGCTGTGTATGTGAGGGAATCGTGTTTGTGGATGTAATTAACATTAAGAGGCATAACTCTTTTTTTTTTACTGTGAAAGAAAATCTTTATTTTTACCTTTCCCCCAATATGTTGAGCTCAGGATATTTAGGTATCCTGTAGAGGATATGTTAACAAACCTGTGTCATTTGTCCAGTGATGATGTTTTTTTTATATGGGTATGTATCACAATATTATATTTTTGCCATATTTTGTATGGCATATAATTAAAAAACTTTTCTGTGTTTTTGATGCAATTTATTCTTATTTGACAGCCAATAGAATTGGCCCAAATAACTTTCGAAAGAAATCTTGACATATTTACCTCCACTGCAAGTTAAGAAAGCTGTTTTATTCTTCCTGTTAAGTTCTAGGGTTAAAATTTTGGAATTTAATTAAGGTGGACTACATAACGCCATGAGTATTATTTTATAGTTAGATGTCTTCACTTTTATTCACAATCAAATTTAATGTAATCAGTGATTCAGATGCATTTTTACCTATATGTTTTAATTAATTTCATGTTTGTTTTTTTTCAAAGGCATGTTTACATAACATTCGGACCAGTTTGGAATTGACACTCATCAACATGCATTAAAATGAAGATAGTAAGATTATTAGGACAAAACAAATGAAGCCAGCAAGTGCCCTTGTCAGCGACCGAGTTGATGTAGTTATGCCTGTAGGAGTTATATGCACCCTTATCATGTGTGTGTCTATATGTAGCCCTCTACTCTATAGCTGTATTTGTACACAGTATTGCGGTCACTGGTGCTGTCTGTCCACCAAGGGCCGTTTAGAAGCCGTGATTACGGCCTTCGCGTGTGTTGCAAGATTCTTGGCATGTCAGAAGCTTTTAACGACTTCTGAAGACCCGGCTGCCCCCCAGACCGCCCTGTCTGTCATTCGCTCGTGCCCCTATCGGGTTGCTGGGGGCCAGTTAGGAAAGAGTTGAGATCATCCAGGGGCAAAACCACATAGCTGCCGTGCACTATGGGGGTTTGATGAGGCTGTTAAGACCACAGTATTATCATCAAGGCAGTTTGTCCGCAGAGGATCTAGCTGTGCTGCCGGAGTCTAATCAGCACCCTTGTTTGCGCTGATGTAGGAGGCTTCTGATCTGAGACAGCTGTATTTATTTATTTATTTATATTCATCTTATGCTAGTTAAACCTAATCCACCACATATGACTCCATATGCCACCATGTGAGTGCTTTTTATGTCTGGTCATGTGCCTGTATATCCTGTACATGTGTATTGGGATTGTCATATGAACACCTTGTAACCGCTGGCCTTATCCTCATTAATGCTCCACGTTTGGGCCTGTGTCCCCGGGTGAGGGTTGTTTCATGTGACCATGTGCTTGTATTATGTTATTGGACCAGAAGTCATCATGAAATAAAATGAAACCTCTGGCTAGCTCTCTGTAGCACACAGCTAGCGAAATGCTACTGTTGGAAATTGGCTATGTTTACTTTCCGTACCATGCACTCGCGACTCTTATTAGGAGTCTCTTCTCTTTTCTTCTTCAATTCTCTTTGTCAATTTCCCATCAATTTTTTTTTTAATTACGCTTTTTTTTTTTTCAAAAATGATGACGTTTAGTTTAGTAGATGGCATTATGGCTACATTCAGGTAGATTGTATATTGTATATTTGTGCCTATACAAATCAGATTTCGTAACCCCATCCCTTCTTATAATCCATGGGTTCATAACCTCACCTCTGCTTTTATCCCTGGGTTCATAACCCCATACCTTCTTATAATCCCTGGGTCCGTAACACCACCTCTGCTTTTATCCCTGGGTTCATAACCCCATACCTTCTTATAATCCCTGGGTCCGTAACACCACCTCTGCTTTTAATCCCTGGGTTCATAACCCCATACCTTCTTATAATCCCTGGGTCCGTAACCCCACCTCTGCTTTTAATCCCTGGGTTCATAACCCCATCCCTTCTTATAATCCCTGGGTCCGTAACCCCACCTCTGCTTTTAATCCCTGGGTTCGTAACCCCACCCCTGCTTTTATTCCCGGTGTTTGTAACCCCATCCCTGTTTATAATCCCTGGGTCCGTAACCCCACCTCTGTTTTTAATCCCTGGGTTCGTAACCCCACCCTGCTTTGCAGAGTGTTCTTTTTTTTTTTAATTCAGTTTATAACTGGCATGTTTTCAGGGAAAGCTTCATTTGGATGTGGTGGCCTGTCCCCAGCCCACCGACCCTTTCAGTCATGTTAATTTACATTATGTCCATGGAGTACTGACATGCCACCTCCCTCCCCCCATTTAGCCTCATGGTGGTCCCCAGGGTTTTTGTTACAGGATCATGTTTGGCCTCATGAGGTTACTGCCCACACTGTATATGACTGAGGGAAAGCATAATGGATGATTTATACGTCGTTGCTGTCATATGAACTCTTATTTTGCCACTCTGAGTGAACACTTTAAGGAAGCGGTGCCGAATGACCTGGAATCAGTTCTTATGTTGTAGTATATTAAAGTGAAATAGCTGTGGAAAGTGTACAGGTCTGGTGATAGAAGGTTTGTTACGTCAGTGATGATATATGGCAGCATGCACCGCACACGCGCTGAGTGTGATTTACTATGAGAGCCAGGTCCCGAAAGGGTGCTTTAATTTAATGAGGTAATTATACACTAGGTCAAGGAAGCAGCCGGGACCTGATTTATACACACTGGCGTGCTGTCACACACACACACACACACACACACACACACACACACACACACACACACACACACACGCACACTGTGACTGCAAGGACAACTGTACACTCAGCCTGCCCATCACACACACACTGCTATGTCCCCCCATAACCTCCCACATGCACTTACTACTGTCAGTCCTCTACCTGTCTTTCTCTTTATCACTTTTTCTTTCTTCTTTCTTCTCTCTCTTTCCTCTCTCCCTGTCTCTGTGTTTTTTCTCTCTCTCTCTCTCTTTCTCTCTCTCTCTCTCTCTCTCTCTCTCTCTCTCTCTCTCTCTCTCTCTTTCCCAGCTGGCGTAAGACCAGACTAAAGAGGCTGGCATCATCTCTGTTTTTGATTGGCTGAGCTGCACTCTCAGTGTGTGATGCCAGTGCCGCATTGCAATGACAAATGCAGCAGCAGTGACGCGTGCTGCGGTTCATAGGGCACAGTGCTGTAGACTGTGGTCAGGGGCTGCAGGGACCCTCAGCTCCCTGTGAATAGAGCTTATCTCACGCTCTGTCTACATGCTGTGGTGAATGTGTGAAGGAGAGGTCACTTGAGTATGTGAGGGAGTCTCACACATTCAGAGTTTAGTTTGATTCAGTTCTGTTCTCCTCAGGTCAGTTACATTCAGCTCAGATGTAGTTTTGACACCGTTAGCCATGATCAGCCGTGACATTAACACCACCTCATTTTATCAGCTCCACTTACCATATAGGAGTTCATCTTTAGGGGTCCCCCATAGGACCACCACAGAGCAGGTATTATGAGGGTGGTGGATCATTCTCAGCACTGCAGTCACACTGACATGGTGGTTGTGGTGTGTGTTGTGCTGGTGTGAGTGGATCAGACACGGCAATTCTGCATTTTCTTTCAATTCACTGTCCACTTCTGGTAATCTCTCTCTCTCTCTCTCTCTCTCTCTCTCTCTCTCTCTCTCTCTCTCTCTCTCTCATCCACCTCATCTTTCCTCTCTTTCCTATCCTCTTTCTCTATTCATCTTCTCTTCTCTTTTCCTCCTTCTTTTCCTCCTCCTCCACCTTCTTCTTCTTCTTCTTCTCTTTTCTTTTCCTGATTTCTTATTCTTCCCCCTTCCATACCTTAATTTCTCATTCCCATCCACTCATTCTTTCTCTTCTCTTCTCTTCCTTCTTCTTTTTCTCCTCCTCCTTCTTCTTCTTCTCTTTTCTTTTCCTGATTTCTTATTCTTTCCCCTTCCTTAATTTCTCATTCCCATCCACTCATTCTTTCTCTTCTCTTCTCTTCTCTTTACCCTTAGTGACAGTGGCAGCAACAGCAGCCCTGTTTCCAATCCAGTGATGGCTTTCCCTGGGAACCAGCCAGAGAGAACTGTGTTGCAAAAGGGAAGGAGGGAGGAGAGGGAAGAGAGAGAGCCTGACAAACAATGTCGAAAGAGAAGCAGAAAGGGGCAAAAAAAAAGTCTGAGATTAAGAAGGAGGCAGAGAGAGAGGGATAGAGAAAGAGAAGATATATATAGAGAGAGAGACAGAGTAGAAGGAAGAGATTTAGGACCGCAGGGACTTGGAGGCGAGGAAAATCCAGCTGTGAAAATTAAGCAGCTTTAAGTAACTGCTTGCTAAAGCTGCATTCTGAAGAGTGGCTCCTTTCAGAGAATCATCCACAAGGTTGCACTGGTGGCAGGGGATAAGAGGAAAGAGAGAGAGGGAGGGAAGGAGGAGAGGGAGCTGACAGTGACAGCGGCTCAGGCTGTTTCATAACACACAACTTGCAGCGATGTGCTGAATTAATGTTGACAAGAAGCGCTTCATCAGAACAGCCCCCTATTTCAGCACCCTCGTTACTCCTCTCCATGCACGCCTGCCCAGAATCGATGACCATGACTGAGCCCTCATTGGTTCAAAGTCACCTATAATGTCTTCTTTGTCTTTACTGTTTACAGGAAGTATCAACCGATCGGGGGCGGTCCCCACATTTCTGAGGACCCCCACAGTCATCCAGCCTCATTTAGACATGAAGCCCTTCCTGCAGTTCCCCATGGAGACACCAACACATCACAGCGTTGGACTCTTCCACAATTTTAACACGGTGAGTTCCTCCCAAACGTCACTATGAGAACTATATGGAAGGCAGTGGATTTAGATTACGACGTGCATTTGCTGTGGCACTGTTTGGACAACCGTATACAACATCACAACATCCATTTTCATCCAGAGGTCTTGTATTGATAACAGGAGAGTCAGACCACTTCCGTAAAGTCACACAAGGTCAGGACTCCGTGGTGGCCAGTTGATATGTGTGAAAATGATTTCTCATCCTGCCTAAACCACTCGTTCATACTCTGACCCCAGCATCAGCATCCTGAAACATTCCCATCCCGCCAGGAAAGGATAACCCTGGTCATTTAGCGCATTCCTGTAGTCAGCTGACTTCATCTTATTGCCACGTAACATTGTTGAGCCTAGACCTGATTGCATGAGGCATTTAACAGTGGGTGCTATGCAGGGTGGTGTCTTTCACTCTCCTATGCTGATGCACCAGTCACTCTGGAACAGGCTAAATCTGGACTCATTGATCTTTATATTCCGGCTTTCACTATTAAATATAGCTATGAGTTCTACTGTTGATTATTTACAGTTCTTCTTCACCAAGCATTTAGATGACCCCTGAACATGGTTATTCTTTTGACCACATTCAGAAGGAGTTTTCACTGACCACGTTTCTTCGGCAGTTGGACTGTCGGGCAGTTCCTAACCCTCATTCTAGTCTGTTTCACCTTTGCTTGATGCAGGTCAGTAATTTGCCTTATGCTCTAAAAAACCCGATAGCATCTTTCCCAGAGCCATGGGATGCAATTTCTCCTACACTGTAAAAAAAAAAAAAAATTCATAGTATTTTTAACAGGAAACTTATATTTATATTTTAAATAGAATGATACTATAAACACTGGGCATTGAGAGTTATAAACTTATACACATATACACTGTATGTGTATATATATATATATATATATATATATATGTATATGTATGTGTGTGTGTGTGTGTGTATACAGTATATATACAGGTGTTGGACAATGAAACTGAAACACCTGGTTTTAGACCACAATCATTTATTAGTATGGTGTAGGGCCTCCTTTTGCGGCCAATACAGCGTCAGTTGGTCTTGGGAATGACATATACTGCGTCCTGCACAGTGGTCAGAGGGAGTTTAAGCCATTCTTCTTGCAGGATAGTGGCCAGGTCACTACGTGATGCTGGTGGAGGTTCGTCCTTCTTGGTGGTATGCTGACATTACCCTGGATACCGTGGCTCTTGATACATCACAAAGACTTGCTGTCTTGGTCACAGATGCGCCAGCAAGACGTGCACCAACAATCTGTCCTCTTTTGAACTCTGGTATGTCACCCATAATGTTGTGTGCATTGCAGTATTTTGAGCAGAACTGTGCTCTTACCTGCTAACTGAACCTTCACACTCTGCTCTTACTGGTGCAATGTGCAATTAATGAAGATTGGCCACCAGGCTGGTCCAATTTAGCCATGAGACCTCCCACACTAAAATGACAGGTGTTTCAGTTTCATTGTCCAACCCCTGTATATACACATATATATATACGCACATAAAATATTGCAATACTTTAGTCACAGAGAATATATACAGCGTAGACCCAAGGTAGAAGGCCTGTTAATAGTATCTGTAAAGCTATTTTGGGAAATTATTTGTTGAAATAATTGTGAGATTTGAAAATAATTAAGCAATTGAGCATGCAAGGAAGTATGTTCCATCAAATAATAATTAATCATCACTTATCACATGACTCTACTACGTTATATTTGCTGGTAAATGTTTTTCTTATCTGTTTCTGTAATCTTCATATAGGTTGTAAACCCATAGGGACGGATTAATGGTGCATATTAATCTTTTATGTCTAAGGTCTTGAATAAACGTGCATCTGTGTATTGACTTGCATCGTATAATTGAACCTTTCTTCTGCTTCCAAACACATTATGATATCAGCTTTCGGTTCGTAGATTTATTCGTCAGAGCAAGCAGCCCAGTTAGAATGGAGAGAAACTGGGTGGTTTGAATTATGATGCCATGCCAGCCAGAGATGCTTTTCTATCTCCAGCATGTCCACTACCACCTGCACCTTTTCAGATGTCTGTGGGGTGTTTGTCTGCTTTGGTCGCTTTCATTGATTTCCGCCGGGCCTGGAATAATAAAGCGTGAGTTATGGCTAATCATTTTGGTTCCACTGCTGGCCATTTCTCTCACTCAGCACTCCTGCTCCATGTCCACACTATGCATTTTTCCCAGATTGCGCTCTGCAATGCAAATGAGGCTCCCGGTCAGCAAAACGATAACGACAGCCCCGATGGTGTGAGCAAAGCATGCCTGAGGCTTGGGTAGTGTATAGAAGCCGGTTTTGATTTGCGATTCAGGGCTTGGCTTGGGGGTGTAAGCTAGCACTTGTTGCCAGTGTAAAATATGGCAAAGCCCTTTGGCTGCGTTTGAAAGCAGATCGTGAGAAAGCGGGAGGAAATCCAGTCTTTATGTGCCAGCTCAACAAATCTCCACCAAGTGACTGGAAATTGCCCATTTTGCCTCCATATCCTGTAAATTACATACGTAATAAGAGGCCAAATGATGTTTTAATGTTGAGAAAGATATACGAGTAAGAGGTTATGATTGTGTAAGTCTTCGGTTACAGTTTTAGGTAAAGCTTATTCAGGGACCGGCATCTGTAGATTGTTGAGGTTTGAACTTTTGCTGCAGGCTGTAAATCTGTGCAGTAATGACTCCATGGGGCCTCTGTGTTGAGGCAAGAAAGAAGATGAGTGAAATGTGCCTGCTGCCCAGCAGATGGGGGTGTTGGAGAAGCTGGGAGGACACACTGACCTCCCTCTGTAGGACACGCGCCACTGTAAAAACCACACTGCAGTGCCTGCGCCATTGCCAAATGGAACACTGACATTTACAAGAATCCCCCCACACAGGTACTAATGACTGGGCTTTCTACTGCGGCGGGACAGCCCACCTGGACAGTGGCTTTAAGATGGAGCACCAGGTGATCAGATAAGACAGCTTGTGTGCATTAGAATGCATTATGTGTCTTTGAGGCCAATGCATGAGAGAGACATGGTGGAGTTCACGCCTTGCTTGATGCTCGATATTGAGAAGCGTGAAATGTGATTCCTTTGTTCCTTTAACCCTTAGCAGTCAAGAGCCGTTGCTTTTGTAGTGTGATTACATAATCACACAAGCAAGATGGGACAGTAACTTTTTTCACAAACTTAAATAATGCTAAAATACACTCATCCTTAATAGCCCCCAGGAGGAAGTGTCAGATTGCAGTGCTATTGGGAGGGAAGTTGAAGGCAACCAGGAATAATAAATGATGTGAAATTTGGGAAGATATGGGAAATATTTATTGAGCTGGACATACAGAAGTAGTGTCTGGTGTTGGCCTGTCGTGTTTGCTAATGCAAAGCGACATGTTGTAGAGGTTCCAAGTGGTGTCTTGCGATAATCAATCCCATGCTTGAATATTCTCACACAGTTTGAGTTGGGTTGGGGGAGTAATGCCATTGGCGCTGACCTTTGTGCCTCCACACATGGCCATTCTGAGTCACTCAATGACAGTCTAGATAGAGATAGATAGATAAATAGATAAATAGATAGATAAAAGTATAAATATAGAGTCCTTAGTGTCTGTGTAAAGTCCTTAAGTGTCTGTATAATGGAGGTAGTGGTACACCATTTGCTGTGCAAAATAAGATGACGACTGATGTCAGCCATATAGATAGTGCAATAGAGAAGATGGCTGGTGTCAGCCATACATACAGTGCAAGTACGCAGTAATATAAATAATTTAGCAGTGCAGGATATGTAAACAGTAGTACAGAACGGTAGAATAATACAATATAAATAGATATAGGGCATTTAGGAGGGAGTGTGTGCAGAGATGGGGGTGTGTCCATTGGAGTGACCGGAATGAAAGAGTGTCACAGAGTTTTTCATTTGCTGAACTGAGAGGAGTTGAACAGTCTTAAGGCCTGAGGGACAAAAGACTTCCTGAGCCTGCCTGTGGAGCAGGACTGGGACAGCAGCCTGCCACTGAATGAGCTCCTTTGCCTGGTGACCGTGCTGTGCAGAGGATGGTGAGCATTGTCCATGATGTTCAGCAGCTTGTTGAGGGCTCTCCTCTCTGCCAGTGGTGTTGTAGACTCCAGCTCTAGTCCCAGCACAAAACCAGCTTTCCTCACCAGCCAGTCTAGCACACCATCTTTGCAGTTGGCGACGTTGACATGGTGTTAAGGGGAGGAGTCGTAACGGTCTGTGTGCATGTCATCCTGCGTTGTATAGCCGCCTGCCTATGGTGCTGGCACTAATATAGTGACTCACAGGAGACATCACTGCTCACTGAATGTGCTCAGTCGTTGGATCAGTCAGGTACAGCGATGATTACAGTGAGCTAGTTTTACCTGCTATTAACACACTGCATTAAAATGTCTATCTTACAGCAGTCTTATATACTAGATTCAGAAGAATATTGCTTCCCCAGATACCGTATTTTTGCGGTTTGCTTGTGTAAGAAATCAGACCTCATCCTGGCAATATTCTCTCTCCCACAAAATCCTAACAAGTTCATGCTTTTGTATTTGCCATTGACAACTGCCTGTTAAGAATACCTCTTAACTCTTCTATGGAAAGTCGTACGCAATTTATGGAACCAAATGTCTCAGTTGGTGCCGTGAAGTCTTGACCAGCAAAATCTGTGTTGAATCCAAATGATTTACTTAAAGTAATTAGTCCTTGTGTCTCGGTCCAAGCTGTTTGTACAGGGAAAGGGATGTGTAAACAGCTGAAGACTGCAGATTTCTCTGTTTGGGCTCCGCTTGATGGAGTCCCCTGCATTGAAAAGAAACAGTCTAGATAGTTTATGACATTCCTGTGTAACTGTAACATGGGTCAGATCAGTTAGTGATGTATAAAACTGAGTCCCATCAACCCTACTGGATGCATTCTGGCTGAGTAGTGCCTGGAATCTGTCAGCAAAGGAGTGGGAATCGCCTGCTTGTGGAAACTTGAAGGAATTAGGTCTTAGAAATCGTTACATACCACATTTTATGACCATGATAACAACATTTGCCAAGCTGATCCACCTCGCTTGGACTCGGATGCAGTCCTGTGTAGTTCAGGAGTCAATTGACAGTTCCCGTCCCGTGTTCCTTCACGCAGGGGCTTTAATGTGATTTGCCATCTACCTGCCTGTCTGAATGGATGTGCTCATAGACACAGACGTGCCTGCATAATTTATCGGCGGCAGCTGGCTGTGGCGTGGGGGCTTGCGAGTGCCTGGCACACACTTGCTCGTGCTGCAGAGTCAGGAATTTCCGTTCAAAGTCGTTGGAGTGGACAGGTTGTGTGCTGACTTGTTGCTGTTCACCTGCTGCATCCTGAAGGAGTTTAGCCTCCTCCTTCTCCTCCTGTGGTGGTTCTGTTTTCCATAACACAGTAGTTCAAAGCCACATTGCAAGTCCACATAGACTTTTGGAGGCTCTGAACCATTTCTGACTTAGCGCTAATGACCCTGCGTAGTTTTTTCCGTTTCATTTGGAAGGGATTTTGACAAATTTACGCAGTCTCTCCTCTTATGCCAAATGTTGTCAGTCAGCCAGGGTATTTTAAGTGTCCAAAGTGTGCTTCTTTAGGATTGTATTGGAGCTGTAACAGCAAATGTGGCTAAAGCAGTGGAGTTTATGAGCAACGGTTAGTACTGTGTAAACTTATTAAATTTTTTTTATTAAATCAAATAGTCTTGCTTCTGTATTTTCTGATACTATAGGATAAGGTCATGGTCAGAGCAAAACCATGACCCTGATTACACTTTGTGTGTCTGGAGCATCAGGATTTTATCTGGACAGGCCATGTCGGATAAAAATGCAAAGTGTAACAGCACCCATTAAAAACAGAATTTAAACCACTTCAGGAAGTCTAAGATGCATTTAAGCTGTGTGTTGTAGCAGTGTAAGTGTATCCAAGACATCCCACAACCGAAACTCGTCCCAGTACAAACAAAACCCTTCCCAGTACAACTGAATCCCCTCCTAGTGCAACCGAAACTCCTCCCAGTACAAACAAACCCCTTCCCAGTACAACTGAATCCCTCCTAGTGCAACCGAAACTCCTCCCAGTACAAACAAAACCCTTAACAGTACAACTGAATCCCCTCCTAGTGCAACCAGAACTGCTCCCAGTACAAACAAAACCCTTAACAGTACAACTGAATCCCCTCCTAGTGCAACCGAAACTCCTCCCAGTACAACTGAATCCTCTCCTAGTGCAACCGAAACTCCTCCCAGTACAAACCAAACCCTTCCCAATACAACTGAATCCCTCCTAGTGCAACCGAAACTCCTCCCAGTACAAACCAAACCCTTCCCAATACAACTGAATCCCTCCTAGTGCAACCGAAACTCCTCCCAGTACAAACCAGACCCTTCCCAGTACAACTGAATCCCTCCTAGTGCAACCGAAACTCCTCCCAGTACAAACAAAACCCTTTGCCAGTACAACTGAATCCCTCCTAGTGCAACCGAAACTCCTCCCAGTACAAACCAAACCCTTCCCAGTACAACTGAATCCCCTCCTAGTGCAACCGAAACTCCTCCCAGTACAAACCAAACCCTTCCCAGTACAACTGAATCCCCTCCTAGTGCAACCGAAACTCCTCCCAGTACAACCAAAAGGTATTTTCAAAAATGCTTTCATCTCCCCGCCCACGTTCTAGGTTTTAACCTGGCAAGTTTAAGGGTACAAACTCCAAAGCACTATGTTATTGTTTTGGCTAAAATTGACATTCCAGGAGGGTCTAAAATGAAATGTCTATCTATCTGTCCAATATCTACTGGATGTCTATCCAGTATCTCTCTAATATCTATCTAATAGAGGAAAACATGACAGCTGTGGTGAAAACACATGCCTAGCCGACGTTCAGCAATACCGTATTTTTGATCGGTCTGGTGTAGAATGGTAGAATCCAGGTGTGCGTTGATGTGAATTTAGCCAGTTGTGTTGGACAATTCAGAGTATTGGTGATGTGGGATAAATCCTGTTGAGGACAAAGAAGACCTGGTATGCTGAGGACTTTTGTGTGACCTGAAGACTAAAGTGCTTTTCAGTTATTCTGAGTAACATGAGTTCAATAAGCACTAAGACCAACTAACTAGTTTACACATTTAAAGGTCCATATTATTATAAAATATCACATCTTCAGATCATTATTTAAAGGAACAGTGAGGTGAATACAAACATACTCACACTAAATTTTACTTTTATCTGCTTACTAGCTAGAACCTGTTCAATGTGATCTAGTTAAACTGTTTTGTGACCCAGAACATACTTATACAGTACAATAGAATTTGTAATCCAGACCTTGGAACCTATCTAGAGCCTATTAGACACTGAAACATAATTAAATTTAATTAGCTTGGAATATGCTGTGGCATCTTGGCAAAGAAGGAGGTGCAGAAAACAGTGCTTAAGGGAGTACGCCTTTTTGAACATGGCAGCAGTGAGAACCATCACTCAGTGTTATCAGAACAGCCAGGAGAGCAGGCAAAACACTTCCAGACACACATTCCATGTAAACCCACGCAAACTACCACGTAACCCAACACAGAATAGCGCAATATCACCCAAGACATCTTATTTACAGGACTGCAACAGTCCCGTCAGGCTCCACACGTGCTCACACCCCTTGTGTCCATGGTCAGTAGCGGGTCACTACCATCCTAGCTTGTTACCTGCTGCTCTGATGTTCGTACCTGTGCTATCTTGGCTTACAGAGTGCTGTACTCTGCATAAGCAAGCCTGTTTGAGTTCACCCAACTGGTTTGGGGCACACAGTGATGGTTTCCCCCTTGTTGATGGTGCTAACTGGTTAAAGTGATAGTTGCTTTGGGGGCTACTACCACTTTAACCTGTGGTGATACTATTCGATTCCATGGTTCAGGATGTTTTTGCATGTTCGCCTAATAGAGGCAGGGCTGCAGCTGCATGGGAATCATTCATGTTCGGGAGGCATTTAGTGGAAGTGTTTGAGTCACTATGGGGGAGCAGGGGGTGGGGTGAAATCGACAAGCTGTTCAGAGCTGTGTGCTGATAGACACTGTGAAAGAGCAGAGAAAGAAAGAGAGGGGGAAAAGGGAGAAAAGAGAGCGAAGGAGAGTGCATGACATTTCCACCGCATCTGGAGTGAGTATGTGTGTGTGTCTGAATGAGAGAGTGTGTAAAACAGAGAGATGGAAGGAAGTTGGTGATGGAAAGAGGAGAATCAAAGAATCAAAGAAGAATGAATAAGTGACAGAGAGAGGAATGGGGAGGGAAAAAAATAAAGGAAAGGGGCAGAGCAAAATGAGCAAAGAGAGAGGGGGAGAGAGAGAGAGAGAGAGAGAGAAGGCATTAATGGCATGAGCTTGGCTTACACTGAAGCAACAGGAGGAATGAAGAGAGCAAGAGATAGCAGAGGAGAGAGAGAGAATGAGAAGCCATTAGAGAAAGTGTGTGTAAAAAAGAAAGAATGAGAGAAAGGGCATAAAAAGAATGAGAGAGAGGGAGAGATAGCAATGGAGAGAGTGTGTGAAAAAACATGAGAGAGAGAGAGACAAGTGAGAACATAGTTGTAATATCACAGCTTGAATTGTAGGGAGAGAGAAGGAAAACAGTGAAGGAGAAAGAGAAGAAAAGAGAAAAGGAACAGGAAGAAAACTAACCAGGAAGAGGAGAGAAGGACAAGAAGAGAAGATCTAAACAAAGAGAAAGTGAAGAAGAAAAGATCTAACAGGAGAAAAACAGAAGAAGAGGAGATCTAAACAAAAAGAAAAAGAAGAAGAGAAGATCTAACAGGAGAGAAAGAGAAGATCTGAAAGAAGAGAAAATCTAACAGGGGAGAAAGAGAAGACAAAGAAAAGAAGAGAAGATCTAAAAGGAGAGAAAGAGAAGACAAAGAAAAGAAGAGAAGATCTAAAAGGAGAGAAAGAGAAAATGTAACAGGAAAGAAAGAGAAGGAAAGAAGAGAAGAGAAGGAATAACAGGCGGAACCCTGATCTGTAAACACGGCGCTCTGTGTGTGTGTGTAGACTGGACTTCGTAAGACGGGGATGCTGAAGTGTATGTGTGTGTGTGCACACGTGGGTGTGTGAAGAAGCAAGTGTGGGAATCAGGTGGTGCAGCGGGACTGCCGGGATCACTTCTGAATAAGCTGCACACTCACACACCCCTTACTGCACACACACATAGACACACACACGCGGGCGGCAAGCGCTCTTGCAGGCAGGCGGATGCAGCTGAAAGCTCCTAGCGGTGCTGAGGACGGAAAGGTGAGTGGCTCACATGGACACGGAGCTGAGACACAGAGGGGTGAAAACAAAGCAAAGCCCGTGCTGTCTGTCTCTCCCGGCACCACAGGCTGGACACCATTCAAAGCAGTATAGTTACTTCAAAGGCTGTTTTATCCGGCGTGGCGCGTTTAGTTGCTCTCGCCAGATTATTCCTGAGTGTGCACCGTGGCAGGAACATGTTAAGCTTGTGGAACGTGGCACTGATGTTTGCCGAGGAATGATGAAGAGATATCAGAGGGAACAGGGGGAGGGAGACGTTGGTTCTCTTGTGTCTACTCTGGTGTCTGTGTGAGGTAAGATCTTAGATGTCCTTTGTATTTCCACGTTCTAAGACTTCATTATAGAACACTCTGTGCTGACCTTGCGATGTGATTGGCTCAGAGGCATGGCACAAGGATCAGCATCTCCTGATGGCATTTATAGCATAACGTATCTTTTCGCCTGCCACATTCCCCTATGTGATGTTCCATGGAATGATGAGGGGAAGCTGTAGAAGTTCCAGAGAGTTTAAAGTGAAACATGACGCCACTGTTTCATCATCACGGCCAGTGCTTATTCCTGTTTGGGGTGGTGCTGAAGTGTGTCTGAGGGTCTGTCTCTGAGGGATAAGTCTTACTGACCTGAGGGGCTTCTGTAATGCTGTAGTTTTAATCCGACATGAATCTTCAGACTAGTCACAGCCTGACAGCTAAATGTCTGAAGTGAATGGTGTTCTGTAATTGGCTGAGCCTTGAGCTGCCTTAGTAATAGTCATGTTTGAATCTACCGCACACCTGTTGGTCTGTGCTCTGTGTTGGACATTTTAGTCCAATCCCATAATACTGACTAGAATATCCAGATTGATGAAGTTTCTGTCAGGGTAATTGAGCTAAACTATGTAGATACTTAATTCTGTACTCTACTTGTTCAGCCAGTCAGACTGTAGAGCAGTGGTGGACCAAGTACACAAGCCATGTCTCCATGTCGAAGTTCCTCACATTCAAATGCACTTAAGACTCCCAAAGAGTAACTGTAGCATCATTTATTACGCCTCTAATGTCCTATTATCCTTTCTGGAACAAGACTCTTAATCAACCTATTCTAGGTGAAGAGAGTGCCGTGTCTCTCGGTCCACCAGTCTTTAATAGAAGCTCATTCATTAGTCTGACACAGACGTCTATTCAAATTATCATAACATTTACACTTACAGCATTTAGCTGACGCTCTTATCCAGAGCGACTTACAAGGTTAATGACTACAGGTAGGCCAACGTAGTGTTAGGAGTCTTGTCCAAGGACTCTTATTAGTGTAGCTCAGCATAGTCACCCAGACTGGGATTTGAACCCCAGCCTCCCACATGTTGAGGTGGCACCCTGAGTAGTGGTGTTACCCACTGAGCTACACCAACCACCGGCATAAGCACAGAACACTGAGGGAGAACCAATAGCTAGAACCAAGCTCTGTCCAACAGGTCAAAACAAGCTGAAACCAAAGTGACCGCTGTATGCTGATTGGTGGGCTCTCTTCACATTTCTTTCATTGAAGTAAAGATACATCAAACAACTACCACTTATACTGACTTTGTGGCTGTCCAACCCTGTTACAGAGTACATGCTGGATGTGGTGAAACTAATACTCAATGGTAGGCTTTGCTTTTCTAGGCTGACAGCGTAGTAGCCGCTGCTTAGCAGGTCACTGTGTTGATGCATGTTACGTGAGCCATCATTATGCATCGTAACTATTACAAAGGCAGAAAAAAATGCAGATATTTATATCCCTTCCACACTGGCCTCCACCAACCCAGGATGACAGGCTTTGTTTTTGAAGACAGTGTTGTGATGAGTGATTTCTTTTCTCCCCCTAGATATCATCTGCATGCTATTATCATCGTTTTAGCCAAGAGTGCTTTTGTTTTGCCAGTGAGATCATATGATTCACTATGGCATGATTCATTACTGTCCTCCAAACTGAATGAAATGGGTGTGCGAGTAAACTGTGGATGAAGCAGCTTCATACACTGGGCTATTTTTTGTTCCGATTCCCAAGGCGCTGAGGGGCGACTCCGGGAATTGTTGGGCTGGAACATTATTTTGGCAGTTATGCTAGTCTTCATCATAAGGGTGGTCTTCTTAAAGTGCTTTGAGTAGACTTTCAAAAGCGTCAGTGCCCTCAAACTAATCTGGGGCTAATAAGAGGCCTTTACAAACCTCATCTTTTTTTTTTTTTTTTTCCTCCCTCCATCTCCGAAGCCTGTCGTCCATCTCCTGGCAGAGCTGGTTAGCGCTGACAGTTGTATCTGTTCTATTGACGGGCTCTGGCTCGAGGCGTTCTGATTACCCAGCTAACTGCCAGCTCCAGTTAATCCCTGGAAGATTCATGAAGGCAAAGCCATAGAACAACATGAGTGTGGCTAATCCAGTGCCTGTCTGGCTGTTGCGCTGTTGTAGACTTCGCACATGCACCGCACTATCAGGCCCCCTTCCCCCACCACCCCCGGGGTCCACAGAGCACTGGGGTGTATGCGTGAGTATGGGGTTCTCAGCCCAATGAGATAAGAGTGCAGCTATCCCAGGAAGTCCGGCGCTAGGCCCCGTTAGCCTGCAGATGGTGTATGTCTGCACGGTCACCCCCCTTGCTCCATGCCTCAACCCTCTGTGCGTATTTACTTCTAATAGAGGGTTGCCTGGAAACGATGCCTGTGCTGAGTTTCAAACTGTTTTTGTTTGACTTAGGGAATATTCATTTCAGCCTCTCCACCCCCATTAGCCAGCCAGGGGAGGACGCTACACACGGGCCTGCTTAAGCCTGTTGTTCTCAGAAGTCGACATGAAAGGCATGACTATCATCTAAATTAGTTTTCAACTGCTAAAAAAGTTGTTCAGTGTAAATGAAACAAATGTCCCTCCTTGTTTAAGCATAACCGGAGCTTCTAAATTAAACCAGAAGAAGAATTTGACGCATGTGCTATACCAACTTAGACCAGCATTCTCAATACATTACCATAGGACATAAAAACAACCACCAAGGCCAGTCAAGCTAATGCTATTCAACGGAAACCGCATGCTAACTGAGCACACACACATCTTTATGCGTACGAAGCAGCTTTTTAAGCCAACCTGTCCAATTTATTCCAAGCCTAGGGTGATAGACACCTCCGCTGAAACAATTAGGGTGATGTCACTGGATACACCACTGCTGGAGAATGTCTGATAAAGCGGTCAGTGCAGTACTCGCTATCCTTCACAGGCTGCTGTTGACTGCCAGGAGCAAACTCATTCTGGATTAAGCAATATATGATGTTAATGATGTTTCCAGCCCTTCCTCACAAGATCTGTAGAGTGAAGTGACGTTTATCACATGTTCTTCAGGAGATGGTGAATTCCAGGCCTCACAGTCTGTTTGCTCTACTCAGAGATGGTGACGAATTGGCTTTGGTGTGCATGCTAATTGCTTATTCTCCAATTATCTAACGTGTGGCGTGGTGGGGAGCCTGCTCAGAGTTATCAGTGAATTAGCTGGGTTGTCTTCGCTAATTAGCCAAGTCGTTGATAATGTGTGTAATGTTGTAAGGAGTATACAGTACATAAGAAGCGGTGCCGACCTTCGGTGTCTCACGATGGCCTGACCTTTTTCCCACGCCGACCCCGCCGTACTCACTGATCTCTATCGTTCAGACCAGTTAGGCCGCTCCATCAACGTGATTAATGACCTGGCTGTCTCATGGATGCTGCTTCTGTGTACTGAGAGTTGAGTTTCACTCCTTTCTCTTTCCCCTTTCCCTCTCTGTCTCTCTCTCTCTACTCCAGATGGATCCTGTTCAGAAGGCAGTGATCAACCACACTTTCGGAGTCCCGTTGGTGAAGACCAAGCGGCCCATCATCTCCTGCAACGTCTGTCAGATTCGATTCAACTCGGAGGTGCGCTGTCTTGTCTGATTCCACTGCACTGGCTGCACTGTCTGTCTGATGGCTCCCTGAGCGCTCTGTTGAGTCTCATTGGAGTGCAGGCTTGTGTTTATTATGGTTACCATTTTGATGACGGGGTGTTTGCACGTGGCGTTATCAGACATGTGTTCCATATGCATGAAGGGTGTTATGTTTGGGCTGCTGAGGCCTCTTTTGATCCCGCGTTCTGGTCCAGAAGTAGAACACTGTGAAATCCACCTCCGTGCAGCTGTGCTGTGCATCTGCATAGCGTTTCCTTGTTGCTGGGGAGGTTAGAAGCGTGAAATAGGATTTTTTTCCCTTCCTCTTGATTTCAAAGGGCTTTTTAAAATCCCTATCAACACTGCAAAGTTGATTAAGATCTCATGGGGGGTGGACAGTAATTCCAGCTTAACTTTTTTCTTTTTTTCTTTTTTTTTTTTTTTTAAAGGGCCCATATCGCAGAAAACACTCGCTTTTTTAAAAATAAAAATGTGGTTTGTAAACACTGGTGAAGGTGCCTTGTTAACCTGAGTGCTTTTGTGATGTCACAAAACCACATTTACGTATATCAGCATAATCAGCATGCAGCCTAGCCCGTTCAGCCGGAGATAGATCTGGGTAAATGGTCATGCACAGTTGTGTAAGTTGAGTCGGGGAAAAAAGATATAACGCAGTAGGAAATTTAAGATAGCCCTTTAAATCCAAGTGGCTGTAGACAACAGAGGAGATCCTCAGGACAGCGTAACACCTTAAATTCCTCTTTCACTCAAAGGAGACTATAAAAAACCGTTGGTCTATGAACACAGTTATCATTTCTGTGGATTGTGCATTGAATAGCATTGCAGCGGTTAGGCTTGTTAAGGAGAAACCGGAGCCTAGAATATTCTAGTGCTGAGTTCAGGTGGCAGCTGTGATAGGCAGTGCACAGCGTGCCGGGCTAGTTACAGAGCGAGTCCTGGGAGTGCCCCGTAATCCTGCGCTATTTTTATGGCGCTGCACTGTAATCATGGGTAGAATGTGGTGTTCTTGGTGGAAGGGCTGTAATCTCAAGCTTCCACTCAGCAGATGTATGGCCCACTTTAAGCTCAGACCACAGACACCGAGAGACGAGGGCTGAGGTGGAGAATTTTCGGCCTGCCCGTGGAGGCCCGTAAAGTCGCTACTGGGCCAAAGTAGTAACAAATGATTCATGAGAAGACTGCCCAGCTTACAATGGCTTTAAAAGTAAGCGTGCTTTTTCCGCACCATTAACGTTTGGAGCTCGCTTTGCTAAATATAGGCCTTATTTAATGAGCTGTAATTATTTATCCTTACGAAGTGATTTGTGTACTTGATTCAGATGTGTACATTTTATACTCTCGGCAATGCAGGCGATCAGCAATGCAGGAGATCAGTTATGGTCAATGTATGTCATATTTTAACATTATATTTGTACTTGTTTAAAGTCATTTTATCTTATGCTCATTCTGTTGGCAGATAATTGAATAGATTCTATAAGTGATGTAGATTATTGTGCATGACTTCAGGAAACAAGCTGAATTCCCTGCTAATGCAGTAAGCTCCTTTCACCGGATAAAATACTGGATACTTAAAACAAGTAAACATGTCTTGAAATAGGCTCCCAAATCATGCTTGCGTTAGTCCATTGGTCATGGATCCTTCAGTCAGGTTACAAATGAAAATACCACAGACCCTCGATCACATTGAGATATGCATATATATATATATATATATATATATATATATATATATATATATATATATATATATATATATATATATATATATATATATATATATATAAAGAAACTGGAAACACAAAACTGCTAAACTTGAAGCCAACTTGAGCCTAGTAGACCCTCTACAAATTCCTGTTTAACACAATCAGAATATTACAGACATTATTTCATAACATTGTACTTGATATATGGGGGGATGGGGGTGCGGGCACAAAATGAATAATCTGTTAACTCATACAAACAGTTTTTATTAGACATCTAAAATGGATTTACTTGAAAATGAATGTGGGATTTTAAAGATGTAAATCCCTTGTTGATCCCACAGTGGGGAAATTTAGTCTCCGCATTTAACCCATCCGTGAAGTGAAACACCACAAACACACTCACTAGTGAACACACTTACCCGGAGCAGTGGGCAGCCCTATCCATGGCGCCCGGGGAGCAGTTGGGGATTGGGTGCCTTGCTCAAGGGCACCTCAGTCGTGTAGGCTCAGGGAATCGAATCGGCGACCCTCCGGTCACAAGGCTGGTTCCCTAACCTCCAGCCGTGACTGCAACACCTTACGTTAAGTGTTGACCAGCTAACATGAAGTAATGCATTAACATTATTACCTAATGTTACTTAACATGTAAACATGTACTCGTTCCGTTGCTTCATGTACGTGTAGTCCTCACATGTTTACGATTTATGATTAGTTGCACATTGTAACCATTGTTAACTGATAACTCCATGTACACTAATGTATGACTTCATGTTGGTTAGTCAAGACTTAATGTATTAGCTTAATGTATTAATGTGCGGCCATGAATACTATACAAACCACACCACCCTCCGTCTCAGGTCAGGCAGTATTGCATCAGACTGTAAACGTTTACATTTTTATTTCCTGTGTAAGTAAACGTGTTTAAGCATTGGACACTTCATCAGTGATGTTCCTGGACCCAGGTGGATTAGCAGGTAGCATACAGCAGGGATAGTGATAGTAACAATAGTTTAGGTTACTGTAATAGCAGTTGTCTTGCTTTTCGTTGTTGGTCCAGCCGTTGTTGTAGTTGTCCTAGCTGTGAATTCTGTGCAGGCCTATGTTGTCTGAAAACCCCTCTGTTTATAGCCTGGCTCGTGACCTGCTAGTCCAACCAGTTTGACACCTAGCACCCTCGTAAATATTGACACATGCCAAATAATAAAAACGCTAAGCGCCTCGTCTCTTAGCGGACATCTTTTTGACACCAGCAGCTGCCCTGGATTGTAAAAAGACCACCATATCATTCCAGCACCTTAGGCGAGCTCGGTGACCCCCTGCAGGCTTGCGTGCACAATTGCAGCCACACACGTGGACGCTACTGTCTTTGTGATGCATACTTAGCAGTTGGAGTCCTGTTTCATCCGTACATACAGCAGACAGAGACAGATGGGCGACTAATCAACAGGAGGCGAAGATTTCTGTGCGACATCAAAGCGCCCAAAGTCGATGTGGTGGATACCCGAGCGCATCTATCATGCAGCATTAGACGTGCCAAAACGTTTCAGCTGCCTTTTGTTGCGCCACTTTCAGGGAAGATCCCGTTATAATTCCCTCACGTCATTAATCGGATGCACGGCGGGAAGGCAGCAGTTTCTCGCAGCAGCGCCGCCCGGAGAGAGCGCCGCATTGATTCCCTTCAAAAATCCGTCCACTCGCCCCATGCCACCATCATTTCACGCCTCGTTATGAATTCATATATTCCTAATCCTCCCTTTTCTGATAAGGGAGCATATTTACTGTGGGGAAAGAAAAAGCTGCAGATTGGCTGCCAGCATTTATCACGCGCTGCATTCATCAAGCCATAGGCTGGGGGCTTTGTTGGAGCTGTGTTGCTGTGCTGTCGCAAGGCAGCAGCCTCCAGTGTCCTCTCTGTGTCTCTTGCCCCCTCTCTCTCTCCCTCTCTCTTTCTCACGTGAGATGGAGGTATAACCTTGCCGCGCTGCAGGAGAGTGATGTCACTGCATTGTGCTGCTGTTTGCTGCAGGAAGGGGTTGAATGCGTGTCCCAAACCCCCACCGCCTCCAGCCCTCGGCTTTAGAGCCGCAGTCGCCCACCCCTGTGGCTTACTGTCTGTCAGTCTCTGGGCCCATCACTCTCTGTCACAAGACGAGCTTTACCCTCCAGAGCAGGGTTTACACAGATCTCTGAAATGACTGTAGCTGCTGCTTCCCCTGCTGCCATCTTAGTCTACTGGCCGTATTTAGTGATCGCATCTGTCGTCGTGCGCACACATGGCGGAGCGAGAAGCAGTAATCCGTGCCTGCCGAATGGTACAGTACAGGTTCTCTATGAGAAGGTGTCCTCATTTGACCTTGAAGGAAAGCCAGTGGTTCATCGGTTTCATGAGCTGCGAGCCATCTGTTAGATGCATGCAGATCTGCTAAAGATGCCAAATACAGTTCTCCAAAGCAATTCAATTCAAGAACCGCATATGATTCCTTGGAGAACCTTTCAGAGGATTGTTCTTTAGGCCCCTATCTCGCTCCTTTGATACAGTATGTACACATTGTGAAAGGTTCAAAGCATACCATGCAGTCCATATATGGAAACTAAGCCTGTTCAAACATCGTTTGTCGTGAAGTCACGGAAACCAATGCATTAACACATCTCCGCCTATTCAGCCTACAGCTGTTTGGCCCTTTCACGCTGAAGTTATCAGAAGCAGTTCAGCCGTGACTGCTTTTTTTTAACAAGGCACAATACAGGGCTGCCTTCAGCTCTGACTGAACGTAGCAAAATGTTTATCAGTACGGAAACGACAGAGCCTTAAAAGAACACTCTGTTGTGCAGCTTCATACGCCAGCTAAGAAGGGCATTCTTCTCAGAGCCTGATTAAAAAAGCTTTACAGTAGACTGCATGTCTTTTTATTTATTGAGTTGATGAGTACACCGAGGCCACTCTTGTATAGAACTTTATTAGAATCTGTTTTGTGTGCAGCCTTTTCATTACAGTGGGGTTAATAAGTCACTGCTCATTGTTTAACACCTCTAACACACCCATCAAACCAGAGCTGGCTGACCTCAAAGCCTGTTGCACAGTTTCACATCATTAAGATAAACATGTTGTCCAGCCTGGAACGGTGTACAGTGTTTTCAGATGTGCCCAAGGGCAATCAAATCAGAGTGGATTTGCATTTTGTCACTATCTAAAGAAAAACACTTGCATTATTGTGCATTATTTGAATCGAGGAGCTGCTGTTTACGCTATGTGAGAATTGCATGATGAATGGACCAACAGAAATGGCCTAAAATTGCTTGGACGTCTGGTTCCATTGACTAACATTAAACCTCCTGTGAAGTTGCCGTTTTCAATATACTCGTTTACAGGACAAAGCCAATATTCTTAACTTTTCAAGTGAATGCTAACAGAATTTTTTTTCCAAATAACTGTCGAGAATTTATACTGATCTGTTTTTCATGACATTTAGATTCTGGAACCATCATTTAAATTCTGGTTCTGGTTCTGTTTCTACAACAACAGTATATCTGTCTTAAATCTGGTTAAAAGGTCGTTATCACTGGACCTAAATATGGGAATGTGAAATTGGGAAAAGTAGGATAAGTGCTCATTGAAGATCCATATTTGTGAACTGTAACAGTAAAAGCGTGACCTTTAAATGTGCCAATAAATGTCAAAACGTAGAACTCTACAATGTTAACTTGAACTACATGTACAGAAGTAGTCCCTCTCACTATGGCGTCGGGCCGCCATGTTTGCTAACACAACAATGTGCCAATAGTGCTGGCACTAACAGGATGTCTCATGGCGGCATCACTGCTCACTGAATGTCTGCAGTTGTGGCTGTTGGGTCAGTCAGGTACAGCGATAAGGCCCGTCCTTGCTTAAGTCAGATGTGCAGCCGAGTGTGAAACTTGAATCATTCGCATGTCTACCACTGTCAGACCTACCCACCATTCCTGTCAGCTGATTCCTTCTGAGTGCAGCTATTTGTTCTTATGATATAAAAGCAATTGCTGGTTGGCCAGTTTTCCTTTTACTGTTTTAAGAATTTGAAATTGGCGCTGTAATGCTTGCAGAGTTTAAAGACTAAAAAAAACAATAATAATTTTAAATTGGTTTTAAAAAAATATGAACTCACTAGGCCTTTTCAAAGGCCTAAAATACCTTGAGGGTTTAAAGAACCTTTAAAGAACCTTGAAGGGAAGAGGAGACGTTCACATTAGGTAATGTTCGGTAAATATGACGATCAAAGGCTTTTCCTATAAGCTTCCAAGCAGATCCAAGTTATCCAGGCCCTTTACTACTAAGAACGTAACTGAACCCATCATCATTCTTTGCTTAAAATAAGAACAATTTGAACCAGACCTCCGCTGACGCAGATGTTTGTTATTACTCCGTGGGTTCCACTGCATTTTTGCCATTAATTCTTGGAAAAGTTGCTCATGTTTGTCCTTTCCTATCAGTTCTTCTAGTTAGTCAGCATAACATTTTTCTTTCCCCTCCATAACCTTGACACGAGAGTCTGTCCAGTAGCACATACTCAGCACCTGGACCTGAGTATGTTATTTGTGGCTCGTTGGCAAGGGGGTTAGGAGAGAACATACACTTCTGCTGTCGCCATTCAGAGCCATAGATCTTCTCCTAAGTCCTCCTTGATCCCAGAGATGTGGGCTTGCTAAGCAGTGCCCTATCTCCTCCTCAGTGACCTTCGTTCTGATCTCACAGCTTTAGACAGGCAACTCCTTAAAGTCCCCCAAGGGCTTTGATTACAGACCACCAGCTATATAAGGCTCTGTCATCACCAATTACAACCCACAGTCAGCCCATCCTGTCCCCGCAATGTGTCTGTCTGTTGCTGCCATAGAGGTGGGCTTGGGTCAGCCCCTCTTCTGTTCTGAGCTGCAGCTCTCTCAGCATCTGTGCTACCACACTGCCACATGTCTGTGTTTGCTCTGATCTTTGAGTCTCAGTGCCATGTGTCTTTACACCGCCGTTAGCCTGTTAGCCACCACAATCTGCTGTTCTGCCACAGAGCTATGCCAGTGAGAAGGAAGTGTGGATTCACTTTGCTCCATTCAAATCAGCTCCACATGAATAAGTTATATTGCATAAGCGGAATTACTGCCAGAAGGAGTCAGAATGAAATACAAAACGGCGCCTATTAGTGATGTAATATATTTTATTCATATGCAACCAATGTACACTCTTAAACATACAACAGAAGGCTTCAGAAACGGTTCTTTAGGCAACTGCTGTAGAAGAAGAGGCACTTTTTCAGCAAAGGATTCCTGTTTTCACAGCAGTGGTAAAATGTCCGCCTGTTTCGGAGGTCCCTCGGTTGAAGCATGGAATGCTGTTTTTCTCCAATAACTGGAATATTTATATATATGACGGAATTATGATTTTTAAAGCCAGAAGTGAATTGGATTTTCATCCTCATCCTCAGAATGCATTTAATCCGTAGTTTGGATTGTTCACTGATGTTCTACATACATAGTCAAGTCACATTATAATGACCACCAGCTAATATCCAGTACAGACAGCAGCTAGACAGGTTGGTGGTGACTCAGTAAGGTTCTGGTAGGTTGTGACAGGTAGGTCTGACTGCACTGCATCCCACAGTAATGAGGGATATGTGTGCAGACAGCTTATCACACACCTTATGTGCCCACCAAACCAGGTCACGACTCTTCATAATTCATTCATGACCTACATCCTTCCGCATTCGAAATTAGGAAGTGGTCATGATAATGTGACTCGACTGTGTAGAAGTCTCAGCCTCAGCATCAACACTCAGTATATTAAAGCTGCTACTCACTATGACACTTTCAGTTTAGGATTATCTGCTTCAACCAGCAAACTCTGATACAGTCACACAGCATGGCTGCTACTTACAGGTTGATTCTAATAAAGGTGGAACTGCTCTTCTCTTAATTCTTTTCAGTGTCAAACACTAAGTGGAACCTTCTTGATATTGTCCAAGGTTTAAGAAACTGTCCAGAGTGAACTAACAGCTTTGGACAACCTTTAAGAAGTGGGCACTGACGTTGGCTTACTATTTCACAGTTTGTTGTGTGAATGTTCCATTCCACCTTAAATGGTGCCATAGGTGCGCTTTGGAGCCTGTACAAACTGTAGCATTTAAGGTGGAATGGAACATTCATCTGTAGCCTTGTTTAAAAAAGTTCATAAACCATGACTGTTGACGGTTCTGTGGAAATCCCTTTGAGAAGTGACAACATCCCCTTCCCAGCCTGGGTGGATGTGTTTCTTCATACAGTCTGCCATAGTTTGTCGCTGTTGCTCTGTTGTTGTCATATTAAAATTTTGAGGTGGGGACTGTAAATAAGTGAGTCATGACTGCTAATCAACATCCGCCTGTTTTACTTTCCCCTTTTGGGATGTGTAATTGAATGGACAACAGGTATGCTAGCTCTATGTACCGAGTTCCCCTTATTTAACCATGCCTGTGTAAATCTGTGGCACCTTTAAATGCGTCTCTGTTGTGACAGTTGTATGTGATTTTCTGAAATCAAGTAAACATCTGAGTCAATTTCCATTCCGCTGGTGGGGGACTGCAGGAAGAGACTATGGAACATTATTTTCTAAACCACATGCGCAGCACAAGACGAACCTTTCCAAAGAACTGCCATGCAGTGTAAAGATTTGTCCTTAAACTGTGCATTTCAGAGCAAATCAAGTAAATTCAAACCATGTTTTCTTCAGCGCGTTGCTGCACTCTCTGTTCCCGGCATATGTTCCAGCGCCAGGCATTCGCTCTCTCTGTGCCTCTCCATGCCTGCAGCAGCTGTCATCAGCTCTCAGCTCTTCTGGGAGAATGACAGGAGATAATCCTGCCACTTAATAATCATCAGTGCCATTCTAATAGGCTGTGTTCTGTAGTGGGTTGTGTATGGTGTTATATGCAGTTATGTGGACTATACTGTATTTTTTTTTAAAGCTGCCATTATTTTGACAAAAGGAACCCCATGTTGCCTGGCTGAGTTGGTGCAAATTTTAATGTGCCTATATTATAAGATCAATATTACAAAAACAAAATAGCTCAGAGTAGTTCTACCTTGTAAGGCCACGAGCAGTCATTTTGATATATTGATGTATATTAGGCTGCATTGTGATTTTGTTGTTCAGTATAGGGTGCACCTGGGCATCAGCAGTTGATTGTTGAATAGCTGAATGAATGGTACATTCTACTGACCACTGCGGTACTCTGGCATTGCAGCTTGTGGTGGCACTCCATTGAAAGCAATGGAATAGTCCTGTAGCAGACGACGCAGCATAAGGCTAATAGTTTGCATTTTATGATGTCCTTTACAGAAAATTAACTGACGGATTATGAACGTATGTATTGACTATGACAGGGTGCTTATTCACAGTCCCAGGAATTCCATTTCAGTTCTACCCCACTCCGAAATGTTGTGGGACACAGTGACCACTTAGAGTGCTGTGCACCATCTCTCTCCACTGTAACGACGACGTAGAGCTCAGACAACTGTGCCTACGCATGCACTTCTGGAAATATCCGCAGCGTGTCCTCACCAGAGGTCAAGTCAACAGTGTGATGGATGAGAGGAGTGTACCATCCCACACCACAGGGGTGGGATTGTTCCTGGAGATTAAGGAGCATAGTAGTCTGCCATTTTGTCTGCATCTATGCCTCTCTTTTTTTTTTGGCCACTGACCACAGCCTCCTCTTTGCCCTGTCCACTGAGATGGCTAAATATATCTTACTAGCCGATGACATTCTCAGACAGATGTGTCCTCCAAAACAAACAATTACAGTGTGATATTTTTCTATGATGGTCTGACCCACCAACAGGACCAGGCCCTGAGGGCCTGAGGGCCTGATTTGTTTTTCTGGAAAAGAAAACCACCAGGCTCCCTGGAAGCCCACAATCTGAACAACCACTAAGGTGCTATGGCCCAGATGTCGTACGGCCCTGATCACTGTGAGCAAATATTTGTTGCAAGGCGAAGCTGGACTAAACACAGTCCGTCCAAGTGAAAGATGGTGAGCGAGTGGAATGCGGTTTGGATGTTTTCTGTTCGTTCCTCAGTCTGGCTTCAATTTTGCATTCATGTCTGTCACGGCTCTAGTAATAACATGGCAATCCTTGCATGCTCTGTAGAGCTAGAGCTGTAACAGGTCGACAGGATGCCTCAGTGGTGACCAAGCCCCAAAACACCAGCACCAGGGTCAGTGGTGTTCATATCATGTTGTTGCGTGCAGATTAGCTGCTAGTGTAACGTGCCTGCAGTCCGCTGGTCTGGTCCCCTGTGGATATAGAATGGCACTCGTAAGTCTGGCAGGCATTATTTAGATAGGGTTCATTGTGCTCTGCTGTGGCCAGGTTGGTGTACTGTGTCACTGTATCATGACATCATGGCTGTGTGGTGTAATGAATGGGTTGTTAATGAGCGTTTATCTATTACATCTCTGCACAGAACTGCATATCCGAGCAAGTTAACCCCTTACACTATTCCCCTGTATTTATTAAATATATACATAATGACTATAAAACTACCGTGCAGGCTAAAAACTGAGGTGAAGGCCCAACACAAATTCCGTAAGGATAACAGATACAGCGATACAGAAGTCCGCATGTACACCTACAAGCTGTACCAACAAGGTGTCTAATAAAGTGGTCAGTAAGTGTATACGGACAGGGGCTCCATTGGGAATCTGCTAAAATATCTTTTCCTTCTCAGAGTCAGGCAGAGGCCCACTACAAGGGGAACCGCCATGCCAGGAGAGTCAAAGGCATCGAGACCTCCAAGACTCGTCCACAGGAAAGTGACAAGCCTCCCCCTGGGCCCACCTCCTCCCCCTCACCCCCTAGTGCCCAGCCAGCCAGCTCTGACACTGACTCCAGCAAAGCAGGTAAGAACATGTCAAAGCCTAAGACGACCATACGCTAATATCACTCATAGCAATGCAGGTATGATTGCAGTATACTGATCAGAACCCCGTCCATGGTGGAGATGGGTAACAGGACAGTACTCTTTGGGATACACTACGTCACAAAATGCTATTCTGAGCATATGGTCTGCATGTTGTCAGTATAGTTTTTGTTCAGACAGGCGAATCTGACTTTTCGTATCTTCACTGTCCAAAGAAGTACAAGTATCTACAAACGGCAACTTTACAGGAGAGGCCAAAAACCTCATTTAATTTAATGTATGTCAATGAAGCCAGACTTCCAACCCAGCAGTTTTGGGCCATTTCTCTTGATCTATTCACTCAATCAAATTTAATTATTCATAATTAAATGAATAATAATGACTATATATATATATATATATATATATATATATATATATATATATATATATATATATATATATATATATATATATATATATTTGTTTGTTTTTTGTTTTTTTGTTTTCCAATGTTGCATAAACACATGTTTTTCACATGTGTTATGAATATCCGATTTGAGCAGTGGAGATTTTTTGCTGTCTGAATGACGAAAAGCCCCCGGATTAGTAGATGCCATTGATTCAGATTTTACTGCAGTGTGAACAACAGTAAGTCACAAAAGGGTTTCACTTTTAGAACATTTAATTCAAACAATTCCAATCAGATTTCCAAATATTTGACTGTGCAGTCAGATCCTGTCTTTTTTTTTGGTGCGGACTACTTCTGAAGTAGAAGCTTTAAAGATCTTTTTTTTTTAAAGAGCTTTAAAGAAGACTTAAAATCTGAACAGTCGTTCTTGAAAGTCAGGTATAAGAAACAAATCCAGTGAAAGCTGCAGTGTAAGCTAAGCCCTAGTGAATGCAGTGGTTCTGTTTTGTCATTTTTGCATTGGCAAGGCTACAGTATTCTCACCTATTCATGCCTGTTTTTCAGCTCAGCACTGGGAAAGAGAAAGGTCAGACCACACACTCTGAGGAGAGTAGACAAGACTTCCTAATGGGGTGAAGCATTATTGTGCTGTAGTTTCAAGCATTCGTTGAACAAGCATCGTCCTAAGATACTCAAATTCACATACTTGAAGCTGGGAACAATAAATCATGATACATTTAGACTGATATGGGTAATATCTATTGAGCTACACATACAGAAAGACTGTCTCTCAGTCTGGTGTTGGGCCACCATGTTCGCTAATGCCACATGCAGACATCTCGGCATGGAGTTCTAGTGATGCTTAATGGTATCCTGCAATAATCCAGCCCATGCAGCCTGATTATTCCCTCTAATAGGTCAATTAAGATCAAAACTTTGGTCTAAATCTGCACAGGGCTGAACACATTTCTCTGCTTGATCCCCAAGTTTATAAACTGAAGCTGACCAAGCCTGACCAACCTGAGATTAAAAGTCTACATTCCTAATAGCAGTTGCTGCCAAGTTCCTGTATAGTGACAGAGACTGCTGTGGTAACACTTCCTATGAATCCTGTATTCATAATGCAGTATATATGCATTTATGAGGCATTATATAGCATGTATAACACCTTATAATAATAATAATACCGTTTTGCATAATTTTAATGTTCATTATATTTTAGATGTTCATAAATGTTCATTACATTACACTCTGCTTTTTTAAGACTTGAATAAGCGACGCTTGTTTAAAGCCAATGTTACTATGTTCTTATACCATACAGGGGTTGGACAATGAAACTCCACTCGACATTTGTGACTTAAAATTAGTATTCTCACCTATTCATGCCTGTTTTTCAGCATTAATGCAATTAAAACCAAACCAAAAAACGAATGGAGGAATGGGTGCACGTTCCCGTTGCTGTTGCTAAAGCTTCAAGTATGTGAATTTGAGTATCTTAGGACGATGCTTGTTCAACGAATGCTTGAAACTACAGCACAATAATCCTTCACCCCATTAGGAAGTCTTGTCTACTCTCCTCAGAGTGTGTGCTCTGACCTTTCCCTTTCCCAGTGCTGAGCTTTGAAAGGGGGC
>JAMWET010005881.1:0-17951 GCA_024036415.1 Prochilodus magdalenae
GTAATAATATAGCATGGGTTGGTACATATAATAATGTGTTCATGGTACGTGTTTCGGTACAAACTAAGTTTCTCTGGTTTTCTTGCCCGGTTCTGCTGGAAGGATTTCCCAAAGAATTACGTGCTGTGATAGTCCGACTGACACATCTGTACCTTTGGTTCGAGCTATGGTGGTTCAAAACCACTGGTTCAACTACTTGTGGTACTGAACAAAGTACAACGCTTCTGGACAACGGCTCGTAGCGTTCAGATGAATTTGGTTAGTATAAACGACTGCATTCAGTGCTACATAACCGTCGTTGTAGGCGGTGATAACGCCCCCTCGCCTTCCTGCTATTAGACTCTCAAAATAAGCACCCATAACCCACCTATTACTGTGCAAGCACGTTCACTGAACAGATACACAAGTCGTGACCCTTATAGTGTGGCACGTATGATTATCCTAACATCAGTCCAGAAAAATGCGGTACAGGATAGATACATCCTAGGAGCTTTACGTGTAGAGCGATCTAGGATGAAGTCAAAGGTGAATGTAATGCTATGTATGGTATATCCTGGAGTGTCAACTTTGTCTGTCATACTTTTTGATACACTGCATATATAGTTTCTCCTGTTAATTTTAATTTTTGAATGGTTACATTCCGCGTCTAATATTTTAGTCGTATGTATTTCAGGCTTTTATAGGTACAAGTAAAAAGAAACTCTTAATAATAAGTCCACGTTAATAATATTAATTATAAAATTATTTATGACCAGTCTCATAAGTAGGTCACAGAAATAGAAACCACTAATGGCTCCAGGACGTACATGACTCACATCATATCTTACATACTTTTAACCATTGACGGAGTGTGTGTGTAGTGCTGGTGTGAGTGATCAGAGACAGCGTGGCTTAATGTAGTGTTGAAGCAACGCACAGTAGTCAGCTGCTGGTGAACTGAGATCGTCCGTACGAATCCAAAACTAACTATATGGTCAGTGGAGCTGACACCATGGACAAATGAGCGTGATACAAAGAGCTGTTTACTTTTAAGACTGCTGATGATGGCATATGGGTTGTTCATGGACGAGTTTATTTGAAACTGAACATTTAATCATATGTAGACTTTAAGTGTCGTGATAGTTATACTAGACAATTGATGCTTGGAGGATTTTGTGGACTGATTTTTGTTTAGATATTCAGCAGTAGATATAGCATTTCTATGAATTCTGTAGTTAGCATTAGTATGATGAATACGGCTGATAACTGAATAAATCTGTGGTGGAAGGCTTAGTGGGCTACTAATTAGAATTCCATGTCCATGCAGGACTGAATGAGCTGGGGGGCATAATTTATAGTTTTATGTAGACCTCAATGTTCAGATTTGACCTTTATTGTCATTTTAAACGCAACACATGGTTTGTACCAGCAAAGTCAGGCTACTCACTACGCATGTGCATGATCTAAACATAGATATAAGACATATGCCTAAGTGCTGTAACGAGCAGTAATCTGTATTTCGAGAATGCATAGGAATATTAGAACTGAGGGGTGCAGTTAGCGCACATGCAGGAGGCAGAACACAGCTTAGTGTAAGTGTACATAGTACTGACAGTAACAGTGTGCGATTGAGTGTAGCAAGGTTGCAGGAAGTATGCTAAGGGTATGTCATTGTAAAGACAAAGATTAGTATATATTCAAGTATATCTAATAATTATACATGTGGGACATTCATACATCGTGTGTACAGAATGTCAATATCTTTGGATATACAAACGTGTGAACCATGATGTTAATTTTGTCGTCATTTTTACAGTAGTGGTAAATTACTACCATGAGACATTCCATTGACATACGATCTAATATTCACCTTGTAGTGTAGGCATATAGTGCCATACTATTACATACGTACCATTGGTAGTTTGCATAGATCGTACTGTGTAATCGTCTTGGGGAGTTCATTTCTTTATAAGTATTAAATTAATACCATGAACATAATTTGAGCTAACAGACTTCTAAAATCACGTTGTGGTATTAGTACAGAGTGACTCTGATGAAGCACACTACAAGTTCCCTTTAGCTATTATCAGTAATACAAAGCATGAAAAATTTTTATAGTTGATAGATTACTACTGTGAAGAGATATCATATGATTTATAATTAGTTATCTTTCACTTGTAGATAATGAGACCCATCCATTAAAAAAAAACAAATATGACACTACTACAAACGTATTTATTTCTCGGTCAATATAAAAAGGTTAATTTTTTGTAATGACATATATTATTGTAATATACATTATAAAATACTATGAGACATTCAATATGGCATAACCAATATTCTTATATAACCGATTTAAGTTTGGTAAGCTGAAACTGACTATTGAAGTTGCCTGTTCATTATGACAGTAACAAATCCAATATCACTATGGTTGTAAGTATACTGACATCTAATGTCTGAGTCAGCATGACTACAACCTTTGTTTAGTAACAGTGCAATACTATTGCTTGTGCATCCGGTTAAATACTGTCATAGTCGTACTCATTATATTTGCGAGATTTATAGAAAAAGTTAACATTCTGGATACCGTTATTGTTTCTGGATCTCTGCCAGTTTAAATTCCACTTTAAATTCGATTGTTTTAAACATAAGGTTATTAATTCTTAGTAACATATCGCTTTATAGTTTTGTTGTAGAGCTGGATAGGATGGCACGAGTGATAACTTCTCTGCCAAAGATCCAAAATCAATCTGACTTTACCGAGCTCTACATCTGATTAGTACATCCTTGAACGTGGGCGACCTAGACGTGACGTAATCAATACAAAACGTCACTGGAATACCGGCAGGCCAATGTGCAAATAGTGGCACCAACAAACCCCCCTCCCCCCCCCCCCGCCACGCCCCCACCCCCCACCGCATCTAATCTGTGCTACACTCATGAGATACGATCGTGTCAAAATGGTCGACCGTGCTGAAATCACCCAATTCCTCAGGTGTCGATTAGCTAGCCGTTAGTTATAAATATGCTCTTTTTTCAGAGCGTCATGGTGGGTATGTTAATATTAGCATTATGATGTTAAGTAAACTTTACTGGTCGTGTCTCCGTCAGCAGAGACAGAGTAATTAGTTATACCGCTGTACTTTCAGTTTCATTCTCGGTGATCGGAACAGAACTCACCTCCGAGAGTGCCGACGAATAATCCACACAGTAAGACCACGCAGACTGTCGCCTCCACCTCCATCTTCTCTTATTTCATCATTAAATCCAGGAAAAGTTCTCATCGGACGATCATTTATTAAAGAAAAGTATCGTTCTTAACCCAGCTCTGACCAGCGGTTTACCTCTCTGCTCTACTTGCGGAGGGGCGGGGTTAAGCACTACCGCTGACTGCTAACGACTACGGCGTCCAACCCCGCCCACTTTGTATAAGTCACACCCAGCGGCTTTTACAAATTCCATTGTGCCCATTGTGCCAATAGCACATTTGAAAAGTGGGGACACAGATCCTGAACCAGGAAGAGAAGGAAACCTGTACCAAAGCCAGTGCTGTTCCTTCCCCACAGACAAAGAGCAGGTTTCCTATGAAGTTCAAGGTTAAGGAAAACCGTAGTGTGAGCTCTGCATGTTCATTTATTCCGCTCTTTGGCAAGGCAGGAAGGTGAAGTCCTGTTACAGGAAGATGAAGTTTTGGGGGTGGGAAGATAAGAAATTGGAGCCTGCTGTTTACCGAACCTGTGATACATTCAAGCTCATCTTCTATACTGGGTTCACACTGTATATAAAGGGTTCAAATCTGATGTTGTCTCTTTGGTTGGTCACATGACTTTGTCTGACAGTAGTCTGGAATACTCATGAATATAGATGAATATATAATATAGAGATAAACTGATTTAAAGTCTCTTGAATTCCATTCTTTTTTTTGGTTGCTCAGACAGTGGGTGATTTTCAGTATACTGGACTGAATAAATGAAAGTGATCATGACTGAATTTTATTTTTCTGTTTGTTCTCATTAAAAACAGATGTGTCACATGAAGTAATGAAGTTGAACGGTTTTGGTGTGTTTTTACATGCAGTGTGAATTTGGTCTGTTGAATCATGCTACCAGACTTGTGTCTGGATCATGGATGATCACCAGAGACGAGATACAGAGAAGCTCTAGAAGTTTGTATACCCTGTATAATGAAAAGGCTAGATCAGGTGTTACACTCTGTAGTTGTACAGTTCCAGTCTGCAGTCCATCTGTTTCTCTGTGCCCTGAGGTGTTGTCTGGATAGTTTTGGTTGGTGGACGGTTCTCCATCCAGCAGTGACACTGAGGTGTCCAACAGCACTGCTGTGTCTGATCCACTCACACCAGCACCACACACACTAACACACCACCACCACGTCAGTGTCACTGCAGTGCTGAGAATGATCCACCACCCACATACTACCTGCCCTGTGGGGGTCCTGACCATTGAAGAGCAGTACACAGAGAAACAGATGGACTACAGTCTGGCACTATACACCTACAGAGTGTCCTGTATGGTCAGTGGAGCTGATAACATGGACAGTGGATAATTGGTGTATTGTGTTTCCCAGTTTTATATATTTATATATTAAAGTCATCTGCTTTTTTATTTTAGTTTATTTATTGAGCATTTTGCAAAATGTTGCTGTTATGTATCTGATAACTTATATAACATAAATAAATAAATACATTTATGCGTTCCAATAAAACCTGTTGGTATATAAATAATTAGTGTTTGTTTCCTTATAGACCATACGTCACTTTTACACATTACACTGGGAAAAGGCTCTGTAAAAAGTCCTCTGATGTTTTCTTAAAATGTTTCCTATCAGGTGTAAAAAGGTCTGACTCTGGTATAATGACAAATATGTCATTTTCTATGGGGCCTTAAAGTGTGATCTGAATATAAGAATATATGTAAATTAGTAACAACATAACATGTTACTATGAATGGTGTATGAAACTGTGTTCATTCTTTAGAGAATCAGATTCAGGTTATTTGTTCTTAATAAAGAGGTGGGACTGATCTTAAAAATGAACTCAGTAAGTGTCAGTTTACCTGGTTTTAGTATTAAACCTTTCAAATGGTCAATGAGCATTTAATGAATCCATAAAAGTATATTAGAAATCCTTTGGGTCTGGGGGGTTAAAAAACTGTATAAACCTTTTATTGTTTATTTTATTAACAATGAAAGTCAAACTGGGCAAATTCATTCTACGTAAATTTAATAGAAAACAACATTTCCGTGATGTTCAGCAGTGAAACTAACATTTAAGGTGGAAGTGATCAAAGAACAAACAGCAAACTCACTAAAACTGTAACACAGTGTAACAGTGATGTTGATCGTAACCTAATAATTGTTTAAATACACATTAATTCTGTGTATTTCTGCGAATGATGGCGCCGTGGGTGGCTAGCTCAGCACAGCGCTCTCCAGTAGTTTGCTTTTAGTACTCTCTTTTCTGTGTGTTCTGTAACTCAAACCCGGTTACACAAGAGAGGAACTGCTTAACATAAGACAGTTCAGTCCAGAAAGTTTTACACCAATTTTCATGAATTCTAGATTTTTTTTTTGAAGATTCTCGTTGGAAGAGTAGCAGCTCTCTGGAGATCGCGGAGGAGACACAGACAGGGCAAGATCCGTCAGCGGGGATTTTGAACTGCGCTCCCAAAGATTCATCTGGAGAATCTCCGCTCTCTGCACAACAAAATGGACGAGCTGCTTCTTTTCCACCACACAGCTAAGACTTTGACGCATTAGGGCTGTCCTGTGCTTCGGCGCTGCGGGGCTGTTGGGGAAAACGTGAGCCGGCGGGATCTGCTTCTACATTAATGAAGGTTGGTGTACGGATGTCACAGTGCTAAATATATATTGCAGCCCAAACTTAGAGACACTGTTCATAAACCTCAAACCATTTTATTCACCGCGGGAGTTTTCCTCATTCATTCTAGTCGGTGTTTACATCCCACCGCAGGCCAATGTGAACGACGCGCGGCATAAACTGTCCGACCAAATAACCAACATCGAACAGAAACATCCGGACTCACTTTTAATAGTCCTGGGGGACTTTAACAGAGGAAAGCTAAACCAGGAGCTCCTGAAATAAAAGCGGCACATTGACTGTCCCACCAGGGATAACAACATACTGGACCACTGCTACACTACTATCAAGGACGCCCGTGCAGCTGTTGGACACTCTGATCATTGCCAACTTATTCCAAGCTACAGCCCTATGTCAGTGGATCACCAGCTTCCAGACAGACAGGTAACAGCAGGTGCACTTGGCCGGAGTCACTTCCAGTATACAGGCTGTCAGCACTGGTGCTCCTCAAGGGTGTGTTGTCTATCCAAAGCTCTATTTACTCTACACTAATGACTGCACCTCTAAAGACCCATCTGTTAACTCCTGAAGTTTGCAGATGATACTACTCTCATCAGACTTGTAGGTGGTGGATGAGTCTGCTTATCAGAGGGAGGTCGAACAGTTGGTTCTCTGGTGCAGTCAGAATAATCTAGAGCTGAAGACTGTGGAGATGACTATAGACTGTAGGAGACATCCCTCAAAACTGATCCCCCTCACAATATCCAACAGTCCTGTGTTAACCATGGACACCTTCAAGTTTCTGAGTACTATCATTTCCTGAGACATGAAATGGGATACTAACATCAACTCCTTCAGCTAAGGTGGGACACATCCAAGATAGGTGAGGTTGGACACACTGTAGGTCCAGCTCCACCTTCCCGTAGAAAGGTAATAAAGGTGGGGGTGAAGATGAGCATAGAGATGGGCTCCGCTTTCCTGTATACAGGTAATAAAGGAAAATCTAGCATCATCATCTGTTTCAGGCCAAAAACTGTTGGGTCTAAACACATCAGAAACAGATACACATGTGTGATTTTCATATGAGGTGTGGAAATTCACCTTCTCTTTCTGTGTGTCCTTCATTTAACATGACTTCCAAGATCTAAAGATGAAATGTTACACCTGCTCTAACAATCACTGTTTCTCAGTTCCAAAATTCCAATCTAACCGCTCATTTATTTATTTATCTATTTATATTGTTATTTGTTTATGTTTTGCTTTGTTTATGTTTAATTACAGCTCTTTATGATTCTTCATCTGTGATCTGCTAAAGTCTTGCTGTGGCTCAGAAATCTCAATTCCAGTACAGTTAAGGGTTAGGTGCTGAGCGATAAAGCCAAATGGCACCACCTTTCATAACTGACCATCTTATCTGCCTTGGAGAAGTTCCCAGACAGATTGTGGTGTAGTGCAGAAAGATGGCAATGGATTCTCTCTTGTAGCAAAGCGGTACATCCACAAAGTCCTGGTAATAGTGAAGTTTGGCGACAACGACCCGTGGCTTTCCAATAGGCATTCCAACAGATTTCAGGGTGTTTTGTCATATACTAAAACACAAATTATACCATACTTGTGGAAAGAATTTGCAATAAAGCAAAGATGTAAAAAGAAGTAAGGCAGGAGGCATTCTCCACACATCCTACTCCTTTGCCGACTCACCAGCGCCCCCACCTGGAATTTAGGACTTTTTTCTAATATTATACACAGCCAGTCTGCAGAATAAGAAGATAAGAGATTGTGCAGTATAATCAGTTGAGTTTGTAGTTCTTGCCAACTTGAGGATCTCCAGTTCATAGCATGATTGCATCAGTACAGCAAAGAAGGACTCCACTCCTGAATCCTGCAGGTTATTGTTACTGATGTCCGATTCTTTCTGGGAGTATTTATCTAGTTTTAAAACTTTTCAGTTTTTTACATGTGTTTTTTCCACAACATTCAGGGCTGCACTCCTGAGTCCTGCAGGTCATTGTTACTGAGGTCCATTTCTTTCTGGGACAAATTATCTAGATTCAAAACTGCTCCAGTTTTTCACATGTGTTTTTCCCTAAGATTCCATAACATCAGTTTGCAGACAGACATCACAACAGATGCAGAATAGTCAACTGAATTGTAAAGTTTGTAAGTTTTGTAAGTTTAAAAAGAAGTGTAGACAGAGTTTTCAAGAATATGACCTAAATCCCTTTTTTTCATTGGAAAATACATCCTAAAAATATAAAATATCAGTGGTTCTGACCACCTGACAACAACAACACCAAAACGCAAAAGGGGCTTGAGACTGTCCTGTGCTGGTGGGGTGATTCTAGGGTTAAAGGATGAGGAGCTGTAGGCCTTAGAGCTTTGGGAGATTTTAGGATAAACCTTTAAGATTAATAATAGGGTAAGTTAGAAGGCAAATATACATTTTATTGAAAATTGGGATTATAATCTTGGATTTAAATATTCATTATTTGGAAAAAGTTTAGGTGCCTAAAAATATACATTCTTTGGTATTAAGGTGGCTTTATTGTAATTAAGCAAATTTACATTTTGTGGGGGCAAAATCTGTTTTTTTTTTGGAGATTGAAATCACAGGGCTGGATTCAGGATTAATGATAGGGAAAGCTAAGGAGTAAATCAATTTTTTTTAAACTGGGTTCATAATCTTGGATTTAAAGATTGCCTAAGATAACTAAAATATTACTTTCTCTGGAATTGTGGTAGCATGTTTCCAATCAAAACCTTTATGTTTTTTATTATTAGGAGAAAATATAATTTTTCTGGGATTTGAGATTTGGAATTGGGGTTGCATTTTTAGAGTTTTTTTAATATCGGGGCAAATATTTTTTAAAATGGGATTGCATCTTTGGAGTTAAGTTCAATTTTTATATTTATTTTTTGTAGGGGCAAATATCATTTCTTTGGAATTGGGGTTGCATTTTTGAAATTTAACTCTTAAATTCTAAATAGCACTTGGAATGTGCGGATATTCTTTTGGTACATTCCTAATCAAAGATCTTTGCTCTTAACCATCTGTAATTTTAACTAGGACTTTAGAATTTTGGGATTTTTTTATTGATAAATTAAAAAAACAATGATTCTCATTTCTAACCATCTGAAATATTGATTTTCAAAGGTCTTTGTACAATATTTTAAAATATTGTACAAAGTCAGTCTGCAGAAAAAGAACACAAGAGATTGTGCAGTATATTTAGATTAGTTTGTAATTCTTGCCAACTTGAGCATCTCCAGTTCACGCTGTGATCTCATCACAGCAAAAAAGAGTTCCATTATCTAGTTTCAAAACCAATCCCAGTTTTTCACGTTTTTCCCTAAGATTCCACAACATCAGTCTGCAGACAGACAACACAACACATTGTGCATAATTGTCAGTTACATTGTAAAAATGTTTAAAACGTAGTTTAGACAGAGATTCCAAGAATATGATCCAAATCCATTTTTTCATTTGAAAATACACGAAAGCGTCCCAAAAAATATAAAATATTAGCCTCCAAATTAGTGGTTCTGACCACCTGACACCAACAACACCAAAATCGCATAAGGGTCTTGAGGCCCAGGATTAATGATAGTGAAAGTCAAATATAAAATATTAGTCTCTATGTCAGTGGTCCTGATCAGCTGACACAAACCGAACCATAACGGGCTCAAGACCAGCATATCCATGCCCGTCCCATTCCAGTATGATGCCTCTAGCCCCAGCCATAGCCCCTGTTCCCTACCACCTAGGGGTCTGGCGCTCTGATATGTTACCTAGCACCTCACCCTGAGACCCCACATCAAATTTTGAACAGGTATGAGCCTCCAAAGTCAAACAGTGCACAATAGACTTTACTGCTCCACACACTGTACTTCTGACTTAAGAGAGCCCAGAAGTGTTTGCAAGGTGTTTCAGAGGTGTTCTGAACTCGCATAGGAATGCTAAGTTACACAAGCCTAAATTTTGCATTTACTATATTAGCATCCAGGGTGTACAACATACTTGAGTTTGGTAATTCTAGTTTGAGTTTGGTAATTCAAGCTTGAGTAGTGTAGGCCACACTCCCAAGAACACAATATGATCCCAAATATAAAATATTGTTCTCTAAATCAGTGGTTCCAATCACCTGATCACTACAAAAACAACATAAATGCACAGAAGGGGCTTGGGCAAGTGCACCCCTGCCTGTCACATATGTGTAAATTGGTGGTTGTATGGCCTTGTCTTCAGTTTGTTGATTCAAATTGATGTTGTTTGTCCTGATACGTCAATGTAAATATCTGTGATTTGTACTACTGCAACCTTACTTTCTCAGTGGATGGCTAGGCTTATACCTTTTAGGTATGTTGTTCCTTGACCTTGGCCTTAGGATCTCCAAACTCTGATATGTAGTACATCGTGACAGCCTAACTGACATGTCAGAGTTTCATGCTCCGGTGACCTTGCATTCCTTTTGGACAGCTACCATTAGATGTTTTAAGGCCTCTGAGAAGTAATTTCAGGCTTATTTCTCCACTGAGTCTAGGAACACCAAACTGGGATATGTTGAATGTATTGAGCCCCCACTGACATATCCAAGTTTTGTGCTACCGCCAACTTGTGTTCCCTTCACAACCTGTGTTACCATAATTCTTTAGAGCTCTGCTTATGGTCCAAGTACTACAAAAGCCATATCTTCTCAGTCTTCAACCCTTGGATCACTAAACTCGGGTATGTTTTCCTGACCCAAACAACATATCAGAGTTTCCTGCCCCTGCAATTTCACCTTCCCTTTGGATGGCTGTGGTTACAGGTTTTTAGGGATCTACCTGTTTCTCCATAACCATTAAGGCTGGGATAACTGAATTTAGATATATTTTATGTGCCATTCCCCTAAATGACACATTTGAGTTTTGCACTCCTGCAATTATTCATTCCCTTTGTGACCTGGGTTAACACCTATTTTTAGGATTGATATGTCATCAAGCACCTCCGCCCAAACCCTCATGTCTAATTTTGAACAGGTAAGAGGTACCAACCCCAAAAAGCATACGATATACTTTACTGCTTCGGATACTAAACTTCTGAGTAAAGAGGGTCTAGAAGTATTAGTATGCGAAAGGATAGGTGGTTTCAAAGGTGTTCTGAGCTTACACAAATGCAACATGCAATAAGGGAATACAGGGAAATAATCCCTGTATTTGGAATAACTCCACAAATATTTGGAAAAATACCAAAGAAAACAACATGTATTAGGGGATTAGTGGAAAAGAGACATTTCATGATGCAATTCCTCATTTGTGATCTACTGCTCAAAAGTGCCATGGCAAAAGAAGGAACTGCAACAAAAGTGCAGATTTTTAGGAGATAATAACTCATGAAGTATGAGGTCTATCAAAATAGGTCTATCAAAGTAGATTTTTGTCTTTGTACGTGAGCCATGAATGTATTTTCTGTATAATTATTGATTTTTAAGTACTGTAGAATTAGATTTTTAAAACGTTCAAGATTTACCCATGAAGCCCAAGATAATTTCCCAATGTTTGGGCAAAAATTCCACTAAACAAACTAACAACACCTTAATATATACATATTTATTCCTGGGAAAAAACTTATTTAAGGTACATTGATTGTCCTTAAGACAAATATTGTTCCTTTTAGAGTACATATGCCTTGTTTTTACTTTGATGTATGTACCTTGTTTGGACAGATCTTACAAACTTTTCATTCCTAAAAGAAGCAAAGCTGTCTTGAGGATGTGTGGTCATTCTAATCTTAAGGTATTCTCCTCACAGTGTGCGCTACTGGGTTTACTTTTGGGTCAGTTTTTGTGTTGTGCTGCCCAGATAAAAGTACTACAGGTGTGCCTTTTCCTAACATTATTAATAGATTTTTATCTCATCATTAAACTTTTAGCATGCTGATTCACATAACTGCCTCTGGAGTTCACATGAAGACATTATTCACATTCACATTAGATAGCATGTCAATAAATTAGGGCAGCTTATGCTGGGATGCCTCATCCACAGTAACACTGGAGTAAGTGCAATTTTGTGCTCTTTATATGAATGATCAGCTCAGCAGGAGTGTACAGAGTAACAGAAGCATGGTTGGAATGGCATACATACATTCCTCATAAAATAGCTTTGTTAGGTACATGGGCTGACTAATACGATTAAGTCATCCATCCATCCATCCATCCATCCATCCATCCATCTATCTATCTATCTATCTATCTATCTATCTATCTATCTATCTATCTATCTATTTGTGCCAGCGGGGAAGTTGTACCACCCCCTGTTTCTAGGGAACCATAGAACAAATAGGTCATGTGACCATACATTTTTAAGAGTCAGCCATTTTAGAAGAGAGCCTCATTGCATGAGAGGTAAGCACAATTAATTTCAAAAAACAGTTTTTTGCTTTTCAAAGTAGAATTTCTATGATCAATTATTTTTTATTGTTGTGTCTGAACGGTTATAGACAGGTTTGAAAACATTTCACGCATGTTTAAGTGCTTTGAAAAGCCACGTTAAGTCTATACAGCTAGCATTATGTTAGCTAAAACTGTTGGATGATGCATTTTTTTCCAACATGCTGAGGTTGGGGTGATTTGCGCCAAAGGGCCTGGATTAACTTTTGCCACCCCCATTTATGAGTGTTTTGAACATATCATTTTATTGCAATTGTACATTCTTACATTTTATCACTAAAACTTATCACTAAGAACTTCAATCAATGCCACAGAAATACAATCCCACTCATGTTTATTTTTCTGCGTGTCCATTTCAAAGGACAGTTCCTGAATGTATCACCAGCAGGATCTGTAGGTCATTCTACGAAGTCTGGATGGATGAATGAAGAAGCCTTCATCATCTTCATGGAGGGTGAGTTATGCTCACCCTGCCACCTCACACCGCTTGCAACCTTTAGTCAAAACAGTCTATAACTCAATGAAAACCTACTACAACAGTGCAATGGATGGGGAAAAAAGGAAAAGAAAAAGAATGAAAGGCAGAACAAAAGGGCTCTCAAAGAATCAAATCAAATTAAACGCATGATTGACAACAATTATGAAGCAGATAACCTGGAGAACACACACAACAAAGTAAATGAAAGGGGTGAAAAGGAGAAAAGGAATGAAAATAAGAGGGGCTCTGAAAGGGCCCAAACCAAAAAACGGTTGTCTCCAGTAGCTCAGACGATAGTGACACCACTGACTATGACAGTTCAGATGTCCACAATGATGATGGTGACAAGATGAGAGTGTATCTGAACCCTGAAGAGCCCATCCGTATGCAATGTGGATACATGCAGGTCCACCATCGAAGCCTTGTTGAACTGGTGCCTTGTCTGCGATAACATAAGTCTACTTAGTCCTGCATGTAGTGATGATACCTAAATGAGATCTCTTTCTCTTCCAAAATCTGTTTGTTTATTATTCATACCCGACATGAACTCTCCTGGCTCTGCAGAGTTTAGGACCGGGATACTTTGCAGACTGTAAATGTGACATTGTACAAACTCCCCTCTTTTAAAACAACCCTGCATTTTTTCATGCATTTCAATTTTCATAAGGATGGAAAAGATTTTCAAAACAAAGTGACTGCTGTACCCTGATTGTTGAGCTCGCTTCTTGCTTCTATTGTTTAGACATGTTATGTTTATATGCTCATATAAGCCAAAAGGAAGGACAGATTTGGCCATAATATTGTGGAGTAATAGCAGATATTAGACTTTGAAATGTGTTGGAGTTAAAATAAAAAGACCCCCAGATGGAAACATTTCAGTATAGATACATAATACTCAAAATACCACAAAATACTCAAGTACAGTTGGGGCAAGCCAAGGTTTATTTATACACACCTTTTACAACAGATATTCTGAAGCAGCTTTACAGAGAATCCGGGTCCAAGCCCCCCATGAGCAAGCCAAGAGCGACAGTGGCAAGGAGAAAGAAAAAAATAACTCTCGAAAGGACCCGTCCTGTGGCTCTGCATCAGACCGAAACATGGGCTTGTGTTATCTTATTTCTCTTATAGTGAAATACTTGTTAACATTCTGTGTGCTTGTCAGTGTGTACTTCTCAATGTGCTGATTCATCACTCCTGTTTTAATTAAAACAGACACTTTTATTAGAGTGACATTAGAGTAAAAAACAGTGACCTAGCATGTCAGAATAAACGCCCCTCTAAAAAAAGTGCAACCTAGCATGTCAGAATAAAAGCTCTCTGCTGGTGTTTTTAAAATGTGCTTCACACAAGCTTCTTCAACAAATAGCTCTTACTTCAATTGGTTAATGGCCAAAAATTATTATTATTATTGGTAGTAGTAGTACTAATTTTGATGAACAAGAGCATTGTTAACATTTAGTTAAATGTGAAGAGATATTTTATTCACATGATTTTCTAACATTTTATGGGTAAAATCATGATACAGTATTCTCACAGTAACCTTTTACAGTACAATGTTATGACCATGCAAATATAAAGTAAATCATAAAATCATATCTGCTGTAATCTCACACAAGTATGTGTACTAGTAAACTTGAACACATAAAAACATAACAATAAAACTAAAAAAAAACATTTCATATGGTTTTATATTCAAATATTTACAAATTCTTAATGTTTTAAGTGCTTTCTAAATGTTTAACTTGAAGTGATGTACTTTTGTTTTAGTTAGTCATTGGATCATGTGGATATATATGTATATATAATATTTAGCATAATATCTGAGAACAGTAACAAAACAGAACATGTTATGCTTTTGCACCAATTGCTATCCGCACAGTATAAAAAGCAGCTTCTGTGCTCCAATATAACAATTTATGTCAAAATAATCTCAAAATAGTTTATATTATGAAATACGTACTTACTGTAATTTACTGTAATTAGCTGTAAAGAACAGCTTTCTTGTACAGTAACTGGAGTTCTTTTCAAGTAAAAACACATCCTCTGCAGATAAACAATAAAAGTGTCTTTCTAATATAAAACAATAACAATTTAAATCATATTAACATATCTACATGCTCCACATATGGCTAATAATTATAATTATAAGTTATCACATTACAGTAAAGCCTGCTCATTAAAGCATTGCAGCATGTCAGAATAAAAGCCCCTCTAAGTAAAGTGTGACACTGTATGTCAAAATAAAAGCTAAACAAAAAAAAGATTATTATTATTATACTTTGGGGAGATTTCCCGATGTTTAATGCGCTTATTTGAAGGATATGGCAATAATAATACTGTACTGTAGATCAGTGTTCATAAGGCCTTCTGTGACATATAAACCTTTGTAAACATTTATAAACACTTATTCTAATAGGCACTATTAGATATACTATTATGATATCATGTTGACAGAACACTTACATCAGGTGAGTTCTACCCAGCCATGAGAGTCATGTAAACAGTCACTGTCACCTGAAATAGGTGTTGTGCTGATGAAGCTGACTGAAGCAGCCTGTATGAAGGATGACGTCTACTGGAATAAGTGTTTATGAATTATTATGTAGGTTTGTATCAGAAGTCATGATGAAGGTTTGTTGGTGAATGTACCAACAGTGAAGTAGTATATTCTATAATGCACCAAAAAACAGAAATAATCAGCTTTAAGACAAGCTCTTTCACTCCACCACTGTGGATCTCACTGGCACGTTAGGTTTGGGTGCTGGACTTGTGCTGCAACCTCATCTGCAGATCTCATCATGGCTTAGCTGCTGAGAGATAAATGGAGGCGGGGTTATATGGGAGATGGTGGAGAGAGACATCAATAAAAATAAACAAGATACATGTAGAAATATCCTTTTGGGTGGGGCTGTGAAACAGTAGAAAAAATAATATGTACAATTCCCAAAACCCGCTGACATCATACAGTATCTCACCATCAGACTACAGCATAGTACTGACAGCAGAGCAGTCATCACCCTACAGCAAACAAAGCACATGCCTAAACTCAAACCCAAACCCACTCACAAATATAAACTTCTGATGCTGAGTAGAACGATTAGAGAGAGAGAGAGAGAGTTCTACTCAGTATCAGTGTAGTTATTCAGTCTCTCTCTCTCTAACTGTTCTACTCTGTATCAGTGTAGTTATTCAGTCTCTCTCTCTCTAATTGTTCTACTCAGTATCAGTGTAGTTATTCAGTCTCTCTCTAACTGTTCTACTCAGTATCAGTGTAGTTATTCAGTCTCTCTCTCTCTAACTGTTCTACTCAGTATCAGTGTAGTTATTCAGTCTCTCTCTCTCTAACTGTTCTACTCAGTATCAGTGTAGTTATTCATTCTCTCTCTCTCTCTCTCTCTCTCTCTCTAACTGTTCTACTCAGTATCAGTGTAGTTATTCAGTCTCTCTCTCTAACTGTTCTACTCAGTATCAGTGTAGTTATTCAGTCTCTCTCTCTCTAACTGTTCTACTCAGTATCAGTGTAGTTATTCAGTCTCTCTCTCTCTAACTGTTCTACTCAGTATCAGGTCTAGTTTTCAGTCTCTCTCTCCTAACTGTGTTCTACTCAGTATCAGTGTAGTTTATTCAGTCTCTCTCTCTCTAACTGTCTACTCAGTATCAGTGTAGTTATTCAGTCTCTCTCTTCTTAAAAAAGTCTCATCCTCCCTCTAACTGTTCTACTCAGTATCAGTGTAGTTATTCAGTCTCTCTCTCTCTAACTGTTCTACTCAGTATCAGTGTAGTAATTCAATCTCTCTCTCTCTCTAACTGTTCTACTCAGTATCAGTGTAGTTATTCAGTCTCTCTCTCTCTCTAACTGTTCTACTCAGTGTCAGTGTAGTTATTCAGTCTCTCTCTCTAACTGTTCTACTCAGTATCAGTGTAGTTATTCAGTCTCTCTCTCTCTAACTGTTCTACTCAGTATCAGTGTAGTTATTCAGCCTCTCTCTCTAACTGTTCTACTCAGTATCAGTGTAGTTATTCAGTCTCTCTCTCTCTAACTGTTCTACTCAGTATCAGTGTAGTTATTCAGCCTCTCTCTCTCTAACTGTTCTACTCAGTCTTGGTCATACAGCTAGTGGGTTCTAGCTATAGTGGAGGATCTGATAGGCAACAGGAGCACCACCAAGCTGCCACTTCTGTTAGTCTGGTGCTTGTTGAATCCTCCATAGTTCTCCTTTGAAGTTTCTATTAGACAGTTGAGCTCAGTGCTCACATTTAAGAAACATTTAAAAGTGAATCTATTTAGTTTAGGGTTTAGTTAAAACTACATTAACATGGTATTTATACACTTCATTTGTGCCTTTAGCTCAAAACCCACAATTTCTCCTATTTCTTCTAGCACTGTGAGCTGCCAACAGTATGGAAGGTGCTCTATAAATAAATATTTATTATTATATAATTATCAGTATAATTTCATATATCAGATGAACAGTCTTTATATTATCTTATTGGTTCTTGTGACGGCAGTTCTCAAAGCACTTCACTGCTAGCTGTAATGTGTAGGACTGTGTATGTGAATAATAACTCTAAATTTAATTTGAGATGAAGGACAGAGTTAGTGTTCGTGTGTTCAGGGCTGTCTGATCTACAATCAGTTCCTGTTCCTGAACATGATCATCTGAGATACAGTGAACACACATTCATTACTCCCAAAGATGAAACATCTCTAATGATCATAATATGGGATATAATTACCAGAGTCAGCATCCTAATCATTATGATACGACCATCAGTATCATCAGGACCATCATCATCAACAGCTGTACCAGGATCATCAGCTGTATCAGGACGAGACCCTGGAGGAGAAATTAGTTACATCAAAACAGGTGAAGAAGAGTGGAGAGGATACACTCATTAAACCCACTGCACTGATTCACACACAGAACATATATAATAAGTAAAGCTGTAATGAAGCTGTAATAAATCTGTAATAAGCTGTAATAAAACTGTAATACAGCTGCAGTGCTGTCAGTGTAGATTATCATGATTAAACACAGCAGTGCAGTACAGACTCCTCAGTGTTTAGAGTAGAGATACTCAGAGCTGAAATGAGAACTACAATCAGATTAATCTCACCTGGTGGTATGGACACCACATCATCCATCATATGATGGTCCTCACCTGAAGAGAAAGATTACGATAAGAATTAATATAATGTATAACAGTGAGAGGAAATGGTGGGGAA
>JAMWET010005882.1:0-17500 GCA_024036415.1 Prochilodus magdalenae
ACAGCAGAAGCGTACACCTTCACTCCGCGTGCGCTGATCTCTCTCTCTGTCAAATAAGCCCCTCAGGACCGAACGAGCACATAAGCTATGACGGAGACGAGACCAGACCCTCTCTCCTCCCCCCCCCCCCCCCCCCCCCCTTTCAATACGCTTCCTACTGCAGGGGGGGGGGGGGGAAAGAAAGAGAGATGAGAGAGAGAGACGAGAGAGAGACGCACGAGAGAGAGACAGAGACACAGAGACGACAGACAGACAGACAGGACAGAGAGAGAGGGGGGGGGGGGGGGGGGAGACACAGAGAGATGGAGAGAGAGAGAGAGACAGAGAGAGAGAGAAGAGAGAGAGAGACAGAGAGAGAGTGAGAGAGAGAGACACAGAGAGAGAGAGAGGAGACAGAACACAGAGAGAGAGAGAGAAGGGAGAGAGGAGAGACACAGAGAGAGAGAGACACAGTAGAGAGAGAGAGAGAGAGACACATTAGAGAGAGAGAGATGAGGACAGCAGAGAGAGAAAGAGAGAGAGAGAGAGACACACAGAGAGAGAGAGAGAGAGACACACAAGAGAGAGAGAGACGAGAGAGCGAGAGAGACGAGGATGAGAGACGAGAGGAGAGCGAGACTAAGAGAGGGGGGGGGGGAGAGACACAGAGAGAGAGAGAGAGACAGAGACAGAGAGAGAGAGGGAGACAGACAGAGACAGAGAGAGAGAGACAGACAGACAGAGACAGACAGAGACAGACAGAGAGAGAGAGAGATACAGGAACAGGACAAGGACAGAAAAAAAAAAAAAAAAAACCAAGAAAAAAACAGAAAGGACAGACAAACTTTTAGAGAGAGAGAGGAGTGGAGAGAAAGAGAGAGGAAAGAGAGAGAGAGAGAGAAAGAGAACGAGAGAGACAGACGAGAGAGAGAGAGAGTAGATGAAAAGAAAGAGGAAAGAGAGAAAGAGAGAGAGAGAAACAGACAGAGAGACAGAGAGAGGGCAAGTGTAGCCGTCTCACTCCTGCCAGATTATATGGTCCAGCCACGCGGTGCCGTTCTGCAGCCGCCGGAGAAAACTGGACCACATCTCTAACCAGCATGCATAGTTTTAGATCCTGCATGCATCACGTGACATCAGTGATGCAGGGCCGCAACAGGTCAAACGCGACCATAATGCGACGGTGGTCATTCGTGTAACAGTGTGCAACACCCACTTTAAAAACCATGACCCTAGATGCCAGCAGTGCATGATTATCTTCAGCTATCACACTCGTCCACTCCAACGTAAACAAGTGTCATAATGGAGCACTGCTAACATTAGCATTAGCACACCTATACTGTCATAGGCTGGAGGTCAGCAGTTCGATGGCCTGAACCGACAGGATGAAGACTTAAGCGCACTTAACCAAGACAACTTCTCATTGGCCACAGTGGATGGGGCTGCTCACAGTCCTCCAGTGTGTGTGTTTAGTTGGGCGTGTGTGGGTTAAATGCAGAGGCCAAACTCCTCCCTGCGTCCAAACGGAGATACTCGTATTCTATAAAGAGGCCTGTGTATGTGCAGGAACCTGGCGATATGATACACATCATGATACAGACATGATATCGATTCTATATATTGCGATACTGCAGACAAGGCAATAAATCAAAAACACCACCATATGTATGCTAATGCTAACGTTAGCAGCTAACCCTTACTGTACTTGTTTACACTGTGGTGGAAAAGTCCAACGATAAAGAGCACTGACATCTAGTGGTCAGTGTTTGAACGAAGATTTAACCTCTGCCTACCGAAAAAATTTTGACAAAAAAAAGGAATGGTGTTTTTGAGAAGCGATACAACATCAAAACATAATAGCTGGATAGCCAACATTTTCTACATTTCCTTACACCCCTATTATACATACAGTGGTGTATTTGTGCTGAGTTGTCACAAAATATTGCCATTTACAGTATCACAATATATCGAATCGTAACACCTCTAACTTGATATGTATCGTATCACCATGTTCTTGTCAATACACAGGCTGACTCGACTCTTTCTCAGTATCCAGTTCATTGAATCAAATGACTCAGTGATTCACAGGTCCACTTTTATTCGTAATTCTTCTGTATACAAAAAGACTTAAAGCATTTATGTTAGACTTTATTAGTGTTATGTTTTACGTTCTAAAATGTATTTATTTATTTATTGTATTTATTAATATTACAACAAATTTATTGTTAAATTTGTTGTAATATTAATAGAATCATTAGAATCAAGCACTGTGTCGATACTGCAGACTGCTAAATTGGCTCAGTGAGCTTTTTGCTATTTAGTGAAAACACTACAGAGTAAAAACTGACTCGTTGGAGAGTCGACACTTCTGTCGGCTCGTTCGTACCTGGTTCATTCCAGCATTCACGAACAGCAGGCTCGGGTCTCCGCGCGGCCGGACGGGCGCGGAGGGCACCGCCCGGTGCGCGTGCTGCTCTGTGAAGAACTCAATAAACGTCCGCCGCACCTTTTGCGATGTGTACTGCCCGCGAGCGCGCGACAGAGCGGAGCACCGCCGCAACACACCCGCAGGCACGGGCAGGCGCGCGTAACCCCGCAGTACTCGCACGCACGCTGCCATGTTTGCCGGTGACCTCGATGACGGCGAGAAACCACCAATCAGCGCTGAGGGCGGAAAGCGGAACCAATCAGCACTGTGCAAGGAAAACAGCAGCCAATCAGCGCTGAGTACGGAGGAACAAGTGGTTATATCCGATATAGCTTCCTCCTCCCTAAGTAGGGCACTAGGTAAGCCATGTAACGGTGGCTTCTGCATTAGATAGTACACTAGATGTACAACGATATTTACATTGGGCTTTCTGTTAAACATATAACCCACACTCGGGGGGCAGAAGTCATCGTTCCAGCGACTATATAGTGCACTACGTAGGGATCAGAGAGGCATTTGAGATACAGCCAGAAACAAAAATACGACGTGGCGTAAAGCGACCGCGTTTTTTTTTATAGAATAAAAGTCTCTTTTTAAAAAAATCTAAGATGTTAAAAATTTACTTTGAGACCTAAGCTTGTTTTTGGTGTGCTAACATTGCAGATGATACGGGGATTTATAGGAATATGTATTGCCTAAATATTGTGATACATGTATATAACTCTTCTAAAAAATGTAATAAGTGTATTTGTATATCTCTCACACCAAGTTTATATATATTTATATTTAAATATCTTATTACATAGTCAAATATGCGAAACAGTATATGGCCATCGGACAAATAGTGAGGATGACGGGGCTATAAATACCTTTAACCGTTATGTTAATGATTGGCTAAAAGGAGGGACTGAGCATTTGGGCGTGGCCAAAGACCATAGAGTGAAGGAAGTAGCTGAGTCTGCAGGTGTATGGAAACGTACGGTCATACGTCTGGACCAACTGACCAATTCTTTAATGCTGGAGTGTCTGAACACTGATGTGGCCTCCATCCAGAAACGTGTCCAGTAAATGCCAAATCCAGTCCCAGCTATTATTAGTGCTGGTGGAGGTGTTACATGCTAGTAGGTATGTTTCAGTCACAGTGAACTTAAATGCCTGTTAGAATCAAAGTATAAGAAACCCTATTCATCTTCTGGAAGTTAGAAACTCAAAGAGATTTGAGTTCTCTACAACTTTTACTCAGACCATGATTTGCTCTGTTAGGGCTCTAGGGCTTGTTCAGTCATGACAGTTATGAAACACCAGGTGATGCAAATTTTAATAAGTACTCCTGAAATCTCATCCCAAAAACCAGCATCCATGGTCTCCTCAGCTGCCCAGCACTCTGAACTCTAACATAACAGCAGGAAGGTCTAAACAAGCCTAGACGGATGAAGTTAAAGCTATGCTTTCAGACAATTCAAGTGCTGGATTTCATGAAAAGAACACACCCTGGTGTTACAGCCAGTGGCATGGGGAACATCTCACTGGTAGAGGGAAGAATGAATTCCATTAAAGAGCAGCAAACTCTGGAAGCAGACATCCCGCCAGATGAAGATGAAGAGGTTGGCTTCTGTAGCAGGATAATGATCCTAAACACCCCTCCAAATCCACAATGGACTGGCTCAACAGGTGCAAGCTGAAGGTTTTGCCTTGGCCCTCACAGACCCAAAAATCTTCAAGAAGCTCAGAAGAGTAGAACATGTAAGACAGCCCAAGAATCTAGGTCTAAAATCTAGATTGGCTCTAGACGCCTTTTGTGAGGAAGGAGGACTCAGCTGGTGTTTATAGCCTGTGATACTTGCCCAAGCAGGTGTTACCATGTACAGCCCGCAGGGCGCCCAAACTTTTGAACCAAACAGGAGTCCATTTTTTCACAATCCTTTTTTAACAGGACTCAAGTTATGCAACACCAGGACTTTGGCTTCCCCGGCACACACGACTGTTAGAACTTCTGTTTTTCATTGATTATGACTCATAATTCCTCCGAGTGAGCCTCTCCAGTGTCTTCATGCGGATAAGGATCTTATAACACATTCGGTGTTGTGAAACACGACTAACAGTCTTTAACGCTGCATGTTTTGGGACTGCCCCTCTGTATTAAGCTCTGGTCTATATTAATTTTTATACTTTATGCTTATAATACTGCCATCTACACTCATCTACTGTCTGTTCCTATTACCCCAAGGCTAATCTTATCCTAATAAATACACTCCTCATTAAAAGAACAGCTGGTGGTCGAAAGGAGGTCACCTAACGAACTCACTGCTATCCTGGACAGTACATCACACCCCCTACTGGTCAGACAGCGGAGCACTTTCAGAAACTTTCACTGTGCCGATAACTGATGATACTTTCACCGCGTAACCATTAGACTTTCATAACAGTTTTACTTTTCTTTTATTTATGTACTTATCCTATTATTGTTCTTTGCTGTACTTGGACTGTTGCAATATGTGACTTTCCCTCTGGGATTAATAAAATGATCTAACTATCTATCTATGGTCAGGTGTCCCCATACTTTTGGCATTTTATGTGTTCAGATCTGAAACATACCGAAGCCAAAGCAGCTCCTCAAGCACCACAACCATACAGATGTCCTTCACACGGAGAACGCCAGCTTACCACCCAGACACGGCAGACAAAGATGATCTCTTAAATGTTTTTATTTTTATTTTAAAGTCACATTTGGTCAGCAGCTGACTGCGAATAAGTGTAAGGTCTGCGAGGAGTCACCGTAACGCGAAATGTTCCTTCTCTTTTTTTTTTTCTGTTCCACGTTACAGATCTTCGCAGAACAAAAATCCGTGATTGCACACTGGCACGTGTCTTAATGCACGAGCGCTTTGCCCCTTTTCTTAACACTGAGCGCTGAAAGTTGTAGGAATGTGAAAAGTTTGGAACGTAGACAGGAAAAAAAATAACAACGTTAAGACGTCGACTTAGACATAATCCATAGCTGGAGCTCCCTTCCCTTTGGACCCTATTTATGACACTCCGCTCCCTTTCAACTTCTCGTCGTTTATGCAGTTTCCGCTACAGTACATGAGAGATTATAAAAGACAGGAACATAAAAGAAGAATTAAGGCATTTTTGGTAGATTTCATTCGTCCTTCTTGCTGTGATGTCACACGGAGGTCCCTTCCTTCAGCTCCTCTCCTTCCTGCAGAGGACGGAAAAAAAAAAAGATAGTTACCATCCAGTTTCACACTGCTCATTATATTACACCTGCACCACAGTGTACATACGGCAGCACAGCAGTTGATGGACAGTTTGGGTTGTGCGTTCTCCAACTACAGTCGTTCATGTCTGAGTCCAGTAAGAAGATAACCAAGCTGACCCGTCCGGCTCACCACCCCGACCTAGTGGTCAGGTTTATCCCTGAACAGTGCGGAGAATGATCCAACTCTCAAATATTATTTGACTCTGCAGCAACAAGTGAGCTACACTCTACCCATACAGCTATATAGCAGATCTATGAGGTGGGTGGAGCTTAATGCAGTGCTGGAGCCTATTACAGTGCTCACTGGGCAGGAGGGCAGGGAACGCTCTGGACAGACCGTCAGTCAATCGCTTAACAGACTCGGAGACGCACCAATTTAGCATCTAGCAATTTAGCATCTCCAATTCACCTGACTGCATGTCTTTGGACCATGGGAGGAAAATTTGGGACACTTGGGGCCTGGAATTAAACCCAGGGCCTTCTAGCTGTGAGGTGACCGTGCTACAGACTGTGCCACCGTTCCAGTCTTGGTTTCCTACAAACTCTGACACACTTAGACTGGTTTTTGACTCGGTTGTGGATTTTTGCCACTTTGGAGAGGTGAAAGGAGAGACTCTCTGCCTCTAAAACCGATCCTCGTAACTTTGGAGTTGGATCTGATGCAGTAAGAGGATAACCAAGCTGACCCGTCCGGCTCACCACCCCTGACCTAGTGGTCAGGTTTATCCCTGAACAGTGCTTTTGACACTGCAGCAACAAGACAGCTACACTCTACCCATACAGCTATATAGCAGATCTATGAGGTGGGTGGAGCTTAATGCAGTGCTGGAGCCTATTACAGTGCTCACTGGGCAGGAGGGCAGGGAACGCTCCGGACAGACCGTCAGTCAATCGCATAACAGACTCGGAGACGCACCAATTTAGCATCTAGCAATTTAGCATCTCCAATTCACCTGACTGCATGTCTTTGGACCGTGGGAGGACACTTGGGGGGCCTTGGGACACTTGGGGGGCCTTGGGACACTTGGGGGGCCTTGGGACACTTGGGGGGGCCTTGGGACACTTGGGGGGGCCTTGGGACACTTGGGGGGGCCTTGGGACACAAACCCAGGGCCTTCTTGCTGTGAGGTGACCGTGCTACAGACTGTGCCACCGTTCCAGTCTTGGTTTCCTACAAACTCTGACACACCTAGACTGGTTTTTGACTCGGTTGTGGACTTCTGCCACTTTGAAGAAGTGAAAGGAGAGACTCTCTGCCTCTAAAACTCATCCTTGTAACTTTGGAGTTGGAGCTGATGCAGTCGGAGATGCAGCTACAAATGCGATACAGCACAAAACAGACAGACTTCAATGGTCTTCAAGTGTAAACATGATCTCCTTCGCTCCTCACAGAACTAGTGAAAGTTAGTACTTGCTGGCACACAGCCAATTTGCCATCTTGGCTGTAGTCATGCAATCAGTAGCGATAACTGGGATTGGTGCAGGAGCCTATTCTGCATTTATGCCTTCCCAAACAGTCGCGTTTGGTGTCGAGTTGTCAGAATGAATGTCCTGTAGTCCAAACGAATCACACAAACAAATCGCTCCCAGTGCATAAAGGCCTGTAGATGGATAAGTATACTGATTCATGTGGATCTCTGTAGTTGGACACTGTCCACAGTCATACATGGCTCCTAAGCAAGCCAAAACACCACAGCGTCACTCGGCATAATAAAGATCAGATTAATGGCAGGATGGAGAAACACATTCCAGTTGTTGCGTCTAACTTACTTTGACAAGTATAGGCAAAGATTTCAAATGGCTCTCGATCTAACTTGACGGTATCAGATTATCACAGAACCGTGCATCTCTCACGTTCTAGGTTTGAGTGTATCTGTACGCATTCGTGCAAGAAGCGTATCTGGGTTTAGCTGTTCAACTTAAACCACCGAATAAAGCAAAAACACGTTTCTGATTCGTAGCTGGAGTTACAGGGCGTTTGCATCATCTTGATCATTTGGTGTAAGGTGGTCAGTTTTTTCTCTTCCTGACGTCCCAATAAGGTAAACCGTGTAGCCACAAACCACTGTGTGACTAAAACCTCTTTAGACGTAAGAGGCAGTCCAACTTTCATCTGAGTTTTCTCATTTCTAGTTAGCACAAGACGCACCAATCAGCACTGGGTAAGCAGCAAGCAATGTCCAAAATCTCTCACAACATTTACATTTACGGTATTTAGCTGACGCTCTTATCCAGAGCGACTTACAAGGTTAATCATATTACAGGTAGGCCAATGTAGTGTTAGGAGTCTTGCCCAGGGACTCTTATTAGTGTAGCACAGCCTAGTCACCCAGACCGGGATTTGAACGTGTAGAGATGGCACTCTGGGTAGTGGTGTTACCCGCTGAGCTACACCAACCACATCAACTACTCGACTGGTGAGGTACCAGCTAACTTCACCTTGTTCTTGTACAAAAGCGAAGGCCCGACCTTCCGAGATCACTCTACAACAGACACATCTGGCCACATTGTGTGTTGATTTAGGCATGTGGTTGCACAGTGCCAACTTGAGGGCTATAAGCTAGCCTGCCCTTCACACAGGCCTATTGAAACAGCGCTAGGAATAAGGAACTCACTGTGTGCTGTTAAATATGGCAGCAAACTACTGCCTGCCCGGGCGTATAGTGCCACCGAGCCATCCTTGCACACACAGGGCTTCTGTCCGAATCGGTTCTCTCTACGCTCGCGTTTGCAGAACGCATATAGCTTAGAAAGGAGAGGAACCCCGTAATGGTTGATTGTACTGATGGTAAAACCGGGCTGTAATCTAGGCCATCTCAGACTGTGGTTTGTGGCATCAGCAGCTACACAATAGTACTAAATTACTACATTTAGGGGTGCAGTGGGTAGCGCTGTTGCCTCACCGCAAGTGAGGCCTGGGGTTTGTGGAGTTTGCATGTTCTGTGTGGGGTTCTCTGGTTTCCTCCCGCCATCCAAAGACATGGGCTGCGTCCGAAATGGCGAACTTTTATACTATACAGCACACGAAAGCGGTATACGAGACGTCCGAATACGTAGCGTTCATAAAACAGTACACGAAAAATCCCCGGAGGACGTACAACACTGGGAGCGACCACAGCACACTGTGCTATCCCATGATTCCACGGGAGTTACAGAGCCGTTTGAAGAGGTGAAATAAAAAGTTGTTTACGAGTTAAATTCTACAGCTTGCGTTTTCTGCAACCTCCGGCTCGACGCTGCCTCCATGTGGAAGTGTTCATCGTGAAAACTAACCCTAGTGAACGCTGCTTTCGTTAACAGATCGTAAAGATTTTGCTGACTTAAGGCTTTTAAAGAATGGGGTTTGCCGTAGTTACGTGACATCATTGGCGACCCTGGTCAAAAGGACCCAGGTAAGATGGCGGCTTTAGTGCAGCACACTCACATACTAACAGTACATACTTCTTTAATGGCTGAACAGTACGTACTAAATCGAATTCAAGTATGCCATTTCGTACGCAGCCATGCGGTCAGGGACCAGCAACCTGTCCAGGGTGCTTCCTGTTTTTAAAGACTCCCCCACTGGCTTGGAAGCTAAACGACTCTGAGGAAGTCTGTCTGGGCTGCTAGTTATTGGACTCTGAACCCATGGCGGCTAAATCTGATGTGGCAAGTGGCCGAGAGGCTTTGTGCTGCTGTGAGATTTTGACAGGGAAGCTTTGCACTGTGGGGGCTGAATTCCGCTTCCCAGAGACTTGACATGAAAGAATTTGACTAGGCTGCTCTCCAAGAGCTTTTACATCGCTGTGGGTTGACTGGGCCAGTGGCCAGGAGTCTCGACACTGCCAGGTGAGTCTGACTGGGCTGGTGGCCGAGAGGCTCTATATCACACTGGGGTTTGACTTGGCTGCTGGCCAAGAGTCTTAAGTCGGCTGAAGCAAATCTGCCAGAGCTGCTGGCCAATAGTTGTATCTCAAGGTGGAGCAGTCTGACTGGGCGCTGGCTGAGAGTACTTGCACTGCTGTAAGGGACTTTGACTGGGCTGCTGATCAAAAGACTTTACATCATGATGGAGGAGACTGACCGGGCTGCTGGACCTCTTGGCTGGGAGCGTTTATCTCATGATTGAGGAGTTTGCTTGGGGTGCTGGCTGTGGGGCTTTGCACCTTGCTGGCTGAGTTGGACAGGGGTACTGGCCAAAACTCTTTATGGCCATGGTGGAGGAATTTGACTGGGGTGGTTGCCAAGAGCATTTGCACTACATGGGGGAGTTCAACTGGGCTGCTGGATGAGAGTCTTTACACGGCTTGGACAATCTGCTTGCTGAAAGTCAAGCTGAAGACGTGGAGACGTTACATTAGAGATGACGCTGTATTATAGTCACTGAAAAGCTGCACAGGCAGCAAAGACGTCTTAATACAAGAGACCAGAGAAGGGCCAAGGGTCGTGCGTCACCTTGTCTTGTAGCTTTTCCTGCAGGTTCTTCACCGCGTCCCTCTCTTTGATCAGGTCCTGCTGGGTGCTCCTCAGCAGCTGCTGGAGCTTAACGGCTGCCTCGTTGAGATCCTGCGTCAACTTCACCTCCTTCTCCAGCCTCTCCTGAATAACACACACAAGCACACAGTGAGCCTTCCATTCTACGTGACGACGTGGAGGGTGTTGTAACGGTAGCTGTGCTGTAAAAACCTTGAGCTCTGTGGTGGATCCCTCTCCTGCGGTCTTCAGCTCCTCCAACTGAGTCTCCAGATCCCGCACACATTTCTGCGCCTAAGAGAGAACATGCACACAGTTACGCATTATTAAACCTACGAGCAGAGGACATGCTGGACATATTGACCGCTCTCTGTTCTTTGCATGTGTCCATTTCTCTGATTGTAGGTTGTTGGGCAGCTCGATACATCCAAAGGAAACTAGAGTGTAACCTCCCAAATGGACCGAACGAATATATTGATAACAGACATCAACCCAACACCCACAACCCAGTGCCCTCCATGAGTCATCAGGCTAGTGCCAGCACCACTGGCAGATGACTGCATGACACAGAACCGTTACAGCGACTGCCCTTAACACAGAGTTAATAACTGACTAAGGATGGCAGCGGGTCATCTTCAGTGATGAGTCACGCTTTTCTCTTGGTGGAGACGACCAACGAAAGATGAACGGTTTGTCACGCCTCACATGTTCAGAAGGTCTGGTGGCACTCCACCTCCACCCCTACCGCACCATCTGCAGGAACTGTGTGAGGATGTTCAAGCTGCATGGGATGGATTATCACAGGACACCGTTAGGAACCTCTACAGCTCCATACCGAGACGTCTGTCGTGTTGGGTTAGCAAACACGGCGGCCCGGCGCCATACTGAGAGACAGACTTCTGTATGTGTAGCTCAATAAATATTGATCATATCAGTTATTGATCCTGGTCACCTTTATCTTCCTTCCCAACATCACCGCACTCCAACCCTTTGTTCTGGGTGCAACTATTCTTTGACTGGAGGGTGGCATCTTCTTCTGTGACTTCTAAAAAATAAAGTGCTGCAACTTTACTAACACTGTTACTCCAATGTTACTCCAGTGATGGTGTAACTGAAGTATTCCCCACCTATAAACGACACTGGCTACAGTAGCAGCCCAAGTATGAGGACACAACTGTGGAAGTCTACTTGACTGTGGAAGTCTTGTTTTCAATATACCAAAATGCACAGACTCATGGATAGAACTTCGCTAATGTGAGCTACCGGTAGGAGGAATTTCTTAGGAATGATCTTACGTGGCCAAGAAAACAATTTCGATTAGCCGTATAGGGTTCAATCAAAGTCACTACCCATTCTCAGTTCTCACGGAGCTTCATTAGTGCCATCAATCCAGCAGTGTAGACCTGGATATGACCAACGGGCCTGTGCTTATGTGAGCATGATTACCTGCTCGTAGTTGCTTTCCAGCTGCTGACGGGCACTCTCCTCTGTCTGCAGACGGCCTTCTGTCTGTTCCAGCTGCGTGTGTACCTGCCGATGGAGGTAAAGAGAGTTATAGCAGAGAGAGGATATCTATGCATCACGCATGTGTGAAAGGAAGCCGAGGTTAGAGGTAGACACACATGCTGAAAGATGAGGTTAGCAGTGGGCAGCCGACGCCAGGCCAGTAAACACAACAAACATCCAGAACCAAACACATGCCATTAGTCACAGCTCCCTCCTGCACCGCCAGCGAACCACAGTACGGCAGGAGTTAAAGCAGCAGAGCTGACGTAGCAGGCAAGAGCTAGAAGAAAAAGGGGGTGGGGGCGCAACACACTACTGCGAACGGAAAGGGTTAAGAAAGCCGTGGTCTCTCTCAGCACACACGGTGCTGTCCCTCAGCCTGACCTGGCTGGTCGGAGTCTCCTCTTTGGTCTGCACGTGCTCAGTCACCTCTTGCAGCTGCTGCCTGACCTGTAACGCACAGCAATGGATCAAACACAAACCTACCTCCAGCAGTGACCACACCCACAGCCAAGGAAAAAATTCTCTTCTGCTTTACGAAGGCACTGCTACAAAACCTGGGGACTGTATTTCTATCTATCTATCTATCTATCTATCTATCTATGTTAAAAATAGTGATGTTAAATCTGGTGTCATTTAAACTAACTACTACAGCTATTGCTGAATTTTCTTCATGATCAATAAAATATCTCTCTCTATCTATCTTTCTAGCTATCCATCTCTCTCTTTCTCTCTCTCGCTCTCTCTAGCTTGGTGGGCAACCATGTTAACATTGGGTTGTGAACACTGGTCAGTTTGAACATGCTGCCTGCTTCAGTGGCACCTACCAATAAAAGTTCAGCACGCTGTTTCTGGGCTTCTAACTGCGCAGACTCCAACTGATTCTGAGTGGCCGATAACAACGTTTTCAGCTGTGTGAGAGAGAGACAGAGAGAGAGCGCGAGAGAGAGAGCGCGAGAGAGAGCAAGAGCGAGCGAGAATAAATAAAGAGAAAGAAAGAAACATCACATAACAACTACTAACCAAACTCCTAGAGAGACATTTCACTTCTACACACAAATGATCAGTGCTGCAGAGCTGGAAAGGTTTACCTGCTCCACCTCCAGAGCGCATGTCTGGCTAAAGCTGATAGACTCCAGCTGTTTCTCCAGCTGTGCCTCTAGAAGCATCACCTGCCCCTTCAGCTGCCGGGGAAAGAGAAGCCAGACAAAAATGTGATGCATAGTATACCACAAAAGGTCAATGCATACAAAATCAGGCAGATATCATCTTCTGAGACCCCCCACACAACAAAGACCACTGCGCCCATCGCTGTAAAACATTGCACTGTGCTTGGACACCATTTGCGATGTAAGGTAAGCTCTCACAGCAATCAAAGAAGTCAGTGCATGGTGGTCCGTGCTCCATGTAGATTACGAAAGCATGTAGAATATAAAGGACTGACTGCTGCTACGTTCCAAGAAGTGCTCGACTTATTCTGATATCATACATTCGCTGAGCAGACAGGGAAGAAGGAAGTGGGCTGGATGGAGCAATAACAGTGACGGACTTTACTGACCACAAAGCCTCGAGCAAGAGCAAGTCATTAGAAACTCAAACAGAGATCTGTTAGACTCACAGTCAGTCCTAAAGAGAGGTGCATGGATTATTAGACCAGCTGACCAACACACTCTTTAGTTGGTAATGTGGTCAGCTGCCAATAATCAGGGAGTATGTGCTGTCTGTTTTCAGGACTAACACGTACCCAACGTTTAACCATTGTACAAATTACTATGGGCCGCCTGGGTGGGTCTGTGTGCAGGAGTGCTTACCGCCTGATGCTGCTCCTCAGCCTCTAAGACCTTAGCCTTCCATGTTTGTTCTCTGTCCTCCACACTGTTCTGCAGATCCTTGAGTATACCCTCCTAAAGAAGGGACAGAAATCCAATTTAATATACACACATACATACATACATACATACATACATACATACATACATACATACATACATACATACATACATACATACATACATACATACATACATACATACATACATACATACATACATACATACATACATAGAGAGGTAGAGAGAGATGAGGGAGGTAGAGAGGGAGAGGTAGAGAGAGGGGTAGAGAGAGAGGTAGAGGTAGAGAGAGGTAGAGGTAGAGAGAGGTAGAGAGAGAGGGAGGTAGAGAGAGAGAGCACACAAGAGGTAGGGAGAGATCGGTAGAGGGAGAGAGAGAGGAGGGAGAAAGGGAGAGGTAGAGAGAGGTAGAGGGGTAGAGAGAGAGAGAGGTAGAGAGAGAGAGAGCGCAAGAGGTAGAGGTAGAGAGAGAGAGAGAGAGAGAGAGAGAGAGAGAGAGAGAGAGAGAGAGAGAGAGAGAGAGAGAGAGAGAGAGAAAAAAATTGACAGAGACAGACAGACAGAGAGAGAGACAGAAAAAAAAAAAAAAAAAAAAAACAGCAAAGAGAGGGAGAGATACAGACAAAGCACAAATAAAATACACAAGAAAACACAAACACAGAGAGAGAGATTGGTGAGACAAAATAAAAATAAAATAAAACTAATACTGAGACGATACATGACGGATACAAACAGAGAGACAGCCAGACACAAAGAGAGTGAGAAGAAAACTAAGCCCACTAGTAAGCCGGTAAATGAGAGGGTGTGGAGGAGAGACAGAGGAAATGAGTAAGTGTTTGTACGAGTGTCTCGTACTGTTTCACTGAGAGTGCTTCTGTACTGGTCACACTGGGCCTGCAGTGCGCTCTGACTCTCCTCAGCCTCCCTCAGTTTCCGCAGTGTGTCCTGAAACAAACACAGACCCCCCTTAGTGTACTCTCTCGGGACCACTGGACCACCAGCTGCAGTACCGGGTGTATGTGTATATATGCGCGTGTGTGTGTGCGTGTATATATATGTGTGTGTGCATGTATGTGTATATATGCGTGTGTGTATATATGCGTATATGCGCGTGTGTGTAAATATATGCGTGTGTGTATGTGTGTGTGTGTGTGTGTGTGTGTGTGTGTGTGTGTGTGTGTGTGTATGCATGAGTATATATATATATATATATATATATATATATATATATATATATATATATATATATATATATGTGTGTGTGTGTGTGTGTGTGTGTGTGTGTGTATATGCGTGCGTGTGTGTATGTATGTTTATGTATGTATGTGTGTGCATGTATATGTGTATACATGTGTGTGTATGTATGTGCGTGTGTGTGTGTGTGTATATATGTGTGTGTGTGTGTATATATGTGTGTGTGCATGTATATGTGTATATATATGTGTGTGTGTGTGTGTGTGTGTGTGTGTGTGTATGCGTGCATGTGCGTGTGTGTATGTATATGTGTATATATGTGTGTGTATGTATGTGTGTGTGTGTGTGTGTGTGTGTGTGTATATATATATATATATATATGTGTGTGTGTGTGTGTGTGTGTGTTCCTTACTGTTAGCTGTGTATTAGCCTCTGTGACTTGCTCCTCGGCCACTTCCCGCTGGCTGTGCGAGAGCACCTCCTGTGCTTTCAGCGTGAACGCCTTCAACCAGTTACTCTACATCCACACAGAAAAGCACAACCAAGTATTATTCATCCCAACAGGTCATACGCAGCCAAGGCAATGCATACTCTATTTCGCAAAACACAATCCATGAAATCCCCTGAGGCTCTGCATATAAAGGAAGCTGTTTAGCTCCAGAGGGCCTCCAGTTCAGCTGTGTTTTCTGAGTTACTAGGAAATGTGTTGTGCTTCTTTTTCCCCCCAGATAAAGAGCTTTGTTTGGGCTCACTACAGAGTTTCTTGCTTCATTCTTTACAGTCACAATATACTATCTGATGAAAACAGAGTGACTGACTGACTGGCAGGCAAGTGAGGCACCCAAGCACACCAATCAGCAGTGGTTTGTAAATCTCTCAATCTGTATTTCCTCTGCCATTTGTGGTCTTGGTTAGTTTGCAAATGCTGTGTAACCTACTCGTGTGGTAGGGCACTTAAGTTCAAGTACGACAGCAAACCCTAACCCGAATGCTCGATTACAACGACAGCACAGTTAGTTCTACCGTTACATACTTGGAGTAGCTGAGCACACTGCTCTTTCGGATCACGTTTGCCATACTGACCAGTCTAAAGCTGTATATGCATTTGTTTAAATATCACATCAGATCGTTTAAAGGAGCAATATGTAATACGTCAACTCCATCCTCCAAACAGAAGGGGGTAACACACCCCCAGGCATGCACAGTCCCTCTTCCTTCCTCAAGTCTAGAAGAAATGCATCAAACTCCATCTCTTTACTGGCCAAGAGCGTCTCCGGTTGTGGGAAGCAGCACCAATGTTAACTCTTCCACTGTTTCTGTATATATCTCTTTTTTGTGTTCTAGGATTGTGTTTACTGCTCCTTTCATCAGCTCCCCGGGCCCAAATGCTATCCGGCAGGAGCAGCACCTTCAACATGACTGATAAGAGGCTAGAATACGGTCTCAGGGCAGCAGCACTACTTCTTCATCCTCTCATATTGGACTGATTCCACTCCTACAGCTCTACAGTGACTCACTATCACCTCCTCAGGTAGAAAGTGGTATTGCAGGAGCCGGGGCTAGCTGTCTAGCAAGCTAACTTCAGTAGATATCAACATTGTTCTGTATAATACTTTGTAAATATGTTTGTCTTTAAACATCAAATCAACATTCCCTCAAAATTCCCAAGTCTCAAAGCACCCAATCATTACACTGTTGCAGCGTTGATGTTGAGGCAAGTGTGTGAAAATGTCTCCCACCTGCTCTGCTTCCACTGTGATGTGGGGAAAGATAGTCTGGAGGGCATTCCTGGTCTCCATCTGGAGAGAACTCAGCTTCTGTTCGACCTCATTCTACACACACACAGACACACACACACACACACACACACACACACACACACAAAAAGGAATCTTACATTTACAGCTCTGGAAAAAATTGAGAGCGCACCTCTAAGTGATCAGTGTCTCTGGTTGTACAGGTTCTGGGTTTGTGTTGGTTCTGTTTGATTCTCTACACTACTGGAACCGTGTCTCCCAAACTCCAGATCAGATATTGTAGTAGATCTGTTTATTTTGAAAATCACTAATGACCTCCAGAAGCCTGTTTTTAGAACCATGCTCGCTGTGCGTTTCACCCCAGCCACCGCTCGCCAGTCTCTCTGTAGGTCACCTGAGGTCATCTTACGGTGGGTAAGGGACACTTGAATGAGGTGGCGCTCATCACGGTCAGTAGAGAGTGGGTTCGGCCCTCTGCCAGTCTGTAGCTGTGTTGTTCTGTGTGTTTGCTGCTTGACCTTGCTCTTATGAACCAGACGCTCACTGTATCTGCCAGTAAAGCTAGAACCCAACCTTTGGGTTCCTCATTAAGAACCTGCTGTACATGTGGAGATGCTGATATGTATTCTCACTGAGGGGGCATGTGTGCAAATCAGGGTACAAAACAGCAGGCTGTGGGGTGTACCTGAGCGTTCCTGGCCTGGCTCAGTCTCTCCTCACTCAGTCTCTCTGCTGCAGCCACAGCCTCCACAGCAGCGTAGTTCTTTTCGCGAAGTTCCTACACACATGGATAGATAAGTGGACAAATTCATTTCAGGCATTTTGGTATACTTCAGTGTTTGTGAGTTTGGCTATTGTGTATTGTGCTCTGCGTTCGGAATATCGCAGTGTATAAACTCACACTGCACTTGGTCTTCGTCTGCTCCACTTCCTCCTTTAGCTGTTGCAGCTCCTCTTCCAGAGAAATCAACCGAGCATCTTTCTCCAAGCTGGAAAAGAAGAGAATAAATATTTTTGAAAACGTTTTTAAATCAGCAATTTTACAAAATGTAACATTTGTGAAATAAATCTG
>JAMWET010005882.1:25000-31727 GCA_024036415.1 Prochilodus magdalenae
TTGATGAGCTACGGTCGTGCAGCTTCACACGCGCATTCCCATCACACACCAAGGAGCCAAAGTACAAGAGTAATAAAACGATTTGCTTATGTTTTAAAGCGGGCATGTCTGTATGTCTCCTACTGTGGCCACAGGTGGCATTACCTAGGAAACACATGCATAGAAAACTTTTTGGTGGGGTCAAAGCTGTGCCAGGTGCTGATAAGTGGGCTGAAATGGTTCTTTTACCATGCGTTTCCGTTCATGTCACCTCCTGCTTATGTCATTCTAAAATTGGCATTTTAATTATACCATTTTATGACGCAATTCTTTCTTCAATCATACATACGATTATGAATCACACCTCTGAGTCAGACAGGCAGGAGGAACAAAGATAGGAACAGTAACTAATCAAAAGTGTGATTTGAATGAAACTGGAATTATACGTCTAGTGGTATAACAGACGAACTGCTCTGCTGGAGGCTCCCCACAAGCTACAACCACACGCATATACGTCTTATCAAGGCCTGGAAAACTACAGTGATTACTCTGAACTCTGACCTTGCTGTTGAGCTGCTGGATCTGAAGGGTGTGGTCATCGTAAGAGGCCTTCATACGGGCGTGCAGCGCGGTGATCTCCTGCTCGCGAGCACTCAGCACCGAACTCATCCTCGTCTCCACGGACGTCAGCTTACCCTTTTCCGAGCTCAGCTCCTGTCGGGCAAAACATTAGCTCTAATACTGGAACCGTGGGCCAATCGGATCTGTGTACGCTCAGTATGCATGGGTGCAAGTGGTTGCTGTGCAGGGCCTACCTTGGTGAGCTCTCGCAGGCGCGTCTTGGCCGCAGCTGCGTTCTCCTGCTCAGCAGACAGGTGTTTCTCCTTCTCCTCCAGTTGCTTCTTCAGGGCAGCCAAGGGGTCACCCTTCTGAGACGCCTGCCGAGAGAGGGGAAATGAATGCAACAGCCTGAGATCAAAGATTGGGGGAGGGTTTGTAATGATATGCCACGAACTCCAACAACGCCAACAGAACAACAGGAGAGCAGAGAAACAGAGAGACAAAGACAGAGAGAGAGAGAGAGAGAGAGAGAGAGACAGACAGACAGAGAGACAAAGACAGAGAGAGAGAGAGAGAGAGACAGACAGAGAGACAAAGACAGAGAGAGAGAGAGAGAGAGAGAGAGAGACAGACAGACAGACAGACAGACAGGCAGACAGGCAGACAGGCAGACAGGCAGACAGACAGACAGACAGACAGAGAGAGAGAGACAGACAGACAGACAGACAGACAGACAGACAGACAGACAGACAGACAGACAGACAGACAGAGAGAGAGAGAGAGAGACAGACAGACAGACAGAGAGAGACAGAGACAGAGAGAGACAGAGACAGAGAGAGAGAGACAGAGAGAGAAAAAGAGAGAGACAGAGAGAGAGAGAGACAGAGAGAGAGAGAGAGAGACAGACAGAGAGAGAGACAGAGAGAGAGAGAGAGACAGACCCAGAGAGAGACAGAGAGACACAGGAAAACAAATTCTAATTGGTAAGAAAATTTCACCACAAAATTTTCGAAATTCAAAATTCTGAAAATTTCCAGGTTTCCTTATTTTATTTATTTGCTGAATACTATTTCCTCCGTATTGTTGTTACTCTACTCTGAATATTATTCAGCACTGAATTTCATGCTTTGGCAATGAATTGATGAATGAATGAATGAATGAGTGAATGAGAGAGAGAGAGAGAGAGAGAGAGAGAGAGAGATTGTACCAGTTGCCAGCTATCAGCTCCTGCCTTGTCGCCGATGATCTCCAAAAGCTTCTGTATCTCCGATTCACTGAACATGGAGCTGCTCAGGGTGGCCACAAGCGTTTTGAACGGCAACAACAGAGGTACATCCGCAGCATCCAGAGCAACTGCTGGAGGAGAGAATGGGACAGGACGTCAGTGCCTTTAATCAGACTTTAATTTAATCAATGTAGTAATTAATTAAGAGAGTTTAATTGAAGGTGGAAGATAACCAGGGCCTTGTAACGGCCGTTACCAAGCCAATACATACAACCCAGATATGTGTCCTTATCTGGAGGTTCGGTTTCCTTTAGGGTTCTTTACTCCAGAACAGCTGATGCTGCTAGTGAGGAATCAAGACACCTCTATGAAGTTTTCTGAAATCTTTCTGAATGGCCTGATTAGGGTTTATTCCCATTGCCCAGATTACCACACTGTTCTAATCTGTAATCTGTGAAACCCACCTGGCTCTGCCTTCTTCTTGGATTTCTTCTTAGAAGTTGTTTCAGGTTTGGGTTCATCAGATTTCGGTGGAGCAGCGGCCACTGGGATAACCTTAGCAACCACTTGCTCCTTAGCCGCCTTGGGAGCTGGCTCCTTAGCCGCCTTGGGAGCTGGCTCCTTAGCCGCCTTGGGAGCTGGCTCCTTAGCCGCCTTGGGAGCTGGCTCCTTAGCCGCCTTGGGAGCTGGCTCCTTAGCCGCCTTGGGAGCTGGCTCCTTAGCCGCCTTGGGAGCTGGCTCCTTAGCCGCCTTGGGAGAAGGCTCCTTAGCCGCCTTGGGAGAAGGCTCCTTAGCCGCCTTGGGAGATGGCTCCTTAGCCGCCTTGGGAGATGGCTCCTTAGCCGCCTTGGGAGATGGCTCCTTAGTGGCTTTTGGTTCTTTGGCAACCTTAACAGCTGGTTCTTTTGAAACCTTTGCAGCTACTTCTTTGGTGATATCTTCTTTAGCAGCCGGTTCCTTAGCAGCCTTCGTAGCCGGTTCCTTAGCAGCCTTCGCAGCCGGGTCCTTAGCAGCCGGTTCCTTAGCAGCCTTCGCAGCCGGTTCCTTAGCAGCCTTCACAGCCGGTTCCTTAGCAGCCTTCACAGCCGGTTCCTTAGCAGGCTTCGCAGCCGGTTCCTTAGCAGGCTTCGCAGCCGGTTCCTTAGCAGGCTTCGCAGCCGGTTCCTTAGCAGCCTTCGCAGCCGGTTCCTTACCAGGCTTCGGAGACTGCTCCTTACCAGGCTTCGGAGACTGCTCCTTACCAGGCTTCGGAGACTGCTCCTTGGCCGCCTTTGCCACCGGTTCCTTAGCCGCCGGTTCCTTGGAAATCTTAGCAGCCGGTTCTTTAGTGACAGGTTCCTTGGCAACCTTGGGGGCCGGTTCCTTAGCGATGGTCTCTGCAGGAATCTCCGCGGGCTTAGCAGGGGCTACCTCTACTTTTGACACCTTCTTCTTCTTCTTCTTGTCCTTCGGGGACGATGCAGGTGGGGCAGCCTCTACTGCAGCCTTAGCTGCAACAACCTCAACTTCTGCTTTAGCTTGAGGAATCACGGTTACTGGAACAGCTGGGGCTTGGACTACAGGAACAGGCTCAGGTGCAGATGTGGGTTCTGGGTCCGACTCTGGTTCGCTAGTCTCCGACGCAGGTTCAGGGCCAGAGTCCTGCTCCGGAAGCTTCCCATTGGGCTTCTCATCCTTCTTCTTGGCTTTGGTTTTTTTCTCGGACATCTTCTTCTTCTTGTCGCCACGTTGGGGATGGCTCTTGGCTAGTTCGCGACGTTGCTTGGCCAGGGCCTCTTCATATGATGTCTCTTTCATGGAGAGAGTGGACACCAGGGCGATGCCAATGGCAGAAACCACCATGAAGCCACCGAACACCATGATGCCCAGAGTTTGAGGGTCGTACACGTCCATCTTTGCTCAGTCCTTGTCCTTCTGTTTCTGCAACAGAACAAACGACATCTGTGAGGTCTACTGGAGTACCAGCCGGAGAGACATAATGAGCTAACCATCTGATTACCCAATGGAAGAATGTCTGTCTTTCAGGAGAAAATGCTGAAACGGATATTGGAGGAAAACACAATGCATTAAATCTGATCCTATAACAAATCTAGCCCTAAAATATTTAACCCAAGTTTGACGCCACAGCTTAATTCCTAGAGGAAACCTAATTCAATCAACCAAGTCGACCATTTTTTAATGTTACCAAAGCCTTGCCTCCAAAACGAAAACTTCCCTGAGGCCAAACCTTCTTTATAATACCCGCAAGACAAATCCACACTACTCCACGAAGCTGTCTGCTCAGAGTATAGGTGCAGAAAAGGTCCAGAGGTCCAGACATGCAACGTCTCCTTCATGGTCCCTGTCTCCAAGCCCTTGTTAACTGAGCGATGGCAGCTCCCCAACTCTTAACCACTGGAGAGAAGTTATGCAACACTGTCCAAAGATCATGCCATCCCACTTCATTCCACTCCACAGGTCTGCAAATGGCTCTCCACTTCCCATGTGATCAGTGTGTAGTAGCAGTAGCAAACAACAACCCCCCCCCACCGCCCCCACACTGACATGACCCCCCGAAAAGTGTATGTTTGCTCTAGCTGGAGGTTTTCCGACTGGAATGTCCGAAAGGCCGCCCGGGAACCCACAGAGACACGCATACCGCATGCAGAGAAGCCCTCAGGTGACGAAAAACGCTGACTGCCCTCTCCCGCACAGACTCTCTCCCCCACGGTGCAGGAGCCAAGATCGTCAGTATTCAGTCACCAGGATCCATCAGAGTGAAGCCGGAAGCCTCACGAAGCCATGCTGACATTCCCAGGTATTTGCTACTAGTAGAATAAATACCAGACTGCTCACAAGACACGTCACGGAACATGGAAGGAAATCTAGGGGTTAGGAAAAATCATAACCCATGTATCTCCCGTTCACGGTAGGCAAAGCAGCTCCTCCTAAAAGCTACACATGCTCAACAGGCAGGGAAAGCAAACAACGAGAGTTCCATATTCCGTTGTAGTTGGATTGTAGTTGGAAAGCTGGTTTGATTGCTGCGTCTGATTGAATTTGTGTGTTACGACATTCTGATAGCGAGTTCTGGCTTGTGGGAACGTCTGTATATGCATGTGGTTCAGCTTTAAATGCAAACGACTTGGTTAGATCCTGCATACTGCTCACAAGTGGGAAAATGATGCATAGCAAATCAGCGGGGGAAACATTTGACTGCTAGTTTCAACAAACTGAACTGCATCCTTTCTTGCCCCATAGGAATTACATGTACTCGCAGACACGGAGCAAGCCATATGTATATGGACCTTATCAGCTGCTGCTGCTTGGCGTCTTTACCCTCAGAAACAGAGAGATTATCGAAATTTCATTGTGTAGCCAAAATCACGCAGGACACACCATTACAAACCAGTCCCATTCACTTGTTTCAGAGCCATACAGTGTATAAGGTCACCTATTATGGCAGCATCCTTTGCTAGGCTAAATTTTACAGAAAGCTGCAATATGCAAATTAAATGAACCCTCTGACCAATCACAGGGCTCATTCTTCCGTGTGCGGTTTGCATCCTCCGCCCTCTACACATGATCCTTTGCCTAGCAGCCACAGACGCCCATGCCATGCTACCTCCACCATGTTTCACAGATGAGGAGGAGATACACGGTTTGGATCTTTAGTGATGCCAATATTCACATGTTCCTCTTCTGCTCCTACCAGTCTTCTACACACAGCAGAGGACCTTCTGAAGTGTGGCTGGCACTTTCTAATCTCTACACGTCGCCACATCTACACCTACACCTGATTGGCATGAACACATCTGGCCAATAAGAGACTGGATAGACACATGCCCAATTAGTTTCCTGCACCATAAGAGTGGTGTTAATCCTAAAGAGAGCCGCGACTCCTACATAGTTCACCCATGATCGCACTTAGCTGATGCTCTTATCCAGAGCGACCTACAAGGTTAATCATGTTACAGGTAGGCCAGTGTAGTTTTAGGAGTCTTGCCCAAGGATTCTTATTGGTGTAGCACTGCATAGTCACCCAGACTGGGATTTGAACCCCAGTCTCCCACATGTGGTGGTGGCTCCCTGGTAGGTAGTGGTGCTATCTGCTGAGCTACACCAACCACGACGCACAGTAAACTCAGACACGGCAGCTGAAGGTTTAAAGCACCTCTACGTCTATCTAGAACCATGTGTAGGAAGCCAAGAACCTGTATTTAGGAGCTTTTTTTTTTTTTGTAGTCAGAAATCATCTCATGCAACAATGGCATTAATAATAATAATAATAATAATAATCATAATTATCATAATAATCAATTAATAATTGTAAATTTCAAATTAATAGTTCATCATAAGCAGCGTATTTAAAAAATAAAAAAAATCTCAAACTCTATTAAAACAACAACACTTATTCAATACTTTACATACTATGCTAATCCCATTAATTAATAATTATTATTAGCCGTGGGAGAGAAAATTCGATCTAGCATAGCATCCCAATATTTAAACGATATTTATTCTCAATATTAAATATTTATTCTCAATATTAAATTCTCAATATTATTTATTCTCAATATTAAATACCCAGACATCCCGTATCGGTATTTCAGTAAAGTATTCAGACATCTGGGAATAGCAATATCAATGTTCAGAATGTGTAAAAACCCAGTAATATTGTAACGTGGATGAAATATTGTCATAACATTGCATGATGGGGTTTTTACTGATTCCCAGCCGTAATAATTAGACTCTGTAAAGTAGACTGATGGCCTTAACTCTTGGATAAACCTAGAAACGTATACTGTGATGCAGTTTATCATGTTAATGGTGAAATAGCCTCGTATCACCAAAGCCTTGGGACATAAGCCTGGACACTGACACACAAGACACTGAAAGATCACACGCAGACAGACACATGCCCTCACTTCGATGTGCTTGACTGCATGTCTGAGGGAACCGTGCGGTTTCAGATATTAAGCC
>JAMWET010005883.1:0-26426 GCA_024036415.1 Prochilodus magdalenae
GCACTTCTCCTACCGTGGATCAATGGTCTGATCGGATGTTTCTCCTGGAACTTATTGAAGATAAGACAACCCTGAATCTCTCACACAACATTTAAATAATGATTTTACATATTTCTCATCGTTTCTCTACAGGTATTAAATAAGGAGGTGGATTAAAAGTGGGTGCTTATCCGTTAAAAGGGCAGTGTTAGGAGAGAAAGGATCATAGAGGGCGAGTCAATGTTCATAGAAGTATGTGAGAGTGCAGCTGAGAAAACACGAGGTTCAGAGGCTGAATGGGATTAGTGTAGATCTTCTGGCTGTAGGCTGTACACAGGGGCTCCACCCATAATGCAGAGGACTCAGTTTACTGCTGTTAGTTAAAGAGAAGTCTAGAGCCCACCTTCTGGCGAGAGGCGTATAATGTGAGAAGGTGGTGGAGGAAACAGCTAGGATGTAGAAAGTGTTAATTCATTGTGAATGTACACTGTTATCGTGACTATGAGGGTGGGGGGGATATGCACTAGCAGGGTGGGTATTTGGTAGGAGATTTGAACTCACAGGATTCACATACAAGGATGATGCAAAGGTGCCATCATGAATACTGCAATCCAGCCGTTGGTCCAGCAGTCTATAGTACAGTCCATACCGTGGAACACTAGTAAGTTGGGGTCCATGGTAGACGCATGACTGAGATGCAAAGGAGGGTTACTGGCCCGAGTGAAAAAGCCATGCTTCTATTGACAAGACCAAAGACACCAAAACAGCTAAAGCTCCAGTACTTCAATCTGGAACACAGGGGCCGAGCCAGTCACCATGTAACCTTAGCTAACAGAATCTCCACACCTGCTGGTGTTCATATTGAAACACCAGAGGGTCCAAGGGAAGCCGGCTGGATCTCGATGCACCTACACCTGATGCATAGTAGTCTTTCGCAAAAAATGTCAGGGTGGGAGAAGGCTCGAGTACAGGGGACCCTCTGACTTAATGCATCAGCAGAAGCAAGATTTTTTCTGCTGTGAATTTGTATGTGTCTATTGCCCTCCTCTCTCCTCATTGTAAAGGCCACTGTTACATCTGAACACCTGTTGAGTGTTTCATCCACCAGGAATTCAGGTGCTGTTTCAAACTGCCCTCATCCTGTTCTTTCCAAATTAGAAGTTACCCCATAACCCAGCATCATATATATAACACCAGTGATGAGATCCCACTTCGCAGTATCCACTGGTAGCCCGGTGGGGAACGGGCTCTCCTTTTCTATACTATTTTCATGATAATCTTCTGCGTATTCACTTGGGGGCAGACTGATGACTCTGTTGGATTTTTAGAGGTGGCCTGGTGTTCACAGTCCTGAAAAGAGGTGTGGAGCATGTGAAACGTGTGCAATTTGGCCATCAGTCCAACCTGGACAACAAGAAACCTGCTGGATTTTACAGACCACCGATAGAGAAGCAGGACCACATGCGTGACTGGATTTTTATGGGTGCCCTTTCCTCGATGGCCAAAGGGATAATTATCTGCCTTGTGGTGGTGGGGACTATTACCAAAGTGAATCGAGCGGTTTCCCTCAGGACAGTAAACCCCACGTTTATTTATAATTCCACACGAGATCGTGTGATTTTCTTGTGGGAGACTCTGGTCTGGGTTAGGGCACACCCGCTGTCCAAAGTCCTCTATAGATTTTCATCAAATTAGAACTAAATGGACAGGTCCAGCTAAGTTGTGAAATTCTAGGTCCTTTTAACAAAGTCTACAGTGGCGAGAATAACCTGGACAACCCTCTGACTACCACCTAATTTTCTGTGGGCGTGGCCAGGATAAAGAATGTCAACTTATACAGTCTTCTTTTACATCAGTAATTTCTACTGTACCATTATCCACAAAAAGAGGAGGTCTGAATACACAAAAGAACACACAAACGTTCTGTGACCGGAGAACGGAACGCATCTACTACCATTAGTCTCTCACTGCATTTGATCTGATAGAAACATGAGATAAACCCTGTAGTGTAGGTCAGCTCACACTGTATCCTGTGTCTGACAAACCTGTACTCCGGTTTACTGTATTTACCCTCAGAAATGTAACCTCAGTCATTTCAGAGAGAGAGGAACATCAGATCATACATTGTGGTTTGGATGGGACTTTGATCTCCTTGTGTTCAAAGCAAACAGAAGGTGTATGAGTTTCTGTAAAGCGTCTCAGAGACTTTGTATCACTGGGCTGATCCAACTCTCAGAGCACAGTAGTAGAGAGCTGTATCTGTTAGTCTTAGTTCTCCAACTTTGAGAAAAGTGGATAATGTTGATGCAGTGGACTCAAATCTACTATCTGCAGTGTTAGCTTCACCACTGTATGATCGAGCTCCTCTATACAGTAGATACTGTAGAGCTCTGTTAGGATACTGTCTGTACCAGTAGAGTAGAACATACTGACTACTGGTATCATAGGAGCATTTGAGTGTAAGAGGTTCTCCCTCTGTTCTAGGAACATCAGTGTCCTGATCTGGTCCAATTTGATCAGCACAGACAGTGAGGAAGAACACCTGGAACACACCTGGAAGAACAGAACAGAAATAATTATTACATTGTAATAAAGTGTTATTTTTCAAAGTTTTAGTCAGATGTTACAGTGAGTACCTGAGGTGATGATGAGGATGGTGAGGAAGGCTCTCTTCATTGTGATATGATCATATGGAATCAGTCGTGTGTGAGGCTCTCAGTGCTCTAAATGCTGATCCTGTGTGTTAGTGTTGGATCTCTCTGAGGGAGTTCGTTATGAGACACTACAACAGGAACTCCTGACTTAATGGCGATTAGGCCTCCTACAGGAAACCCACCTACCAGAATCAGACCACCATAAACTACAGTCAGCCCAGTTTAGTCCTACATTCAAAGACCAGTACAGTTCTAAACAAAGAGGTGTGGCCATCCTAATAACCACACACATCAGATCCACACACAGTTCCACTATTACAGATCCTTAAGGTCCATTATAATACAGATCACCATTAACACCAACACAACAACTATGCAGGTCTACTAGAAGAGGGCAAATTTAATCTAGATCTGCTGAAGTGTGAAAGTGAGAGCGAGAGGGTGAGTGAAACATAGATAACCACACAGCACATACAAACAACAGCTCTATTTAATTTAAGACTGTAGTTTGGTGTTCTCAGATCTGGTCCAGGTCTTAGATACAGAGATATAGTAACCCAGTGTCTCTTTGTCCTGATTAAAAAGTTCCATGTACTCTTTACAGACTAATGAACTGTATTGTCAACACACATTGTTGTCATGTGAACAACTATTACCAGCTCTACAATCAGTAAACTCCTTGAAATATCTGGACCTCAGTAAAAATGGCCTGCAGAATTCAGAAGTGGAACTGCTCTCTGCTGCACTGATGAGTTTGTAAACAGTTGTACACTGGGGATACTGAGGTGAGCAGGTTCTGCTCTTACATATGAAATGTTATGTCCTTATATAATCTGCAGCATGATGAATGTAACTCACTGTTAATATCTTGTAATGGTAAAGTAACTTTGAGTATGTAAAGGACATACCAACTTACATACATCATGCAGTGTATTTATTTTGTCTTTACAGAGTAGCTATGTGTAAACTCACCACAGCATTTTGTGAAAAAATATCATCAGCTCTACTATCAGGAAACTCCCTCCTTCAGGAGTTGGACCTCAGTAACTATGACCTGCAGGACTCAGAGTTGAGCTGCTGTTTTTTTTTTTCCTTTATAACAAACTGATTTTCTGTGAAGCTGCTTTGAGACAGTGTTAGTTGTAAAAAGCGCTAAACAAATAAATTTTGATTTATTGATTAAATATTGATTGATAGTACGTTCAGTAAATGTTGAGGTTGTTTTAATCTCCAGTTGAGTGTTAGAAGACAGACTAAAGAGACAGACTAAAATATCAGCTTGATAAATGAACATTTACACACTGAAAGATATGGACGGTAATTAGCACAGTTAATTAGCTGATCCTACAGTGATCATCAGTGTTCTGTGTCTCCTCATGTGCACACGTCCACACGGGTAGAGGTGAGGGGGCCAGGTAAAGTTTCACTCAAGCAAACGGTTTTCTGGAACGCGCTGATGCACGTGAAATGATGTGTGCGGGGAGTGAACTGCTTCGTGGAAGGTGTTTGTGAAAACTAGACTTTACAGATTAGCCATGTGTAAACTCACTGCAGCAATTTGTGAAAAGCTATCATCAACTCTACAATCAAGAAACTTCCTCCTGCAGGATCTGGATCTCACTAACAATGACCTGCAGGACTCAGGAGTTGAGCTGCTTTCTGCTGGCCTGACATATTCACACTCCAATTTAAAGACCCTCAGATGAGATTTCTGTAAATTGGACCTTTAAGATCAAACTTGAAACTCTTATGTTTTATGTATTTCTGATTTTTTCAAAAGACCATTCAGTTCTTGAGACTGTTGTCCTTATATGGTGATCTTTCACCAGCAAACAGAGATTCTTGGTAGCACCATCGTAATAATGGGCATATTGTGAATATTTGGGTACAGGTTTTGGGTGTCCCCACTTATTGTCTCTAATAACCGTTATATGTCTATATACTGTGTATATAGCTATACCAAGTAACTACTACAGATGTAGCCATTGTTACAGATGGTTTTTAGTGTTACAGTGTAACTTTTGCATACTTTGTAATAATTGTGTTGTATCATGGTAACCTGCCAGATCATATAGATTAATAGTGGCTTGTAACTACACACAGATTACAAGAATATCTCAGTGGGCTGACTTAATCAGATTGACACCCCACTGATGGTCTGCCCTCATAACTCTCAGATAATTAAAAACATATCTAGCTAGTTTTTAACCTTCTTTCATTGATTCAAAAATGCACACAGACTTTTATTTTGTATTTTTTCTTAACAAATGTCTGTAAGTCAGTAAAACTGAATCAGCTGTGTTTAATAAAATGAAGTGACAGTTAGTGTTTGTTTGGTCAGTGTAATCTTGTTCAGTTAAACTAACCCTCTTTCCCATTGGCTCTTGGGAGCCTCTATTTACATGCTGTTGTACTTCTGTTACTCTGTCCTTGTATTGTTTTTCCTCCTGGCCAGCCTTCTTCCACTATGTGTGCTACTTTCTTCTAGTCCACAGTTAACTGTCTATAGCCACACTGGTGTTGGCTGTAAGGGCAAGTTACCATGCACCCTACTGCTGAGTGTGATTCTATGACAGCTCAGTAGCACAGAAGTAACTTTCTAACTTACCGCCCACTGTTTCTACTTTAATTATTGGCACACAAACACATTATGTATTAATCATATTTAACTGGATCTGTCCAGTTATTTAAAACTCATACAAGTATGAGGGCATATTAACCCCACCAGTTCTTTAGAACTTACTCAGATCACTTCAGTCTGACTTACTTGAATCCATTGTGTAATCTTTACCCAATCAAGTATCTTTAAAGCTACCTAACACAGGTGTGTGGAGTTGGTTGACACAACTTAAGTTAATCAAACATTTCATTTTGTAGAGTGAAGGCTACACTAGGAGATGTTTAAGTATCGAGCCTCAGTAGTAGAGGTAAAGGAGCTAACTGCTAAGCTATAAGAGAAATACAGAGGATTGTACCCGCATCTAAGCTAGTGTGTCCACACAGACAGGTTACCTGTGAGTGGCAGTGTAAGTGAGCGTATGTTCTAATCAACATGAGAGAAATGGATGGATGGTGGTTTGAGTTCTGGGTCACTCAGTTCTGCTGAAACTACAATCCATCCATGAAGAATGGTCTTTATGTTGAACACCAACCTGTGAACACCTGAACATCCCAGTGTGTCTGAACCTGACTGCCCATCAGATACACAGTCAGAAATCCAATGTGGACCGCATGACCCGAGAGTGAGTTCAACTAGCCTTTTCAATCAGCAGATCTGGGGTTCTGATTTCTGATCTGCTGGTACCTGATGGAGTCTGATACCATGTGTCTGATCAGCTGTTCGGGGTTTTTAGAAGATAAACAGCTCCACATCACACAGCTCCACCACCACACTTCAGAGGGGGCGGGGTTCTTCTCAAACAGCTCTATTCTGGTCTCAGCTGACCATAGAACATGGTCCCACTGATAGGTCCAGTAATGAGAGTCAGAATGTAAGTGGTTGTGTACAAAAGCCCATCTTTATTCCATAGCCACTTTGGTGGTCTTTCGAGACATTTAGTCATGTAGATAATTGGCCACTTAAACCCAGTGGTGCCCCCTTGCGAACCCCTTCTTTCTTAGTTATCATTGCAGCAGCAGCAAAGTCAGACAGAGCAACAGTTGTCTCCTACATGTCGTATTTTGTTAGTTTTTGGTGTGCGTGCATCTAAGGGTGAGTTCTTTAAACAGAAGCAGTTTATGTAAGTTCTGAGACCCCAGCTTTGAGGCTCAATGGTCTGCTAAAATACACTGATTCATGCTAGCTATTATTTACATGCTAACATTAATCTGGCTTCATTGCTTCTTTAGTCTATGCTTGTTCATGTTAAGTTTGGCTTATGTAGTAGTTTGTGAGCACTATTGTTAACCTGAAGATTAGCTGTGTGTATGGTGTGTCTCAGAGAGGTCATTCATATGTGTGATAAGCCACAGCTAAGCTAACTATATGCTTTGGAGATTTACAAGTGTTAGTTCATTGAAGGACACTAGTCAATCGTCTTTACTTCTCTTTACTCTGTATAGAACCACATCAACACTGCTGTCTCTCCATCCTGGCACATTAATGCATATCCTGTTGACTGCATTAATGGATAAACTGCTATCCACATATCTTCTAGCTAGAACTGTGTTGTTTCTGTAAAGTTAATAAACCTTCCTCTGAGTACTACCTTGTTTTGTGTTCTGATCGGACACTCTGTGGAGGCTGCCACCAGAAATTAGGAAACAGCACCCTACAATTCCCTCATTCCCTTTTCAGTCCTTTTCAGGCTGCGTTCTAGACAGCTGGTTCTAGGCAGCTTTCTCCTGATAACCTTCCCCAACTACTGTGGAGTCTGATTGTAGTTTAGGAGATATTCTAAGACCAAACTAACTACTGCATATGTAGATGTTCCCCAGCTGTGACCCTCAAAGACTCCTTACTGGGCATGGGGTCAGTAAGGACATGTTTCCTCTTCACGGCTCCAGCTGCTTTAATCTTAATGATTGTTGATCATTAAGGTGGTGAAGGAGACGTTTAGAGGAGCAGGTTAAGCTCAGTGAATTCAGGAAGATGATAACTGTGTTCTTCTAAAGCAGATCAACATTAGAACCTAGAAGTGGAAGAAGATGAATGTCTAAATGTAGAGAGGTAAACAGCGCCCCCTCCTGACAGCAGCACTGCTCTGCAGGAGTCATAGAACCACTTTCTGTACAGTGTATTTGGGTTTCCTGTCACTGTGGGCCTCAGAGCACAGTAGTAGAGTACAGAGTCTGGTACTGCAGCAGAGGAGATCTTCAGATCCACACGGTTTAGGTTTTTAACCACCTCAGCTTTCAGTCGTCCAAGACTCACAGCATCAGATCCTGGAACGATCATCAGTAGATACTCTGGTCTGGATCCAGGATACTGACGGTACCAGTAGAGGGTTTGTACACCACCATCATACTTGCAGGAGAGAGTAAATGTCTGGTCTTCTACAGTATGAACCTGAGTTCTGTTCTCCAGTGGAGATATGGACTGTGCAGAAGAACCATCTGTAGAAACAATAAGAAGTAACTCCAGCTGGCTTAAACTCATTAAAATGTAGATTTATGTGAATACAAAGAGCCTCACTCACCGATCATGATGATAAAGAGAGAGAGAGAGCAGAGGAACACCATGGTGGTTCCAGTGTTCAGATAATGAGGAGAGATTTGGGTTCTACTGTTCCAGCATGTAGAGACTCCTCCTACATGTATCAGTGGATCTGGTAGAAGATCAGAGGAGTGCAGGAGAATAACTCAAATGAAGAACTCACCTCAATCCAGCAGATCTAGATTAGAGCTGCCCTCTTCTGGTAGACCTCCATCATTACATCTCTGTGTGTATCAGTTCTGGAATATAATCCTCAGATCAAAATGATTTAGTCAAGTTCTGTACATTAACAGATACAGCTTTATTAAAATATCCTTTATTGTTCAAGCGTTTAACTTAAGTGATGTATGGAGAAAACCTTGGAGATCAAATTCACATGATTTGGAGGAAGTCCCTCTTGTGATAGGCTTAGTGATGCCAAGGCTAATATTCTTATACTGACACTTTGAATTATATGATTTTCTACAGTCAAAATGTTGAACATAAACAAAACTGTAACAGAATCTAATGTTTAATTATTATGAAATATTGCTGTGAATATTAAACAATCATTTAGTAATTCAGGTTAGCATCACATAACCAAATTCACCAAAGTTCCATGCTAGTTCTTTAGATTTTAGAGGTCCCGAGTCCAGATAGGCAGCTAATCTGTATATCTCGTTGCTGTTTCTGAATAAACTAGTCTCAGTTTTATCTTAATTTACATTCAGAAAGTGAGTCAGAGGGAACTATAGTTGTTTTGGGAGGAGGACAAGTAGATCTGAGTGATATCTGTATAGCTGCGGTAGGATCTCCCATAGTCATGTAGGATTTGGTCAGATGGAACCATGTATAAACCAAATAAGAGCAGCTGAGAAATTGAGCCCTGGGGGACACCACAGAATACTGGCACTCTCTCAAAAACATTTTCTGCTTCAACAAAGCAGTTTCTTTATATAGTTCTCTATATAAATTATTCTCAATTGTTCAACTATTAATCAAAACTTAGCCCTCTAGTTCCAGCCACTCTCAATCAGTGTCTTAGCCAAACTAGTTCACACAGCTTCAAGAGAGACTTGAGCAAGACTAGTGACACCACCACTATTTTCCCAATGAAGGAAGACGTGGCAGCCTCTCCTGGAGAATCTCCCCAATGGTTTTAGAACAGAAACAATTTACAAATCTTAACCACAAAACTTTATTGCCCTGGCAAACATTAAACATTGAACCGTGATCATACAACTTAAACCAGATGGTGTTCCACAGTACATGCTTATACCAGTCTCTGTGTTTTCTCCCCAGGCTGTCCCTCTTCTTTTGGCAAAATCTCTCTAATTATTTTTCATCACTGAACGACTTGATATATACAAGTTAATGTAACGATTCTGTATATATGTGTAATGCTGTGGTGGATAATAACTCTATCACATTCCCCTCCCTCATATTCTGTTGATGAAGGAGTTTGAGGACTTTCTCTGCAACTCTAGACAAAGTGTTAGCAACCGTGTTACTTGCTCCAGGCCTGTCCACCTTCTGTAAATTGAAATGTTTGATGAGATGAGTGCTATAAAGTGGTGCTTGCATTTTAATCTCCCATTTTATTTAATGATGTGAGAGCTCTGTGCCCATCTCTGGTTTAACCTTCCCACCTAACAGGTAGTATCTGAGGACATACAAGCACTGCTTCTCTACTGCTGAGTAACAGATATTCATGTTATAAAAGCTGGATGCACATTCACACTACTCTGTCCAGTTAACAGCGCCTGTTGGTGATTTCATCAGGTCAGTGAATACAGCTTCACTGGTTGAGAAGGGTGGTAGAAGCTTCCTGTACCAACTCACCCTATTGGATGGTTGATACCACGAAAAGTAATTTGGCTTCAAGCTTCCCCACCGAAGTTCACACCAGGCTATCGCCCAGAACAAAGCTGAGATATTTAATCTGAATAAGAGCAATGGGACACTCCAAAGGGTTAATGGTATAACCAGCAGTCCTGATCCGGTAAAGCATGTCCTGGATATGTAACAAAAAAGGAATGAATCCTGTGCTGGTGTGAATCATGGTGTTGTAAACCAGTTCAGCTTAAGAGAGATGGTCATCCCACTCATGTTCCAAGCCAATCAGATATTTGGATACCTCCTACTTGCGAGTGTGGTGGTATCACTGAACGGCGCCATCACACTTTGTGCAGTGTGGTGATGTTTGAGGTTTGTGAATAGAGAGTAGACTCTAAAGATGCTTTATAGGGTGAGATATAATTGTGGCCCCAGATTGGAGTGCAGGGCCCCAGCAATGCCATGATAATAGCTGGATGTGCTACTGAAACAGCTGTTGATTCTGCATTGGGTAGAGGGGACAAACTGTATAGCCTCCAGCTTAATGGTTGTCTTTGGCTCATAGCGAAAGCTCTGTGATGTTGGGTTGGGAAAAGCACAACTTGGCAAAAGTGAAACCGGTAGGGCCTGTGGGCAATGTAATTGACAAGTGGCACACTGCTGGCAATACTGGGATATGTCTGAGTACAATGAAGACCAGTAGAAGATCACATAGCTCTGTCCCTGGTTTTAGCCAAGGCATGATGTCCTGCTGCTGGGTGTCCATGTAAGTAAAGTAAAATCTGGTGGAACCAGTGATCTGGTGGAACCAGTGATCTGGGGGAACCAGTGATCTGGGGATAACCACCTTTGAGGGCATGGCAAGAAGTGGGTAATGCACAAGATGGTCTACATCAGAGACCATTACACACCTTAAGGCAGGGAAACTGGGACCACAGCAGTGAAACACCAGTGTGGGTTAGAAAAGCTGATGATGGGTAATCTGGTTGAATGTGGAAATCAAGTGGACGAGTTGTAGCTGCATGTTGGACAGACCCATAAACACTGGTACTGCTCAGTTTACTTCCCTTTCCCTCTCTCTCTCCTCTCTCGCCCACTCACAACTGCTGCGGGTAACACGAGTGTGAATGTCTAGTAACAATGCTGGGTTAACATTACTGAATAAAGTCCTTTCAGAAAGATACACTTTAACCGAGTTAATAAACTCAGCTCTGTCAGTAACATCCTGAGAAGGTAGTGCAGTAGAAGAAGAACTGCCTGTAGGAGAGCCATTAGGTTCTGTTCATGCACTGAGGTTTAAGCTGATCTACAGCCCAGTAAACACCACCAAGCTAGGATTAGTGTAGCTCTTATATAAGAACAAAATGGTGATACACTGACTGTTAAATGTGATACACAATGTTATGCCATAGCGTACTAAACAAGAGAATGACTGCTACCCCTAGGGGGAGCTGTATTGGTATGTGGCAGGTGCTGGATTTTAGCTTTAGTCGAGCTGAAGGAAATGCCCTCATATGGATTTGTATAGCTTGACAACAAAGCCACCTTCTCACTGTCTCTTTCCTCTCCACTGGAGGATCTGTACAAGTGAACTGACATCAGGAGGAAGGAGAAGATCTTTGAGTGTAATAACAGTGCCCCCTACTGAGAGAAGAAGGACTCTACCTCAATCATAGAACCAATTTCTGTACAGTGTATCTGGGTTTCCTGTCACTGTGGGCCTCAGAGCACAGTAGTAGAGTACAGAGTCTGATACTGCAGCAGAGGAGATCTTCAGATCCACACGCTTATTCGTTACATCCACTTCAGCTTTCAGTCGTCCACTACTCTCAGCTTGAGATCCTGAAATAACCATCAGTAGATGCTCTGGACTGGATCCAGGAGACTGACGGTACCAGTACAGAGTATCACCAGTAGTTCTGCTACTGGTGTAGTTACAGGAGAGAGTAAGATCATCCCCCTCTGGAAGCTGCACTTCTCCTACAAGTAGATCAATTGTCTGAGCTGATGTTTCTCCTGGAAACATTATTGAAGATAATAAAACACTGAAATCTCTCACACAACATTTAAAATAATGATTTTACATATTTCTCATAGTTTCTCTACAGGTATTAAATAAAGGAGTGGGATTAAAGTGGTGCTACCTAAAAGCAGTGTTAGGAGAGAAAGGATAGAGAGCAGCATGTTGATAGAGATGTGAAGTGACTGAGAACAGAGTCAGAGCTGAATGGGATTAGTGTAGTCTGTGAGCTGATGTGGGTCCTTCTCTGAAACAGTCTCCAAATCTCAGGGTCTGTTTAAGAAGGCAGCAGAGCTCCCCCTACTGGTGTGAGACGGTTCTGCACCATGTTGATCTGGATGTGTGTTGGTGGTGTTGATGTCTGTGGAGAACAGTGATGGTGGTGGTGTTTCAGCAGTGCACAAGAAGCATGAAGGAGATGAATGTGGAACAGCTGGAGTCTGATCCTGGATCTGTTAGACATTTCTAGTGGGGTGTTTATGGGGAAAAAAAATCTCCAGTGAGGAACTAAAGTCCTGTACTTCACTGTGTGGTAGTGTTAATGTGGGGTCTTTACTAAGGCACTGTGTTCAGAAGGCTTTATTTTACAGGTGTTTACTGTGTTTGTCTGCTTGTGTTGTGTTTCTGTACAGTGTTGGTGGTTGTCCTGTCACTGTGGTTACCAGTGTGCAGTAGTAGAGTGCAGAATCTGACTTTGCAGGGTAGAACATTTCCAGATCCAGACGTTTTAGATCTTTATGAACCGTAATCCTCCGTCCATTATCGTGATAGTTCCTGTTCTCAAAGGCTTGTGAAAAGCACTCTGGAGCAGAGTTTGGGTTCTGCCTGTACCACTGGTAAGCTAGTATGTTGGTTCCACTAAAACTACAAGACAGAGTGACGGTGACGCTGCCTTCCAGAACATGTACCTCAGCAGAAAGAGGAGTGAGTTCATATGAAGAAACATCTGAAACAAACACAATAATAACCCAGAACATTCCTGCAGGTCCATACGGTGTACACGGTAGTAACAGACACTAACTGTGTACACACAACAATCATTAGTCCCAACCGTGTGTATCGTACATGCTATGGTGGAACAGACTACAGCCATATTCACACATATGGTAACATGTCATAATGAAGAGTAACAGATCTTAGAACTAAACTAAACTCTCAGAAACAGATCTTTAATAATAATATAGATTTAGTGTTATGGGCTTTTTATTTAGCTGGGTTTGGGTCTGTGTTCTGTGGGTGTGGAGCGGTGCTGCTGTCCTTTATCTGCATTTCTATTCTGTCTATTCTGATTATAAACACACGTATAAAGAAGTTATTAAATATACTTTAAATATCAGATTAAACTGGAAACTACAAGTTAACCATCCTGTCTTACCAGAACTGTAGAGGAGAGTATAAATGAAGAGGAGTAACATGGTTCTCCTGATGTCTTTATCATTAGAGACACAGTAAAAGACATTACCGTCTCCCTGAGAGACTTTACCCACATGCTCCGCCCACTCAGAGTATGATTTACATACAGGCTTAGTTCAGCTCTCACACACTGAGCTCCACTCTCCTTCTCTCCTTTCTCCACTGTTTAAACCCAGACTAACAAACTCATGTACCATATAGACTAAACCCACAGTTCAGCACCTGAACACGTATAGCCTGGAATAAAAGATGCTCCAGTCGCCACAGCCTGCTGGACACTAACACTTCAGATCTTTACACCCACAGATAGACTGTCTTATACTGAAGAACAAACTGCCACCAGAACCAATGAAGGAGGGAGTAACCCTGTAGGTGAGTCTTCTCTACCTGGGGGAACTGGACTCCACCATGTGCTGTACTGATGTAACCCAGTATGAATACAGTATTCAGAATAAACAGACACTGGATCATAAACAGATATGAGGTTCAGCCTTTATCAGAACTACAGAGGTTAAACCACACCTGGTTCAGGTGACAGAGTCTGGGCTCTGGTACTGTAACTACACAGAACTGTAGATCTGTTCCAGAACACTCTCTGTGAAACCCAGTTAACTGTTCAGTGTGATTAAACCACATGGACAGTCTTTAAACGGCTGCCCCTACAGCCCCATGCAGGTCCTCCTACCTGAACATCACAGTCATGGAGGCCCATGAGCTCCTCCTGCTGTTTTAATTTCCTGACCACAGTTATTAATCATAACTGAGCCTTTAATTAGATACAGATTATTTACTGTTCATCATCTTTAATTTAAGGAGATTCTGAAACTCGGCCACACAGATTTCTACCTGAGTTAGCATAGCTAACAGCTAATACACACAGATGAGGTACTGACATCTGTTCATACTGGAGGCCTGCAGGTGATGTTTATCTTTCTGTTCTGTTATCTGATTGGTGCATTTAGACTTCTTACCACAAACAGTCACCTCAGAGAGAGAGGAACATCAGATCATACATTGTGGTTTGGATGGGACTTTGATCTCCTTGTGTTCAAAGCAAACAGAAGGTGCGTGAGTTTCTGTAAAGCGTCTCAGAGACTTTGTATCACTGGGCTCCAACTCTCAGAGCACAGTAGTAGAGAGCTGTATCTGGGAGTTTTAGTTCTCCAACAGTGAGAACAGTGGATGTTCTGGATGTAGAAGAGTCAAAGCTGTGATCTGCAGTATCAGCATCACCACTCCATGATCGAGCTCCTCTATACAGTAGATACTGTTGAGCTCTGTTAGGATACTGTCTGTACCAGTAGAGCCAAACCCTCTCATGATTCGTTTCATAAGAGCATTTGAGTGTAAGAGGTTCTCCCTCTGTTCTAAGAACATCAGTCTCCTGATCATCTGATGGTCCAATTACATCAGCACCAAACACACCTGGAAGAACCAGAGAATATAGATCAGTGTTTATAAAGTCTGATTATCCAGATATTGATCAGATGTTACAGTGAGTACCTGAGGTGATGATGAGGATGGTGAGGAGGTTCCTCTTCATTGTGAATATGATCAGATGGAATCAGTAGTGTGTTGGGGCTCTCAGTGCTCTAATGCTGATCTGTGTGTTAGTGTGGATCTCTCTGAAGTGAGTTCAGTTATGAGACACTACAACAGGAAACTCCTGACTTAATGCTGATATATGCCTCCTACAGGAAACCCACCTACCAGAATCAGACCACCATAAACTACAGTCAGCCCAGTTTAGTCCTACATTCTCAGCCCAGTACAGTTCTAAACAAAGAGGTGTAGCCATCCTAATAACCACACACATCAGATCCACACACAGTTCCACTATTACAGATCCTGAAGGTCCACAGAACACCATTAACACCAACACAATAACTATGGAGGTCTACCAGAAGAGGGCAGATTTAATCTAGATCTGCTGGAGTGAGGAAGTGAGAGTGAGAGAGTGAGTAAAACCACACAGCACATACAAACAAAAGCTATATTAAATTTGAGACAGTAGCTGTGGTGTTCTCTGATCAGTTTCAGGTTCTAGACACAAAGATAAAAGTAACACATGGAGTGTACCAAGTATTTATTTAAAACTACCATGTAGTCTTTACATGAGAGAGTAATGGACTGCATTATCAACACACTGACATGTAAAAACTATTACCAGCTCTACAATCAGTAAACTCTTTCTTGAAATATTTGGACCTCAGTAACAATGACCTGTAGGATTCATGTGTTAAGCTGCTATCTGCCGGCCTGATGTGTAAACTGGAGACCCTTAGGTGAGTTATCGGTAAATTGGACCTAATGGATGTAATGGAACCTTGGATATAATTTGTATCTCTTATGTTTTATATATTTTTAATTTTTCAAGACTGAACAATCAAACATCCATTGTCATCTTTTTATTCTTATATGGGGTTCTGCCTCCAGCAAAAAGACCTTGGTAGCACAAATCAGTAATAAATGGGAAATATGGTGATATTATGGTAATCACTTGTTTAGTGTCTCTAATAGTGGTAATTACACATGTAACATCAATTAACTACTACAACTTTAGCCATGTTACATATGGTTTGCAGTTGTACAGCCCATGCAACTGCACGAGTATCAGTCCTTTCAGGATCATGTAATTATGTAAACATGTATTGATAGTTTTAACAGCATATTCAGCACATTCATAAAATGGGTTGCATTATTTTACTTCCCAAGTGATGTCTGTAGTAACACTCTATTATTACACAGTGCTTATATAGCACCTACACAAGAAGTGTTCACTTACTGTAAAGTGTAACTTTTTTATACTTACTGTGTAACAATACTGTTGTAAGATGGCAACCTGTCCATATCACATGGATTAATATTGGTCTGTAACTACACTTAGATAGCAAAAAAAAATTTCTGACTATGTTTTATCCTCCTTAAACTGATTTAAAAATGCACACAGACTTTTATTTTGGAAAATAAAATAAAAAAAATATTACAAAACCCTTCGGGACAAAAATAGGATGAGGCCCAATATAAAATTATTCATTTGAGAAGTCCGGTGACACCAAAATCTTTTTGCCGAATGCGTTTTAAAAATAGAATGAACATAAGAAAAAGAAAAATAAGCCAGTTGCCAATTAACCCTGTTCTGCATGACCAACATCCACTTCCCCACATGGATGATACCTTCACATCACTCACAGGTAGAAGATGCTGTTTGAAGACTGACTGGGCACAGGCTCATCTACAGGTGGAGGTGTAGGTGTCCTCCAGGAGTATCTCAGGACATGGTCTATTTCCCTGCAGCAGTCTGGTTGTTGGGGTTACATTGGGTTCTGTGAGTTCTTTAAAGACTCCATAGAGCACTGTGGACATGGAACTGATAAGGACAGACTTCACAAATCTCAGGACTAAACTGATGCTGTCCTTAAAGCACCATGCCCAGTAACATATGTCCATGACTCACCCTGCACATCCTTCACTTCAAAATAAAAGTCCTCAGTTTACCCTTGTACTATATACTATAAGTTAATAGAAAGGGTTTTTAACTCCACACATTAACATGTTCCTCTCACAGTCATACCGCACTACTGTGTGAGGAAATGGTTCAGGGAAAGAGCTCCTATATGCCCAGTAACAGATTCACATGTCTGTGTTTAGATATGCAGCAGATCCAGCTTATCTCTTGTCTCTCTCCCCTCCCTTCAGGACTTATACAGCTCCTGCCTCACACGTAAAGCTCTTCTTCAATCTGCTGCTATCAGGGAGGAGACTACAGAGTCCAGGAGCGAGGACCAGCAGACTGAGGGACAGCTCCATCCACCAGGCTGTCAGGATGCTGAACTCTCTCCCTGCTCTGCCCCCCTCCCACTTCTGCCCCCTGCACACACACACTTACACTCACACACACACACACACACACTTACACACACACACACACACACACACACACACACTCACACTCACACTCACACACGAGACTCTGTGAACTGAAGAAGCTGAAAGTCTACTAAACAGCACCCCCTGCTGACAGCAGCACTGCTCTGTCTCAGATATAGAGCCAGTTTCTGTACAGTGTATCTGTGTTTCCTGTCACTGTGGGCTGCATGGCACAGTAGTAGAGTGCAGAGTCTGATACTGCAGCAGAGGAGATCTTCAGATCCACTGTACTTCCATTCACTGCACCATCCAGTCGTGGAAAACGTGGATTTGCGTAGTTCACAGCTTTTGATGCTGGAAGTACCATCAGTACATACATCTGGATCCGGGATACTGACGGTACCACTGCACACTGTTCACAGTACCACTGTACTCATACCTGCAGGAGAGAGTAACTGTCTGACCTTCTACAGTATGAACCTGAGTTCTGTTCTCTAGTGGAGATATGGACTGTGCAGAACACCTTCCTGAAATACACAAATACAGTATTTAGTGTTGGGTACATGATCATCCAGCACAGAGAAAGTAGATTTGTTCTAGATATAAATGCATCTGGATATCTAGAACACACAGTCTAAAACAGATTTAAACACATTCACATGAGTATTAACCCAGTTACTAACACATACCGGTCATGATGATAAAGAGAGAGAGAGAGCACAGGAACATCATGGTGGTTCCAGTGTTCAGATAATGAGGAGAGATTTGGGTTCTACTGTTCCAGCATGTAGAGACTCCTCCTACATGTATCAGTGGATCTGGTAGAAGATCAGAGGAGTGCAGGAGAATAACTCCCAAATGAAGAACTCACCTCAATCCAGCAGATCTAGATTAGAGCTGCCCTCTGCTGGTAGACCTCCATCAGTACATCTCTGTGTGTTTCAGTTCTGAATGAAGACCCCTGTATTCACACAGCTTCAGGAGAGGATTAAACAGGGCTAGACAGGAAGTGCTATGGTGTATTTCTGGTTTCTTTTCAGACAAAAACATCTCCACCATTTATCTCCTGAAGGAAGACATGACAGCCTGTCCTGAAGAAATGACCACAGGTGAGTACTGTTCCCTCTAGTGATTAATGTAGTTAGCATGTCTACTCCACAAAAGGTCATTCACACTCCTCTGTCCATTTAACGGGGCCTTGTGCTGACCTCTTCATCAGGTCAGTGAGGGCAGCTGCTCTGGATGAGGTGTACTGGAGGGCGTTTTCACTCTCCTTTAAGTGGATCTCATGTTGAATCAAGATGGTGTTCCCCAGATTCTCTATGAAAAGCAATGTGTTACGAGGAGACAGGACGTGGAGACTGGATGCAAATGCAAGTATTTAATGACAAAAGATCAAAACCAAAAACACTAGGACAACTGAGAAACAAAACACTACTGAGGGAACGAGAAACCAACAGAACTAACAGAGACAAACAACCGACATGGAGACAAAGACTGGTGGGAGGACAAACGCCAAGCAAGAACAAAGGGGACAACATGGAGTATAAAACAACTAGGGCTAACGAGAGACACCTGGGAAAGGGCGGAGCAAGAAGCAGGTGAGGGGCGGAGACAGGAGGAGCACAGGACCAAAACAAACAGAAGCACATGGACCAGAGTGACAGACAGCACATGGACATGACAGGACAGAAACAGGAAGCCAGATAAAACAGAAACATGAACAGGACACGGCAGGGTGTGACAATGAGTCCAGGAGATGAGGCATCTCTTTTTGTTTCTAGCAGTTGGGAGACTCTTGTTAGCTCCTCCTCCTTTCCTACTGCTCAGACCGGAGTCGCTGTCCAGGTTCAGCCCTCCAGAGTTTCTCTGTGAGCAGGTGGAGAACTGCACATCTGTGAAAGCACCATTACTGATAATCATTTTACTGAGACTAGTTATGACCTGCTCTGGACAGGAGGTCTCCCATATAACCCTGATTTATAGACCTTCATACTGATGTTAGGAAGCTGGTAGGTACCCTGTGGAGTCAGTGCTGTGATTAGATTAGTTATTCTCCATACTAATTAATATTACAGTGAACAGAATAAATCATTCTGGTTATAACTCATTTATTAACCACACCTCTCTGTGTACTGCTGATACAGAGAGCAGCACCTGACAGGAAACCCCATACACACCTCAAAGCTTTATCAGTCAGTGAGTTTTTGTACAGTGTAGATGGGCTTCTAGTCACTGTGGGGCCCCGAGCACAGTAGTAGAGTACAGAGTCTGATACTTCAGCAGAGGAGATCTTCAGATCCAGTTTATTACCATCCAATTTAACCTCCAGTCGTGGAAAAGGAGGAATTGCATGGAACACATCTTTTGTACTTGGATTTATCCTCAGCAGGAACTCTGGTCTGGATCCAGGATGCTGACGATACCAGTACAGATAGTATGCACTACTGCACCTGCAGGAGAGAGTAACTGTCTCTCCTTCTACAGCATCTACTTTCTCCTCCAGTGGAGATATGGACTGTGAGACACAGCTCTCTGTGAAGACATACACAAACCACAATAGTGCTGCATTAATACTGAATAAAACATGATTATGTACTGTATAAAAGCTCAGACTCATCATCACACACACACAGAACATATCAAGATATAAACACTAAATATATATTCCACATAGATATGAATGTAGGTAATAACACATACCTATCATGATGATAAAGAGAGAGAGAGAGCACAGGAACATCATGGTGGTTCCAGTGTTCAGATAATGAGGAGAGATCTGGGTTCTACTGTTCCAGCATGTAGAGACTCCTCCTACATTTATCTACATGTTTGTGTTCTCTGGTAACTGTGGTCATTACACAGGTTTTTGGGCACCACCTTCCCTGCTGCCTTTCTCGGCTCTGAGTTTATTATGGACTTCATGAAAACACTGGGCTGCACTGTGGGACCCAACACTGGCTCTCAGGTACTCTCTGGAGTGCAACGTGGTGCTCTCAGAACCATGCCTGATTCCAGAGGGTTAAGATACAAGGGGGCTGGAAGTTGAGGACACAAGAAAGTTATTAAACCAGGCGACAAAAGGCCCAGCAGTTCAAAGGACAGGAATCCAGTAAATCAGGGGACCAGGAATCCAGGAAGTCACCTGAAAAGCAGGCCAGCTGTTCAGGGGACAAGGACAAGGAGGCTGAAGGTTCAGGGTACAAGGAGTCCAGCAATTCAAGAGGGAAGGAGCCCAGTAGGTCATGGGAGGCTACGAGATCAGAGGAGGACAAACACCAGCAGTTCAGGGGACAAGGAGGCAGACAGTTCAAGAAACAAGGAGACTACTAGTTCAGGGAACAAGGTCTAGGGCAGCTCACTCTGTTCTGGATCCAGGATACAGGTAATACCAGTACAGGCTACACACACTACCATCATACCTGCCGGACAGCGTAACTCTCTGATCTTGGAGAGCATAAACTTGAGTTGTGTCCTCCGGTGACTGGGTTCCTGATTTCCCTCCCCCTTCTGTTTTCTGGTCTGTGCCCCGTGTCAGTCCAATTCTTCAGGAGCTGCACCTGTCTGTAATGTGGTCTATAACCCTAACCTTTTGGACTGGCCAAAAGTTGATGACTGATACTAACACTGATCCCTAACAACTGACGACTGATTCCTGAAACCTAACCACTCATTACCAACAACTGACAACTAATTGTTGGGTTCTTTGAACTGAGATTTGGATTCTACTGTTCCAGCATGTAGAGACCCCTCCTACATGTATCAGTGGATCTGGTAGAAGATCAGAGGAGTGCAGGAGAATAACTCCCAAATGAAGAACTCGCCTCAATACAGCAGATCTAGATTAGAGCTGCCCTCTGCTGGTAGACCTCCATCAGTACATCTCTGTGTGTTTCAGTTCTGAATGAAAACCCCTGCATGAAATCCTCCATAAACAGATCACTCACTCTCAGACTTAGTACAGCTCTTAGTCTCCAAGCTGCTGATTTGGGGGAGGTAGCTACTGTGTATACCTGAACAAAAAATATTTAAACTACAGGACCAGGAACACTGAGGATTATGAGTGTTATTTGGGTATGACTGGTATTACAGATAACCAGGGTTATATATCATCACTGTCCAAATAAAAATCCCTGATGAATGGACCAACAGAAGTCTGGTTCCATTGACTAATGTTAAAGATAAAGAAGGTTTCTGCGCCCTCCTGTAAAGTTACCATTTTAGAGATACTGTTTTTTCTTTGGACAGTGATGAGATATTAACTGAATGAAGACCCTGATCTAATAGACAGTCTATTGGGGTGGAGGACGTTGAATAAGAGCAGGAATCATTGAAGGACGATGATGTGCAGGAATCACGTGTGGCCTATCCCGCCCCCATTGTATGAAATGGGAAGTCGAACCAATGAGCGGACCCAAACCCAGACTACTCCACTCTCAGTTACGGGGTGGGACTGACCTCAAGATCTTTCCAGGATTGTCAGAATTTTCAGATTCTCAAACATACCATTACTGAACAAACTTTAGCAAGTCACCAGATCTTATGGATCAGATTTAAACCATAAACACTCCAAATAAAGTCAAATGAAAATAAATAAATAAATAAACAACCAAAAAGCCTTCCTTCATAAATAAAACCCCCACTTATCAAATAAGCACTAAACAAACAATTTCCCCCACTTAACCTAATTAAACTTTGTTAGTGCTAACCTACATATTAATAAATAAAAAAATTCTAACACTTTCTTAGTCTGACCCAAGATCACCTGTACAGCCATAGGAGGACTTCAAATGGCCACCACACGTTGAAAGGTACAGCACAACTGGTCAACCACAGACTAACTGGTATTCCTCTAACTAGATCTAAATAAAGTGGCATTAAATGAAATGATTAATCAGTTAAGCCTAAAAGACAATTAAGTTCAGAATGACAAAATGATCAGACTGTGTAAATCACCTACCAGCCTCAGGCAGCAAGACTGCTGAAAATCACCACCACCCTTTCAGGAGTTCTCCACTTCCAGCCAGCAGGCCAACAAGGAACCAACAAAGAGATCTGAAATCTGAAAGTGCAGCTCCTGGTTTCAGCAGCAGCAGTTTTAAACCCCCCACATTTAAAATATCTAAAGATCCAGGTTGTAGTAACAGCAAAGGTGGAGCTGACCCATAGGTTCTCTGTTTCAGTGAGAACTCATGATCAGAACCAGATGCTGGACGAGCTGGACAACCCGGGCAGGAGACCCACGTTGGAGATGATGCTCGGGGGACCCTAACAGCTCTGGGGGTTTGGATGTGATCACTCAGGACTTATAATGTCGTTCCTGGGATGGAGAGGTAGAGAGAGAGAGAGAGAGAGAGAGAGAGAGAGAGAGAGAGAGAGAGAGAGAGAGAGAGAGAGAGAGAGAGAGAGAGAGAGAGAGAGAGAGGTTGAAAGAGAGAGAGAGAGAGAGAGAGAGAGAGAGAGAGAGAGAGAGAGAGAGAGAGAGAGACTGACTAGGAGGAGTGGTTATAAGGTTATAGAGGCATTCACCAGCTGTTCTGCGTCTTTTAAGGATAGGGCATCAAAAGACAGACTGGTACTGAAGATGACGCCTAGGAATAAAAGTGTGGCCGTCTAAGCTCAGGACAGATCTGGAGAGTGTAGTTCTCTCTGCATTGGGTCCGAGTAGCAGGACCTCAGTCTTGGTTGGGTTAAGCTGACAGAAATTCTTAGCCATCCAGTTTCTGATATTATTAACACATCCTGCTAGTTTATTTAGGTGTAAAGCCTCCTTTGGTTTGGCCGATATATAGAGCTGTGTGTCGTCTGCATAGCAGTGAAAGCTGACGTCCAAACTACGGGTTATTTTACCAAGAGGCTGCATGTACAAAGAGGGCAGGGGCCCCAGCACTGACCCTTGAGGGACACCATATCTTACGAGTGTATGATCAGAGTGTTTACTGTTGAGACTAATAAATTGATAGCAGTCAGTCAGATCTGATCTGAACCAGGATAAAACCTGTCCTTTAATGCCAAACTGATTTTCTAGCCTATCAAGGAGGATCTAAAGGCAGGTATCAAAAACCAGTGCTGACATCTAGCAGAACTGATGTAGAGGTATGACCACTCTCGAGTGATCAAGAGATCATATACTACTCTAGTTAAAGCGGTTTCAGTACTGTGGTGGGGTCTAAACCCAGACTGGAACATCTCATGAACAGAGTTCTCATGTAGGTGGAGCAGTTTCAGTACTGTGGTGGGGTCTAAAGCCAGACCTGCCTTCATTCCGACTCAGGGTTATGAATTGCTGTGGACAGGAGGCCTCCTATGAGTCAGGCTGTTGATGTGTAATTAGTGCTAATTAAAATCCTCTGTTACTTTCATTATTCTTCATACACATTAATATTATAGTAACAGTATAAATCACCCCACCTACAACTACACCAACCACACCAGTCTGATACAGAGAGCAGCACCTGGCAGGAAACCCCCATACACACCTCAAAGCTTTATCAGTCAGTGAGTTTTTGTACAGTGTAGATGGGCTTCTAGTCACTGTGGGCTTCAGAGCACAGTAGTAGAGTACAGAGTCTGATACTTCAGCAGAGGAGATCTTCAGATCCAGTTTATTACCATCCAGTTTAACATCCAGTCCTGGAACAGGAGGATCTGCACGCATCACATTTGAATATGCATCTATCCTCAGCAGGAACTCTGGTCTGGATCCAGGATACTGACGATACCAGAACAGATAGTCCACACTACCATCATAGCTGCAGGAGAGAGTAACTGTCTGACCTTCTACAGCATCTACTTTCTCCTCCAGTGGAGATATGGACTGTGAGACACAGCTCTCTGTGAAGATAATCAGAATAGCTTTATCAGTATTAAATAAACCATAGTTATATACTGTATGTACAAACTCAGACGCATCACCACAATCATATAGACCTCCATCTAAACCAGAATATACTGTATATACCACATAGATATGAATGTAGGTAATAACACATACCTATCATGATGATAAAGAGAGAGAGAGAACACAGGAACATCATGGTGGTTCCAGTGTTCAGATAATGAGGAGAGATTTGGGTTCTACTGTTCCAGCATGTAGAGACTCCTCCTACATGTATCAGTGGATCTGGTAGAAGATCAGAGGAGTGCAGGAGAATAACTCCCAAATGAAGAACTCACCTCAATCCAGCAGATCTAGATTAGAGCTGCCCTCTGCTGGTAGACCTCCATCATTACAGCTCTGTGTGTTAGTGTCTGTCTCAGTGGCTTTAACACCGTCCTCTAATGAAGACCACTGTGTGAAATACTCCACACCAGGTTATTGTCATGTAGTGCTGCTGGAGAATGTGTGAACCCTTTAGCAGAGCTTCTACATTAAAGAGACCTGAAATATGACCAGATCTTCATTTAACTCATAACACAGAGAGAGAACCCACTAGAACATAGAACACAGACACTGGTACAGCTCTTCTTTATGTACCAAAGTGATCCAAAGTGAACGTCTCTGTTCTCAGTGTGTGAACCTCTAGAATGATCAGGGGGATAGAGGAGATAACTGGATGACCCTATTTAAAAACAACCACCAGTCTTCACCGGTACAGTCTGGCCTTTACCACACGTACGGTAGTGCATGTCACGCCTCAGTCCAGTGAGATTTCTGAAGACCTCAGAAATGTGTTTTCCAGTGCTCATTAGGCTGGAAGAGGATCCAGATCTATTTCTTAAGAGTCTGAACTTCACTGATCCACCATCAGACAGACACTGTACAAATGGAGGAGACTCAACATCACTGTTAAGTGTTCTAGATAACTCAGAGCTGTTATCTTTGTAAAGTTGGAGCACAAAGCACTAAATGAGGGCATTGTGTATATGTACACATGATCATCACACAGTTCAGCAGGACTCATAATTCTCATTAACACTAGGGCATCCTGAGGATTAAACACTTTACCTGAAGGCCACGGAAACTTCAGCAGCTTCAGCCTGCAGACCTCCAGGAACAGACCCATTTAGTTCAGCTCCAGAAGAAGAACCCTGTGATGTCATACATGGTCTCTCACAACAGGTGGAAGACATGTGGATTATTAGAGATCCATGGTTCCGTTCTTGGGCATAAACCACAGAGGAAGTTCCCCAATCATAACACCACCTTACTTACTGCATCTGCACTCGATAGCAAGCCTCTACTAATATACAGGCCTGCAGATACACAGGTTCTCACTGATCAGGTTCTAACTGGAACCTGTTCTACCAGGAGAACCCTCAGAGTTCTACTAACTGTTCTAATGTAGATCTGTGTCCAGGTGAACTGGAGTGTTACTCCTACACTGGAGATGGTGGTCTGTGTATGTGTCACAGTGTTAGACTAAAGATCATATCCTCAAACACAGAGCACAAAGAGAAGGAGGACCACACTCAGAACCTCTTATCAGGTACTACAGTTCTAATCTCACCTTAGAACCTCCCTGAGTTTAAGATAAGAGGATGTCGGGGTGTTACAGTAGGGTCCTATACTCACCTCCACACAGCACTGTAAGCCCTGATAGTCTTTAACTCCAACATTAACATTACAGTAATAATCAGCTGTGTTCAGTACAAGCTCTGAACACTGTGTGTAATGTGTTTGGTGTGTGTTTGGTGGTGGAAATGTTGGGCTTGTTTGAGATGAGCTGCTCCTACAGTAGATCAGAGTGTTCATATATCAGGTAGAACATTTCTCTGAAGAACATAAATCTGAATTTCACATGTAGAAATAAAATGAACCCGTTTTAATAGACTGTGTGTTTCTTCATTACAGGCTGTGTCTACAGGGGGTTGCTGAGGCTTCTAGCCAGTGAGGATTAGACTCTGTCCTGACCAGTCCGTCTCTTGGCTCGTGTAGCCGGACGGTGAACAACTGCAGTGAGCGGTTCTGTAACCTTCAGCCGTCTCAGTCCAGTGAGACCAGAATGGTGTATGTTCTGGTGGTACTGACACACGTCAGGCTTAAAATCTGCCACCATGGACCTTACTGGGCCAGCTGGGAACCAGTCTGTACAGCACCGCATGGTGTTAATCAAGCAGAATCAATTACAGTGTCAGGTTCTAGTTGTGTGACATGTGACTTTAATGAGGTTAAATGAGGACACCAGCAGTGGTCCGTGGTGAAACATCTGTCTGCAACATCTGCACTCACTTTGTTATTTCTCCTGCATTACCTCAAACAGTCACCTTAGAGAGAGAGGAACATCAGATCATACATTGAGGTTTGGATGGGACTTTGATCTCCTTGTGTTCAAAGCAAACAGAAGGTGTGTGAGTTTCTGTAAAGCGTCTCAGAGACTTTGTATCACTGGGCTCCAACATCTCTCAGAGCACAGTAGTAGAGAGCTGTATCTGTAAGTCTTACTACTCTAACAGTGAGATCAGTGGATGATGATGACGCAGTGGACTCAAATCTACCATCTGCAGTATGCTTATAACTACTCCGTGATCGAGCTCCTCTATACAGTAGGTACTGTAGAGCTCTGTTAGGATACTGTCT
>JAMWET010005884.1:0-57500 GCA_024036415.1 Prochilodus magdalenae
GCTATGTAAAATTTTGGTGTTTAGCATTAGCTAACAGCGAGGTTATATATTAACAGAAATGTAATGTTCTAGACAGTTCCTGCTGCTCAACACTAGCTAATGTTAACAGCTAAGGTAATGTTCTAGATAGTTCTTGGCCTTTATCACTGGCTAACGACAACAGCTGAGGTAATATATTAATGGAGATGTAACATTTTGGTGTTTAGCATTAGCTAACGCTAACAAGTGAGGTTATATATTAACAGAAATGTAATGTTCTAGACAGTTCTTGCCGCTCAGCACTAGCTAATGTTAACAGCTAAGGTAATGTTCTAGATAGTTCTTGGCCTTTATCACTGGCTAACGACAACAGCTGAGGTAATATATTAATGGAGATGTAACATTTTTGTGTTTAGCATTTGCTAATGCTAACAAGTGAGGTTATATATTAACAGAAATGTAATGTTCTAGACAGTTCTTGCCGCTCAGCACTAGCTAATGTTAACAGCTAAGGTAATGTTCTAGATAGTTCTTGGCCTTTATCACTGGCTAACAACAACAGCTGAGGTAATATATTAATGGAGATGTAACATTTTTGTGTGTAGCATTTGCTAATGCTAACAAGTGAGGATATATATTAACAGAAATGTAATGTTCTAGACAGTTCTTGCCGCTCAACACTAGCTAATGTTAACAGCTAAGGTAATGTTCTAGATAGTTCTTGGCCTTTATCACTGGCTAACGACAACAGCTGAGGTAATATATTAATGGAGATGTAAAATTTTGGTGTTTAGCATTAGCTAACGCTAACAAGTGAGGTTATATATTAACAGAAATGTAATGTTCTAGACAGTTCTTGCCGCTCAACACTAGCTAATGTTAACAGCTAAGGTAATGTTCTAGATAGTTCTTGGCCTTTATCACTGGCTAACGACAACAGCTGAGGTAATATATTAATGGAGATGTAACATTTTGGTGTTTAGCATTAGCTCACACTAACAAGTGATGCCCCCTCCTCCGACCCGTCTGCAGCATTCACCACCCTGTTGTCATCACCCTCACCTCCACCATCACCCTCACCTCCACCATCTCCGTCACCTTCACCACCATCACCCTCACCTCCACCATCTCCGTCACCTTCTTCACCACCATCACCCTCACCTCCACCATCCCAGTCTTCACCACCATCTCAGTCTTCACCACCATCATCAGCAGGAGGACAGAGCAACACCCATGGTGCCCACTGTCCCTCAACCTTCACGGCAGACCAAGTCAGGAGACAGCTGAGGAGACTACACCCCAGGAAGGCGGCTGGCCCAGACAAAGTGTGCCCCAGAATGCTTAAGGCATGTGCTGCCCAACTGGGGGGAGCCCCTCCAACATGTCTTTAACCTGAGTCTACGTCTCGGGAGGGTTCCTGCCACGTGGAAGACAACCTGCCTCATTCCAGTCCCCAAGAAGGCACACCCGAAGGAGCTGAATGACTACAGGCCGGTTGCTTTGACATCTCACGTGATGAAGACCATGGAGCGACTGCTGCTGAACCACCTCAGACCTCCGGTCCACCATGCTGAGGACCCACTGCAGTTTGCGTACCGGGAGAAGGTGGGAGTGGAAGATGCCATCCTCTATCTTTTACACAGAGCTCACTCTTATCTGGACAAGGGGGGTGGTGCTGTGAGGGTCATGTTTTTCGACTTCTCCAGTGCCTTCAACACCATTCAGCCCCTACTACTGAGAGACAAGCTGATGAAGATGGAGGTGGACATGCACCTGGTCACCTGGATCACTGACTACCTCACCGGGAGACCACAACATGTCAGGATCAGGGACTGCTCCTCTGATAGGGTGATCAGCAGCACAGGAGCACCACAGGGGACTGTTCTCTCTCCAGTCCTGTTCACCCTGTACACATCAGACTTCAAGTACAACTCGGAGTTATGCCACATGCAGAAGTTCTCTGATGACACTGCAATCGTGGGGTGTGTGCATAATGGTCAGGAGACGGAGTACAGAAGCCTGGTTGAGGACTTTGTGGAGTGGTGCACTACCAACCATCTGAAGCTGAACATCACCAAAACCAATGAGATGTGTATAGACTTCAGAAGGTCCAGGCCCACTCAGCAGCCAATCTCCATCAAGGGGGTCGATGTGGAGGTGGTCAGGTCCTACAGATACCTTGGTGTGCACCTGGACGAGAGGCTGGACTGGTCAGTAAACACTGACACAGTCTACAAGAAGGCACAGAGCAGACTGTACTTCCTCAGGAGGCTGGGGTCAGAAACTCCTGCTGATGTTCTACCAGTCTGTGGTGGCCAGCGTCCTCTTCTATGCTGTGGTGTGTTGGGGAGGCAGTATCAGCAGGAGGGATGCTGGACGACTCAACAGGCTGGTGAGGAAAGCTGGTTCTGTGCTGGGACTAGAGCTGGAGTCCTTAACACCACTGGCAGAGAGGAGAGCCCTCAGCAAGCTGCTGAACATCATGGACAATGTTCACCATCCTCTGCACAGCACAGGGGGCTCATTCAGTGGCAGACTGCTGTCCCAGTCCTGCTCCACAGACAGACTCAGGAAGTCCTTTGTCCCTCAGGCCATAAGACTGTTCAACTCCTCTCAGTACAGCAAATGAAAAACTCTGTGACACTCTTTCATTCCGGTCACTCCAATGGACACACCCCCATCTCTGCACACACTCCCTCTTAAATGCCCTATTTCTATTTATATTGTATTATTCTACTCCATTCTGTACTACTGTTTACACATTTTGCCCTGATAAATTATTTATATTACTGCGTACTTGCACTGTCTATATGGCTGACAACGGCCATCTTCTTAATTTGCTTAGCAAATTGTTTACCACTACCTCCATTTATACTTTATACCTTACCCAGACACTAAGGACTCTATTTTTATACTTTCATACTTTGTGTTGTGTCTCTGTCTCTGTTTGTACAATCTATCTTGCTTCTGTTGTTGCTTCTGTATGGCTTGTATATCTGCTACTGGATGCCTTGAATTTCCCTCTGGGATCAATAAAGTATCTATCTATCTATCTATCTATCTATCTATGTTCTAGACAGTTCTTGCTGCTCAACACTAACTAATGTTAACAGCTAAGGTAATGTTCTAGATAGTTCTTGGCCGTTATCACTGGCTAACGACAACAGCTGAGGTAATATATTAATGGAGATGTAATGTCCTATTTAGAGTTCCCACTGCTAAAATCGTGAGCTGGAGCCACTTTGATATCATCCCCCCTTCACTTCATTACTTCATATCCTTGGCTAGAGGCTAGGGGGAGCCCACTTTGGTTGAGGGTTAGGTTTGAAGAGTCACAGAATTTGTTTTTCCTGTCTGGAATTATCATGAACTGACCATTCCTAATGGCAATTCCTAACTGTGTATGGCTATACTGCCCAGTGCAACATTTTAGCATAGCCACCGAAGCTATGCTAGCGTAATTTCATTCCCATTAGTGCCGTTCTCCTCTCATCCTTTTTTTTTTCCCTTTATCCCACTATGTCAGAGTCCGTCAGCCATGTGATTGTTAATTCTGTGTCCAGAGAACGGGATAATGGAATTCTTTTGTTTTGATTTTGAAACTGCTGAATGGTTTCTGCCTCTGATGGAGTGCAACCCATCAGCCGGAGGAAATACCTGTCAGCGGACAGGGATGCTGAATGGACTGGGTGACAGATGGGCTCCTAATGGCTCCTCTTGTTTTTCTCCTGGGATGGAGAGAGGAGCTCAGGTAGATGGGGGAAAGTAAGGTGCACATTCATGGTGATTAGCACTGTGACTAAGCCATAAGGAATGTTCGGTGGTAGTGTAATCTCTCGGTGTGCCCGATGAATTCTGATTGGATGGAGGTGCAATTATACATTTCATAAACTCTGTCTTCAGTTCTGTAAATGTTAGGTCAGCAAAATAAGCTTTGTGGCTTTGGTTTCTGTTGACTAGCTTTTAATTGTCTGATTTTAGCGATGCTCAGAGAAAGAAACAACGAAATTTGGTGCGTTATTACATGTTATATCTATGTTATAACATGCTATAACACAGTAATAACATTGTTTAACCATAATGGTGTTTGGGGTTCACCGGTTTAGGCAGTAGAAACAGGATATGGTTTCCTGGATGTAGCCACATCAATGTTAGGACACTCTTACATCAATGAATTCTGCAGTTGGGCCAGATTTGGTGGAGGCCTTCCCTGGCACAATTCCGAGGAGAATTCCCTGTAGACTGGCATTTACGCCACTGCTAGTAGACCTGTATGACCGTACGCTTCCATACACCTGCAGATTCAGCTACTTCCTTCACACTATGGTCTTTGGCCACTTCCAAACACAGCCCCTCCTTTTAGCCAATCATTAACATCTGCTTTGGAGCGTTTTCCACACATGGAACAAGACATTCCCTGCACTGTAGCACCTCTTCCCAATCTATGTATCCCGTCACTCACCCCCCCAGGGTTTATAGACCCATCGTTCTTGTGTAGTGCCATCTGCAGGAGCCTGAAGCTACTACCAGCGTTATTGACTGATAGTTATGAGGGGCTTCAGCTCTGGAGAAGCTCCAAAGAGAGCAGTATTCCCAAACATAGATCTGAAGCTGTTTGGGCTGTTTGGCTCCGGGCGATCTCAGGCTTTGTCTCCATTATATTCCTCTTCATCGCTCACAGCAAAGCACTGAGTGAGAGTCATTGTGTGTAACCGAAAAGCTGTTTGTTGATCTTTAGAGGCTTCGTGGTCAGCAGAAGACGGATAGCTCCACCACCACACCACACCACTCCCTCACCGATAAACATACTTCAGTTCAACTCTGTATAACAGGCACAGGCTGCAGGTGAGCTGGTGTGGACTGTCTCCCAATGGGACATATGGAGGTCTGTCATTTGGTTAGGGTTCTCTAGGAAGTTATTTAAGGGGGACATTTTATGAGAAACCCATTTTTCAGTTCTTGTATTCGTACATTTGGGCACCTGGAGTTCCTACCCACCCCCAAACTGTGGAATAAGCCCACCCAGTCAGTGTTCTAGCAAACATGGGAACAAGCTGTTGAGATTCAGCTCCCCTTCCTACTGCTCTGTTGTTGGCTACAACTGAGTGGCAGCATCTTGCTACAGCACTAGCATTTAGCACTAGCGTTTAGCACTAGCTAATACTAACAGCTGAGGTAATATATTAATGGAGACGCAACATTTTGGTGTTTAGCATTAGCTTACGCTAACAAGTGAGGTAATATATTAACAGAAATTTAATGTTCTAGACTGTTCTTGCCGCACAACACTAGCTAATGTTAATAGCTAAGAAAATGTTCTAGATAGTTCTTGTCCTTTAGCACCGGCTAACAACAACAGCTGAAGTAATAGATTAATGGAGATGTAATGTCCTATGTAGTTCTTGGTGGTTAGCACTAGCTAAAGCTAACAGCTGAGGTAATATATTAATGGAGATGTAACAGAGATGCAATGTTCTAGATAGTTTTTATCATTTGGCACTAGCTAAAGCTAACAGCTGAAGTAATAAATGAATGGTCCTACAAGGTTTTTAGTGTTTAACACTAGCTAACGCTAACATCTGTGGTAAAATATTAAAAGAGAGCTAAGGTTTTAGACAGGTCTTCCTGTCTAGCACTAGCTAAGGTGAACCACTAAGAGACTATATTAATAGAGATGTAATGTCCTAGATAGCTGTTGGTGTTTAGCACTAGCTAACGCTAACAGCTGAGGTAATATATTAATAGAGAGCTAAGGTTCTAGACAGTTCTTGCTGCTTAGCACCAGCTAAAGCGAACCACTAAGAGACTATTTATAAAGATGTAATGTCCTAGATAGCTGTTGTTGTTTAGCACTAGCTAACGCTAACAGCTGAGGTAATGTATTAATAGAGAGCTAATGTTCTAGACAGCTCTTGCTGCTTAGCACTAGCTAAATCGAACCGCTAAGAGACTATATTAATAGAGATGTAATGGCCTAGATAGCTGTTGTTGTTTAGCACTAGTTAACGCTAACAGCTAAGATAATATATTAATAGAGAGCTAAGGTTCTAGACAGTTCTTGCTGCTTAGCACTAGCTAAAGTGAACCACTAAGAGACTATATTAATAGAGATGTAACGTCCTAGATAGCTGTTGTTGTTTAGCACTAGCTAAAGCTAACAACTGAGGTAATATATTAATAGAGAGCTAAGGTTCTAGACAGTTCTTGCTGCTTATCACTAGCTAAAGCGAACCGCTAAGAGACTATATTAATAGAGATGTAATGTCCTAGAAAGCAGTTGTTGTTTAGCACCAGCTAAAGCTAACAGCTGATGTAATATATTAATAAAGAGCTAAGGTTCTAGACCGTTCTTGCTGCTTAGCACTAGCTAAAGCGAATCGCTAAGAGACTATATTAATAGAGATGTAATGTCCTAGATAGCTGTTGTTGTTTAGCACTAGCTAACGCTAACAGCTGATGTAATAGATTAATAGAGAGCTAATGTTCTAGACAGTTCTTGCTGCTTAGCACTAGCTAAAGCGAACCACTAAGAGACTATATTAATAGAGATGTAATGTCCTAGATAGCTGTTGTTGTTTAGCACTAGCTAACGCTAACAGCTGAGGTAATATATTATTAGAGAGCTATGGTTCTAGACAGGTCTTCCTGCTTAGCACTAGCTAAAGCAAACCACTAAGAGACTATATTAATAGAGATGTAATGTCTTAGATAGCTGTTGTTGTTTAGCACTAGCTAATGCTAACAGCTGAGGTAATATATTAATAAAGAGCTAAGGTTCTAGACAGTTCTTGCTGCTTAGCACTAGCTAAAGCGAACCACTAAGAGACTATATTAATAGAGATGTAATGTCCTAGATAGCTGTTGTTGTTTAGCACTAGCTAACGCTAACAGCTGATGTAATAGATTAATAGAGAGCTAATGTTCTAGACAGTTCTTGCTGCTTAGCACTAGCTAAAGCGAACCACTAAGAGACTATATTAATATAGATGTAATGTCCTAGATGGCTGTTATTGTTTAGCACTAGCTAACGCTAACAGCTGACGTAATAGATTAATAGAGAGCTAATGTTCTAGACAGTTCTTGCTGCTTGGCACTAGCTAAATCAAACGGCTAAGAGACTATATTAATAGAGATGTAATGTCTTTAGATAGCTGTTGTTGTTTAGCACTAGCTAACGCTAACAGCTGAGGTAATATATTAATAGAGAGCTAAGGTTCTAGACAGGTCTTCCTGCTTAGCACTAGCTAAATCAAACCGCTAAGAGACTATATTAATAGAGATGTAATATCCTAGATAGCTGTTGTTGTTTAGCAGTAGCTAACGCTAACAGCTAAGGTAATATATTAATAGAGAGCTAAGGTTCTAGACAGTTCTTGCTGCTTAGCACTAGCTAAAGTGAACCACTAAGAGACTATAATAATAGAGATGTAATGTCCTAGATAGCTGTTGTTGTTTAGCAGTAGCTAACGCTAACAGCTGATGTAATATATTAATAGAGAGCTAAGGTTCTAGACAGGTCTTCCTGCTTAGCACTAGCTAAATCAAACCGCTAAGAGACTATTTATAAAGATGTAATGTTCTAGATAGCTGTTGTTTAGCACTAGCTAAAGCTAACCACTAAGGTAATATATGTTCTAGATATGTTCAGAGAGGTTTTAAAGGGAGGATCCTCCACCTGATACAGAGCTGCTGGACGGTGCTGGAGTGTTATGCTACGTGGATGGGTTCCTGTAATCAGATGATGTTCATATTTAGAAAATCAAGGCAGTGCAACAGTTTACTCCTCACTCAGGCCTCCTCTCCTCGGAGCCTGGGGGCCCTTTAGCAGGGATCTAGCTTTGGGGACATGGAGGGGATTAGTCCATATTAAACTCTGTTCGGCATGTTGTTTATGTAAATATTGACCTTTGCTGATCATCATTATGTATTAAAGGCTTATGGTGCCGTGTGCTGCTGTGATAAAACATGCACAGGGTCCATTTAAATCTGGTTATCCGGTTAATATGAGGTTCTAGACGTGCAATACTATCCCACTACATTTCTCCATTATATCCTTGTGATGGCGTGTTATTGTTGACTCTCGGTTCTTTGCTGTGACGGTGTTGGTGCAGCTCCTCGTGATGGAGAGGGATTATTACTGTGAGGAGCTCCTTATTACTCCTTCGCCATTCTACAGCAGATCCGGTTCTACACACCCTATAATCTGGTACTAGACTGAAACAAGCTGCTGTAGCGAGGTGTTGGCTAGGTAATGGATATGCTAATGCAGTGTGCTCTGATTGGCTGGCTTACCGCGAGACTCCCATGATGATCACATAGAAGCACCATGTGGAAAGAGGCTAAATAAAATGAGCCTCTGTGTAAACAAGCCCCACCCTCATATTATTTAGTTAGCTATGCTAGTTAGCTTGGAGCTAGCGCTAGTAGCTAACGTTCCCTGTACTAGCTACTGGCTTTCCATCTGGACATCAACACACAGTGGATTAAAGTTGGTCCTCACTATGGAACTCTCAGTTTAAGATGATCTGCTCCAACCGGCAAACACGGATACAATCACACAGCATGGCTGCTACTTACAGGGTGCTGTTGGGGTGGTGATGCTAGTAAAGGTGGAGCTGCTCTTCTATTTAGTCTCTTCAGGGTCAAACGCTGAGCGGAGCTGCTCCATATGGTCCAGAGAGGTTTGGAAAACCGTCCGGAGTGGAATGTGTGGACTGCTGGATTAACGTTGTTCCAGGATCCTGTTAAAGATGTGAGAGCTGAAGTTCCGGTTCTCCAGCTTGTTTTGAGAATTTTACGTTCCACCTTAAATGGTGCTGCAGGACATTCTGTTGTCTGTACAAGCTGCAGCAGTTAAGGTGGAACGGTCCATGTACTGCGGACAGTTGGGAATGGGTTGGGAATGCCGGAAGGGAATGCCGGAACTTTGAATTCCCGTCCCAGCCTGGAACGCTGGGGTTTTTCCACATAGTCCACCATTTGGGTTGCTTTGCTCTGATGTCGTCATGGATACACATGGATTTTATACACGTGGGCGTGACTCAAGCACCTGACCCTAATACTCGATGCCATGAAGCTAATTTCCTGGGAATGTTGAAAACAGGAAGTGAGGTGCTTATAATGCTGGACACATCCACATCATCTGTGTGACGGCTGGGTGAGCAGGACCTGGATGGATGTTGGAAGCTGCAGCGTGTACTTGGTTAGGCTTCATCACGGCACTGTTACTCCGGAGTGGATGTCATGATGACTTGTATTTATGCGCTATGCCGTGATGTCCCTGTGGAACAGTTATCCTGACATTACAGTGACAGGAGAGGATGGAGCTCCGGGCTACTGGTGGAGAGGAAGAGAGAGTCAGACGTAAACAAACCTGTCCATTACCCAGGAGTTCTACATGATTTCATTCGCGCCTCGTATGGAATAGGATATAGCTAAACAACTAATGCGTGTAATAACTATGTTAGTACATGTTAATAACACAGCTTATTCACTCGCCCATATCCCTGACTCTAATGACCATTCACTAGGACTAGGAATTATGTGAGGCCAGTCAAACACCCCATACACACACACTATGGGGCAGTGAGCACACTTGGCAATAAGTAGCCCTATCCCTGGTGCCCAGGGAGCAAATGGGGGTTAGGTGCCTTGCTCAAGGGCTCTTCAGTCATTAAAACCAGTGACTTTCCGGTCACAAGGCTGGTCTCCTAACCTCCAGCCCACAACCACCCCCCTCCAACACAACTGCCCCTCAGGAAACAGAGCAATCAGGATATAGAGGGAGTAGGAAGAATGGGAAACCCTCAACCACAAGACTGACACATGGAGGGTTGATATGTCTGACCCTGATTTACATAATTTCAGCAGTAAATCTGATATTGTATTGCTGATATCAAAGTTCCATGGGTTGACCAGTTAAGAGCTCTAAATTAAAAAAAAAAAATTATATTAAAAATTTATTAAATAAAAGCAAAATATCCCAATTCAAAACAAAAGTACAACACCTGTAAATTTACAGAAAATTACTCATTTTTTATTTTAATTTAATTTGGGTTTTGCTGATAAAAGGTTAAAACGATAATCAATTATAATGATTATCATAAATTTTATAGTGATAAATATAAACTAATTATTCATATACCATAAAATAATAAAAAAAAACATTAAATTGGATATATTGGACATGTAGTGTTCTGTATATTTAATTCCAGATAAAAGTTTGTCTATAATCATCTACATACAAATTATTGTCTATTGTACATAATCGCGAATTTGTATATAATTTAAGATTTTTACATTTAGGCAGAAAAATATTGACACAGTGTCCTTTAATTTTGTAATTGTACTGTAAAAATTAAAAAAGAAATACAAAATATTTTGTTGTTACTGTAATAGCACTTACGCTAAGTAATTTTAGACAAGGTACAGAGTATATACAATAAAAACATAACATACTGTAGAAATAGTTCTATATTTCGTATTATATTTGGTCTAAAAAATTTTTTTGTATTTTCACAGTGATGGCACAAAACCAACTATTATCCACTATATATATATATATGATACTGACAGACATACGTTGCATGCATTATGAGAGATTAAAACAACATATAATGGATCCGATCATTAAAATCCAAACCAGTTTTTAAAACATCCTATATGTGGGCTGTGTTGCTTTGTGGCAACATGGGAAGAAATGATAGAGTTTCAAGAGAACAAGATTTTTAATCTGAATACATATTTGTTTATCTAAAATACTACATACGGATACTAAAAGTGCTAAGTGCTACATGCTAGCTTTATTTAATATCATTTTTAAAGTAGCAATGCAGCCATACTGTATCACTGTAATGTTTAATTGTTCTGTCGACCCCTATGAAACAGTCAGAATGAACTCAAATGGACGTATAGCTGTAATACAGCACACATACTGATAGTAAATAAGTTCCAATTTCTAAATTAAAAAATTCTAAATAGTTTGAAATGGAAAATGAGACTGCAGTAGTTTTTTGAGATGGCTGCGTATGGGACACTTGGTTATTGAAATATATTTCCCGTAACTTAATGTTGCTTCTAGGCAGCAAACTTATCTCGGCTATTTCTTGCCACAGATTTTTCGTATAGTAATGAATGTTAAAAAAAAGTTCATTTTACAAGTTTCTTTTTAAAATGTATTTATTTATTTATTTATTCATTTTATTTTTTTATATTATAAATATATTAGTTTATATATCTAATTATGTTATTTTATGTAACTTTTTGTTAACTAATAAAATCCTAAATTATTAATGTCACAGGTACATACAATGTCCACATGCTGGACCATGCCAAAAGTGTGGCCTACAGATGGTAAAGCTTTAGAAGTTGGTGGATTATTGTTGATATTTTTGGTGCTACCAATAAAAAGCACATAATCAATATTGACCAATATTATCTACTGAATGATGTATCAGCCAAGCTCTACAAGCTACTGTTTAGCCCTGCATCATTGATATATCCAGTATTTCCCATGTAGCCACTTTTTCTTTTCCAAAACTGATATTGAAACTTTGGGTATCGGCCAAATTTAGCACCACACATCGTATTCAAGAACCACTGAGCTTTAAAATGAGCTACTTAAGATTTTACAGATGTGCATCTGTAAGTATGCTATCAGCTACTCAAACACTCCACTACTCCACCTGAAAACCACACAGCTAACGGTTTTTAGCTCCCCAGAATAGTCCTATTGATCACGCTCTCGTATATACCTACAGCTGACGCTTTGTGAATCCGCTGCCGTCAAACTCAGGCTAAATTGAATTTGGCTGGAGTTTGGCTTTCGAGCGAGCAGCTGCTCGGTTCTGCCGTCTGATAGACTTTTTCCATTTTGCCGGTGATGGAAGGGAAGTGTGTTCTATCAAGCAAAATGGGTTCCTCCATTAGTCTGCCAAAAACCAGCCTCACTCTCTCCAAAGTGAAACTCAATCACAAGCTGCGTTTAGAAATGAGCGCCGAAGAAAGTGTATCGGAGCTCTACAACCGAGTGCGGTTGGTGCTGTCGAATTAGCATACGTCAGGTAATTACTCACGGCGCAGAATGTGCTCGGTCCTTTTTGTACCTCAGCTCCCCCGAAATGATCGTCCCGAGCCTTTCAGGCGGGTTTAAATGCCACTGATTTGAACTCTGTCTCTGGTGCCCATTTGATAATGGGCCATCAGTTCCTAAGTGAGCTGTTTGAGATGGAATTGGGTTTTGGGTTTGACATTTCGTGGCTGTCATAACACTATGAAGTTGCACCTCTTTGCGGCTATAACAGCCCCCACTCTGATAACTGGAGTTTCTCCACACCAAACTCCTCAATCCATATCTATATGGAGCTGGCTTTGTGCCCAGAAACACAAAGTCATGCTGGAACAGGAAAATGAACTTCCCCAAACTCCTGCCACAAAGGCTGGAAGCATAGAAACCTAAAAACCCGTCAGACCATTATCCACCAAACTTCACTGTTGGTACTCCTGGATTCATCCACCAAACTCATACGGTCCACCGTTTCAGAGTCCAATGGTGGAGCTGTACATATCTCCAGCCGACACTTGGCATTGCACATTGTGATCTTAGGCCTGTATGGAGACCCATTTCATGAATCTCCTGATGTTCAGTTGTTGTGGTGAAGTTGCATCTAGAGGCAGTATGGAACTCTGTAGCGACTGATGCATAGGCCCAGTCTAGGTCTACAGCTTTGTGGCTGAGCTGTTGTTGCTTCTAGATGCTTTCATTTTAATAATTGGAACTGATTGTACTGCTCTGTGGCAAATCTGGCCTCTTTTTATAGTGGGACCTTTAAACACTGAGCTCTTCTACTGCCAGTGTTTGTCTGGGGAGACTGCATGGCTCTGTACTTGATTTTATACCTGTTGGCAAGGAGGGTGGCTGAAACACTGAAACTCCACAGAGGTGTCCTCATACTTTTGGCCATGCTGTAGGATTAGCCTTACTGTAACATGAACCCAGACCTATTAGGCCTGACCTAGGAACCAACTGATGATGATAAATTTAAACTGGGGGTGGAGGGATACCAGGTATTCAGGACATGTGATGTGTGACGACAATCTATTCGTCTTGACCACGGTGCCTCCACACACAGATTCGTTGGGCGTCTCCACCAAGACTAAAGCGGGACTCGTCACTGAAGATGACCCAACGCCATTCTGAGTCACTCCATGACAGTCTGGTACGACACCACTGCAGTCTTTGGTGACGTGGTGTTAAGGACAGTCATGGTAACGGTCTGTGTGCATGTAGTCCTGGGTGGTGCAGCCATCTGCCAATGGTGCTGTCCTGATTGGTTACCAAGGTGAACACAAATGTGCTTATTAAATTCTTATTAGGCCTCTGTGTTTCAGATCAAGTCATTCCAGCACCCCTACTAATAGGTGAATATGCTTGCTAGCTGGTTGTTGGCCTTAGCCTCTTTTGGATATAAGCTGGCAAACTGGCACATCCAGCTCTGTACCAAAGGTGAGCTCAGCCCTGGTATGGCTGGATGGGCACTTTGATCCAGAGGACAAAGACTGGACTGCTACAGGAGACCCTGCCAGGGGTCCAGAACCTGGGCAATAAGCTGCTGTTCTGGTGCCAGGGAAAAAGCAGGCACACACAGAGCCAGGAGCCGAGGCAAATCATCAGCCTGGCTCTCACAGTGGGCTTCTGCTTTTGAAGGCCCAGCAGAGCTGATCTTGGTTGACTGAGCCAAATGTCAGTTTTGGAACAAGATGCTTTGGCCACTCGGAAGTATTTTAACGCCCCAGTAAAAGCCTGTCTGAAAATAACCTGAAAGAACCACGACTTCACAGGCCGTACTGGGCAGACAGGATATGTCCGACACCTGCTATAAAAGGTCAGCGTCAGTATTAAAGAGATCAGTGATCGTTATTAATTCATTTAAAAGTTCAGCTTCTTTGAGACCTACTTGTGAGGTCAATGGAAGTCCATAGAGTCACAAAAGTGGATTCCTTGCTGAGTAACGCACATACACCTATGGGGCAATTAGGGAAATCCAAAATACCTGACTGCATGTCTTGGGGGGGCTTGACTGACCGGGTTGGTTGGGATGGGGTTGTTTGGGGTGGGGTTGGGTGAGGTATTTGGTTGGGGTGGGGTTGGTTGTGTTGTTTGGGGTGAGGTTGGGTGAGGTGTTTGGTTGGTGTGAGGTTGATTGGGTTGTGGTTGTTTGGGGTGGGGTGAGGTGTTTGGTTGGGGTGAGGTTGATTGGGTTGTGCTTGGTTGGGGTGTGGTTGGGTGAGGTGTTTGGTTGGGGTAAGGTTGGTTGGGTTGTGGTTGATTGTGTTGTGGTTGGTTTGGAGTTGGTTGGGGTGTGGTTGGTTGTGTTGTGGTTGGGTTGGAGTTGGTTGGGGTGGGGTTGTTTGGATGTTGTTTGGGGTGGGGTTGGGTGAGGTATTTGGTTGGGGTGAGGTTGGTTGGGGTGGGGTTGGTTGTGTTGTTTGGGGTGAGGTGTTCGGTTGGAGTGAGGTTGATTGGGTTGTGGTTGTTTGGGGTCGGGTTGGTTGTGGTTGGTTGGGGTGGGGTTGGGTGAGGTGTTTGGTTGGGGTGAGGTTGGGTGAGGTGTTTGGTTGGTTGTGTTGTGGTTGGGTTGGAGTTGGTTGGGGTATGGTTGGTTGGGTCTATGATATGGTGTATGGACTTAGCTGTCATGGTCATCTATCTATCTATCTATCTATTATCTATCTATCTCTCTATCTATCTATCTATCTATCTATCTATCTATCTATCTATCTATCTATCTATCTATCTATCCATCTATCCAATAGTAAAAGGGTCTACCAGTGTTATGGTGTTATATGTATATATATGCTGTGTTATATGCCACTCTTAAACTACAAAACTTTAATTTACTTAAGTGTCTAAAATGTTATTTTTTAACTACATGTTTTGCTTCATTGATATTTTTTTGGCATACATATCAATACATACCAGAACCATAAGAATCTAAAATTACATTGCGATATAAAAGTTTATTTAAAAAAACTAATCATTTTAAATGTGGATTAAATGCTTAATAAATGCATATTCCAGATTAACGCATGCACTATGCAATGCACTATTCACTAATTCTTGGAGCATATAAAAACATATTCACTTACCTAAAATTAAATTTTTGAATATAAAATGTTTGTTTTATTGGTGGTTTTATTTGTTACATAAGATAAGATGCCTTTAGTGTCATTGCACAGTGTACAATGAAATTGAGCAGCAATCCAACAGCACATTACACACAAAATAATTCAACACATGGCTAAAATATATAATCTGCAGAATTGAGAGAGACAAAATATAAAATAAATAAAAAATAAAACAATAATATACGTATATACACATACGTACCAATATATACCAAAACCATCAGACATGTGACATAAACATTTACCCAACAAAAAAGTTTATTAAACGGTTATTAAAGACTTATTGCAGGTCCATGCGTCACTATAAACTAATTTATACATTTTTTTAATTTTTTTTTTTACATTTTTTACATTTTTTAACATTTTTTAACATTTTTACATTTTTTATCTTTTGGTCTTTTAGGGGACCGTTATTTTTCCTAACCACAGCCACACTTGGGACATCTTCAGCTTTCATGTTGGACTTCAATAAGGCCTCCAGATCTTCATGTACTTGATTTCAGTGTTGATGTTACACAGCCGACTGTTTACCGACTGTTTACCGGCTGTTTACAGCGACGCTGGAACGTGTAGACTTCAGGACAGTACCAGTGATGATGAATGGGCTTATGGTTTTGACGTTAGCTGTTCAGTGGAACCAAATGTCACCCTGTTGTGTGTCCGAGTTTGGATTTGGGCTCTCTTGCCTGATCTTTCTCTTAACCTTTCAAGTGTCTCTGAATTGCTGCTCGTCGCACGGCTTGTCTTGAATATCAATTTGTTTTTCTTCCCTCATCCGAGAAAATAAGGATCATTCGGCTCTCCGAGTCCGTTTAGGCCAGTTCTTTATAAAACACTTCATTCTGAAGCCTCTCTCTTTTCGACAGGGTGCAGTAGTGAATGACTGGATAGTACGATAAGTGATATGTAGGAAGTACAAATTGCTCCTTTTGATGCCTTCTTTCTTCCTTTCTTTCTCATTTGCGCCTGTATTTCCCAGCCCTGCATGAAGACGAGGACATTCAAAGATAATCATAGTGTAGTCGCCACTATCTGAGTGACTCTGTGTGGAGATAATGATCAGAAGTGTCTTAGTGTATCATGTGTAAATGTTGTCAGATCAGAAAAACTTTTTTTCTTCTTTTGGAACAAGTAGAACGTCTATATCGACTTCTGGGGCAGGCCGTTCCGGTTGTAGACGAGTTGCAAGTATTGAGGCACAAGTTAAAATGTTCATTCCAAGTTCATGTCTTCCTCAACGAGTCGGATCCCCAAGAAGCGAGAGCTGTTATCGCACAAGTAGCTGGAGAGGAGATCCACACCAACAGGAGCACATATGGTTGAGTTCATTTGGTGTGAATTAAAGATGAATATATAGACTAAAGATGGCAAAGCCATTGGGCACAGCAGGGGGACCACCTTAATGTAGCCTAACTGTGGTACCATTTAAGGTGGACCGGGTATGATCAAACAAGAAGCTGAGGTACCTGAATATAGCCTTACCGTGGCACCACTTAAGGTAGAAATGGGGACATTTGAGTAGGAAGCTTAGGTGCCTTAATGTAGCCTAACTGTGGTACCATTTAAGGTGGAGCAGGAACATTATTAAGGCACCTAAGCTTCCTACTCAAATGACAGCACTTCTACCTTAAGTGGTGCCACGGTAAGGCTATATTCAGGTACCTCAGCTTCTTGTTTGATCATGCCTGGTCCACCTTAAATGGTACACAGTTAGCACATTCAGGCGCCTTGGCTTCTTTTCCTAATTTCCCCTCTACTACCTTAAATAAGGCCCTGGTGAGGCTATAGTCATGTGCCTCGACTTGTTGTTCAAGTTTTCCTGTTCCGCCTTAAATAGTGCAGCAGTTACATTCCAACGCTTCAGCTTCCTGTTCGAATTTTCCCATTCCACCTTAAACAATGCCACAGTTACAATACATTAAGGCACCTAAGCTTCTTATTCAAATGTCCCCACCTCTACCTTAAGTGGTGCCACGCTGAGGCTATATTGAGGTACCTCAGCTTTTTGTTTGAATATTCCTGTTCCACCTTAAATGGTGCCACAGAAATGCTCCATTCAGGTGCCTCGGGTTCTTGTTAGAAGTTTCCCGTTCCATCTTAAGTGGTGCCACCGTTTTCCGGCACCTCAGCTTCCTTATTTGAATTTCCACCTTACGTTCCACCTTAAATGGTGCAGCAATTACAGCCTGGCAGTTAATCAAACTGCAGTGCAGCACTTTAAGGTGCAATTTAAGGTGGAATGAAAACGAGTCAGATCTACTCCTCCTTGTCTACTCCTCCGATACACTCCATGCTGTTTCTTCGCCATCACTCCTTCTTGACAATTAATGGAGTTCCACTTGTAGCCCCTCCCCGTTCCCCCAGAATGCCCCGTTACCGATTGCCTGGATGAGCATGGAACCGAGCCACTTTATCTATTTCCTGTTTACAGACTGGGTTTACAGACCGTGTCACTTGCGGTGCCTTTGTTAAGATGTGAGAGCGCAGAGAACCTTGTTAAAGTTTAATGTGATGGTTCTAGCCATGCCTAGAACCCTTTAGGAACCTTTGTTTGGAAGACTGCTTGTTACTGTTTGGGCTTGGATTGCCTTTGTTTTTGTTTTGCTCAGATTTATGGATCTATTAGAGGTTTTTTTGAGCTCTGGGGAAAGCGGGAGAGAAGTAAGTGCTGTTGATGCAGCATTAATAGAATTCCCTTAATGTCTTTAGTAGGATTAAACAAGGTAATTCCTCGCAGGATAAAAGGTAGGAAGAGGAAGTAAACCAATCAGCAACTGCATTAACGCAGCATTGGCAAAGAAAAGAATCCATTTGGTCCATATGTGGCTTATTTGCTTTGAGCACAGTATTATCTGAGCTGCCTTTCTGGTCAAACACTGAACTTTAAAAGTTTGGTGACACCTGGTCACCTTTCAAATAGTCGTGCTTGACTGGTGTTTTAATTTCACCTTTTTAATTATGTGTCTAAGTGTGTTTATGGACTAATATCTCCTACTTTTATTGTATTATATCTCCTTTTCTATGTACGAGTGTGTTTGTTTAGTTTCTTTGTGGGCTGTTATCTCCTATCGTAGCATATCTAAGTGTTTATTAGAGCAGTTATAGGTCAAATATCTCATATTTCAGTGTACATAAGTGTTTATTAGAGCCCTTAATGGACTAATGTCTTCTTTTCTAGTGTACATAAGTGTCTATTAAGGCTGTTATTAGACTAATATCTTTTTTTCTAGTGTTACCAAGTGTCTATTAAGGCTTTTATTGGACTAATATCACAAATTGTAGTGTGCATAAGTTTTTATTAAGGCTACTATTGGACTTGTATCTCCTTTCTAGTCTATGTAAGTGTTTATTAAGGCCCTTAATGGACTAATCTCATATTTTAGTCTACATAAGTGTTTATTAAGGCTGTTACTGGATTAATATTGCATATTGTAGTGCACACAAGTGTTTATTAAGGCTACTATTGGACTAATATCTCCTATTCCAGTTTACATTAGTATTTATTAGGGCTGGTAATGGATTAATATCTCCTATTCTAGTCTACATAAGTATTTATTAGGGCTGTTAATGGACTAATATCTCCTATTCCAGTCTACATAAGTATTTGTTAGGGCTGTTAATGGACTAATATCTCCTATTCCAGTCTACATAAGTATTTGTTAGGGCTGTTAATGGACTAATATCTCCTATTCTAGTGTACATAAGTATTTATTAGGGCTGGTAATGGACTAATATCTCCTATTTCAGTCTACATAAGTATTTATTAGGGCTGTTAATGGACTAATATCTCCTATTCCAGTCTACATAAGTGTTTATTAAGGCACTTAATGGATTAATATCTCCTATTCTACTGTACATATGTATTTATTAGGGCTGTTAATGGACTAATATCTCCTATTGTAGTCTATATAAGTGCTTATTAAGGCTGTTATTGGATTAATATCTCCTATTTTAGTCTACATAAGTGCTTATTAAGGTTGTTATTGGATTAATATTGCATATTGTAGTCTATATAAGTGCTTATTAAGGCTGCTATTGGACTAATATCTCCTATTTTAGTCTACATAAGTGTTTATTAAGGCTGTTATTGGATTAATATTGCATATTGTAGTGCACACAAGTGTTTATTAAGGCTACTATTGAACTAATTTCTCATATTTTAGTCTACGTAAGTGTGTATTAAGGCTGTTATTGGACTAATATCTCATTGTAGTGTACACAAGTGTTTATTAAGGCTACTTGTGGACGAATATCTCCTATTTTAGTCTACATAAGTGTTTATTAGGGCTGTTAATGGACTAATATCTCCTATTGTAGTCTACATAAGTGTTTATTAAGGCCCTTAATGGATTAATATCTCCTATTCTACTGTACATTAGTATTTATTAGGGCCATTAATGGACTAATATCTCCTATTGTAGTCTACATAAGTGTTTATTAAGGCTGTTATTGGATTAATATTGCATATTGTAGTGCACACAAGTGTTTATTAAGGCTACTATTGGACTAATATCTCATATTTTAGTCTACATAAGTGTGTATTAAGGCTGTTATTGGACTAATATCTCATATTATAGTGTACATAAGTGTTTATTAAGGCTACTATTGGACTAATATCTCCTATTCCAGTCTACATAAGTATTTATTAGGGCTGTTAATGGACTAATAGCTCCTATTCCAGTCTACATAAGTGTTTATTAAGGCTACTATTGGACTAATATCTCCTATTCTAGTGTACATAAGTGTTTATTAAGGCTGCTATTGGACAGGTATCACATATTCTATTGTACATGAGTGCATATAAGGTTTATATTAGACTAACACCTTCTATTGTAGCATATATTTCTGTTTATTGAGGCTGTTATTAGACTAATATCTCCTATCCTAGCATATAAGAGTATAATTTTGTTTTTTGTTTTTTAACTGGATCTTCTGGTCTTATACACAGGTACATTTATTTAGGCTCTTTATGGAGTAGTATTTATTACTGGAGCATTATGGTCGTTATTTGACTAATATCTCAAACTGAAGCATTTATTTAAGGTTGATATGCAAAGAAATATTCAGTATATAGGTGTTTTATTATATAGTGTTCTGTATCTCGTAGTGTAGGAACGTTTGTAAATGACTTGTGGCCGTTTATTAAGTAATTACTGGTTGTCACTGTAGATTACAGGCTACAGCGCCGTACACCGTTTATGGGGCAGTGTATCTGCTGATGAATATGCAGGGTGCTGGTCATTGAGGCGGGTTGTTTACTGCAGTATAAGCAGTGGGTGTTGAGTGTCTGTCCTCTGCTCTGAAGCTGAAGTGGCTCGGGAACGCTTAAGCATACATTTGAGGTTGAATTGGCCCAGAATAGCACATTAATGCTGGAAGTGGCTGTTTGAAGGACGTGCTGTCAGCTGGAGAGTTCACTCTCCGTCCAACTGCTCAGATAAGTGTCACTCCCAAACAGAATCAGCACTTTCTCATCCCCGCTCCGAGTGGTGACCTGATTTTTCCTTCTATGACATGAGGAAACTTGTCCAGTACATGCCAAATCCAATCACAGCTGTTATTGGTGCTTGTGGAGGTATTACACGCTGTTAGGGGGCTCATTTTTAGTCTGGTGAGCTGGGGGAGCTATCTTCACTGGAGATACCCGGAATGGTGTTCTACTCCAGTCAGAGGTCCTAGTGTACAGGTGGAGCTATCTTCATGGTGTACTGGAGATAGCTGGATGGTGTTCTACTCCAGTCAGAGGTTCTAGTGTACAGGGGGGGCTATCTTCATGGTGTACTGGATATACCCGGATGGTGTACTACTCCAGTCAGAGGTCCTAGTGTACAGGGGGAGCTATCTTCATGGTGTACTGGATATACCCGGATGGTGTTCTACTCCAGTCAGAGGTCCTAGTGTACAGGGGGAGCTATCTTCATGGTGTACTGGAGATACCTGGATGGTGTTCTACTCCAGTCAGAGGTTCTAGTGTACAGGGGAAGCTATCTTCATGGTGTACTGGAGATAGCCGGCTGGTGTTCTACTCCAGTCAGAAGTTCTAGTGTACAGGGGGAGCTATCTTCATGGTGTACTGGAGATACCTGGATGGTGTTCTACTCCAGTCAGAGGTCCTAGTGTACAGGGGGAGCTATCTTCATGGTGTACTGGAGATACCCGGATGGTGTTCTACTCCAGTGAGAGGTTCTAGTGTACATGGAGAGCGATCTTCATGGTGTACTGGAGGTACCTGGATGGTGTTCTACTCCAGTCGGAAGTTCTAGAGTGCAGGGTCAACAATCTTCATGGTCTACTGCATCCCATCATGCACCACGGCCTCACCTACTCTCAGCCTGTATCAGCCAGAGAAACACTGGGGAGGGTAACACTGGGGAGCTAAACGCAGCCCACTACGAGTATAAATGTGGGTGTAGTGATTGTAGTGGGGTGTGTGTTCATCAGAATGAGCCTCAGAAAGTTAAATATACAGGTCTGAAGATGAATAAAAGATGAACTCGCTTTAGAGGATCAGTTGTAGAGTGATTAGCCGAGGGTAGCTAACCGCTAGGCTAACCGTGTCTCCGGTGAACTGAGCAGCGTTAGCAGCAGCTAGCTCTAAACAGTGGATACAGTAGTAACAGCTCTGAGGTAAATGTGGGTGTAGTGATTGTAGTGGGGTGTGTGTTCATCAGAATGAGCCTCGGAAAGTTAAATATACAGGTCTGAAGATTAATAAAAGATGAACTCGCTTTAGAGGATCAGTTTTAGAGTGAACTAGCCGAGGGGAGCTAACAGCTAGGCTAACCGTATTTCAGATGAACTGAGCAGCGTTAGCAGCAGCTAGCTCTAAACAGTGGACACAGTAATAACAGCTCTGAGGTAAATGTGGGTGTAGTGATTGTAGTGGGGTGTGTGTTCATCAGAATGAGTCTCAGAAAGTTAAATGTACAGGTATGAAGATTAATAAAGATGAACTCACTTTAGAGGATCAGTTTTAGAGTGAAATAGCCGAGGGTAGCTAACAGCTAGGCTAACCGTGTCTCCGGTGAACTGAGCTCTAAACAGTGGATACAGTAATAACAGCTCTGAGGTAAATGTGAGGTAACTGGTCACATGACTGTATTAGTATACTACACTGTAGGTCCGAACTTGTTACTGTACTGTATACCACACACAGGGGGTGTATACAGTGTGCGGTATAGTAGTATAACATTCTGAATACAGTCCGTGGTGACTTTTCCCCAGCTCTATAACAATACAGAGAGTGTACAGTGTGTCTATCGTAGCCTGAAGTCATTTTATTGGTCAGCTGTTACTTCACACCTGAAGCTTAGGCTCTGGCTGGTTTGGCATTGTTGTTGCTGATGTGGTATCAGTGTCGGGAGCTTAGAGCAAGCGTCTTTGCTCTGCACACTGATCTAGAGGAGCTGTTTGAGGAAGAGAAAACCGAGAGAAAGGTTCAAATCAGGAACGACACGTGTTCACTTTGACAGAGCCGATGTCACCCAGTCACACATTCTTTCCCCTTTATTCTCTCTTCACAGCTCAGCGCTGTTTTCTTTCGCCTTTCATGCCAATCTCTCTCTCTCTCTCTCTCTCTCGGTTTCTCTTGCTCACCCATTCGCTCGCTCGCTCACCCACCCCCATTCTCTTTCTACCTGTCATGCTCGCTGCAAAGGTAGCTTGCTGAGTACGAACCTTTGCCACTTTCAGGCCTTTGATTCAGCAGCAGCGTGTTATCCTTTGATTGCTATACAATATGGCGTTTCTTTTCCAGCCCAACTCTGGAATAAACAAGAAGAGTTAATCTAAAGCCGTCAAATGCTCAAACAGCTGCTATGCTGAATTACTGCCAACTAGAGCTGCACAGTGTGGGTCTTAAGTTGCTTTATTATTATTTGCTTTGGATGAATTTCAAAAAAAGACAGTTGTGTCATGTGCAGAGGTTCAGGTATAGCCTCTCTGGCAGATACCTGCTCGGAGGAGCTTTTTGGAACCAGCTAGGATCCTGTCAGATTCCCGTTTTAGGAATTTCCCCTCCTTTCTGTACAGGTCTTGCAGTTGTATGGGGGTTTTGCTTTGCCTTTCTGGCCAGCATATGAGCAGCTCTATCTGAGATTTAGGAATTTGGTTTCAGCAGTTAGCATCTCTGTAGTACTATATTCAATATACACCATTAAGCTTATCAGAGAAGAAATGAGTGCCCTGTGACGTACTGAGACGTACCTAATAGGCTGTATTGCCTCCAATAGTGGCAGTCGTGGGCTGGAGGTTAGGGAACCAACCTTGTGACCGGAGGGTTGCCGGTTTGATTCCCTGAACTGACAGTAACGACTGAGGTGCCCTTGAGCAAGGCACCTAACCCCCAACTGCTCTCCGGGCGCTGTGGATAGGGCTGCCTACTGCTCCGGGTAAGTGTGCTCACTGCCCCTCAGTGTGTTTGTTCACTAGGGAGTGTGTATGTGGGTGTTTCACTTCACGGATGGGAGTAAATGCGGAAGACTTGTAAATTTCCCCACTGTGGGATCAATAAGGGACTGAAATCTTAAATCTTAATCTTAACAGTGGTGATTAGATTTGGCATGGGCTGGACAAGTTCCTGGATGTAGCCACATTAACGTTCAGACACCTTTACATCAAAGAATTGGTCAGTTGGGCCAGATTTTTGGTGGATGCCTTCCCTGCCACAATTCCGACGAGAATTCCCTGTAGACTGGGATTTTAGCCACTGCTGGTAGACCCGTATGAGCGTACACTGCTTCCATACACCTGCAGATTCAGCTACTACCTTCACCCTATGGCCTTTGGCCACACCTAAATGCTCAGTCACTCCTTTTAGCCAATCATTAGCGTCGACTCTGGAGCCATTTTCCACACATGGAACGAGACTTTCCATGCACTCTATGACCTCCTCTCAGTCTATGTATCCCATCACTCACACCCCACTGGTATTTACAGCCCCGTCGTGCTTGTGCAGTGCCATCTGCAGGAGCCTGAAGTTACTACAACCTTAAACACTCATTTTTTTGTCTGGGGAGCTTGGTGGATGTCTTTTAGGGCGCATGACAGGCTGAAAGAGAAAAGGGGTGAATGAGTGAGTGAGACCCAAGTACTGTGTTAGGATTGGACCCACTCTTCTTTACAGTTCTTGCAGTCATATGGGGGTTTTGCTTTGCCCTTCTCACAGATCTCACATCTTGAGTGTATTGATTCTTTCATATCCCAAAGGAGATTGGTTGGGTTGATTATATTGGATTCAGATCCGGTGACTGTCCCCTGAGGAACACAACTCAGTCATGCTCCTACAACCAGTTTGCCGGGTGTTGCTTGGTGCATGGTCATAAGATGGTCAGTTATGACCACAAAGTGATGCAAGTGGTCAGCAACAATAGTCAAACAGGCTGTGGTCTTTCAAGGGTTGATTGATCAGTATTAATAGGCCCAAATGAAATCCCCTACACCAACCATCACACCACCTCCACCAGCCTGGACTCCCGGACTGTAAGCAGGTCGGTTCCGTGGACTCCTGCTGTTTTTCCCTCATCATACCAGGCTACGTTTTCCCAATACCTAACTGTTAGGTGGGCCTGTGCCCATGGCAACCTTCGCTTTGTGTTCCTGGCTGAACAAGAACATTGGAACCCAACGTGATGCTCTACTGTTGTAGTCCATCCACCTCAGGGTTGGATGTGTTGGGCAATTTGCTCATCACAGTTGTACAGATTGGTTATAGTAGCCTTTCCTGAACGAGTCTGACCATTCTCCACTGACCTCTCATCATCAAGACACAGAACTCCAAAGCCATTCTTAGTAACTCTAGAGCTTGAAACTCCCAGGGGATCAGCAGTTGAACCCAAACCAGCCACCACCAATCAGGCCCCACCCAAAATCACCAAACTGACACTTGATGTAACCGTTACCTGAAACTGCTGGCTTGTATCTTCATCTGGTTTTATGCAGTGAACTGAAGTAGTGATTTTGGAACATTACTATTTTGTCCATATCGTGCAACTCCACACCGAGGCTACATCAATCACCCCGGGTCTCTGAGTGTCTCCGTACGGGGGTTTTTTATCATGACTAATGATTTCCCTCCAATCACAGCAGGGAGGCCCATCAGGTCCACTTGACTGGCTGCGTCTGCATGCTGGGAAATATATTGCTATGCAGACCTCTCACTAAGGGCTCCTGCCAAAGATAGCTCCAGAGTCTGTACCATTTGCTGACTGACCTGTTCATTTAGCAGAGGAAAGACTGTCGATCAGGATGTCCAACTGTTACCAGAGATTGCATGACTTTCCAGAACAGAAATTGTGGAGCACTCTTAGAACAAAAAGTGCAGAACTGTTAGTGCCCCTGTTGGCACTGGACGGTACCCTTTTATCAGGGAATATAAAAATATAAATTCTATTATCACCCAGAAGTGTGGGACCGCAGGTCTGTTGGGAAGGAAGATAAAGGTGACCAGGATCAATAACTGATGATAAATTTAGACTGATATGATCAATATTTATTGAGCTACACATACAGACGTCTGTCTCTTAGTATGGAATCGGGCCACCATATTTGCTAACCCAACATGCCAGACGTCTCGGTATGGAGCTGTAGAGGTTCCTAATGCTGTCCTGTGATAATCCATCCCATGCAGCTTGAATATCCTCACACAGTTCCTGCAGATGGTGTGGTAGGGGTGGAGATGGAGTGACACCAGGTCTTCTGGATGTGTAACAACAAACTGTTCATCTTGGTGCTGACCACGGTGCCTCCACACACGGATTCGTTGGGTGTCTCCACGAAGACCAAAGCGGGACTTGTCACTGAAGATGACCCGCTGCCATTCTGAGTCAATCTATGACAGTCTGGTAGACACCACTGCAGTCTTTGGTGATGGTGACGTGGTGTTAAGGACGGTCGTGGTTAAGGAACGGTGGCGGTGTGTGGTGCAGCCGTCTGCCAATGGTGCTGCACTAACAGGATGACTCATGGAGGACACCACTGCTCGCTGAGTGTTTGCAATCATGGATGTTGGGTCAGTCAGGTACAGGCTTGCGTCACATGTGCGGCAGAGCATTAAACTTGAATGTCTCACGATGTCAAACCTACCCACCAAGTGGGTTGATTCCTTCTGGGTGCAGCTATTTGTGCAGCTGTTATGCGACGATGAATGTTCATACTTATACCTTTTCATAGACACATACGGTACATTTATGTACAAAGGTGCTGAGACGTCCCTTCGACCCCAGTGACAATACAGGTATCTGCTAGCATGAATATGGCACATTGAAAAACATTTCATCTGAAGAAAATGAAGGACATCAGTTTACCTGCCCAATCTCCATTTCCTCTTTTACATGAGGTGACCTTTACGGCCGGCGATCTGGGGACACCACTGACATTCAGTAGGAGGAATCGTGCCGCTCGTGTTCAAGTGCTGTAAATAAACAGCGCTCTCCATATGCTTACATTGACCTTCAAGATCCTAATCTACGTCTGCCTCCATGCTAAAGCACACACTTTCAGATTGGTGTTATAAGCCACCGGTTCAATATCAGCATCCCAAACCACCTACACTTACTTGACTGTGGACAAACGTGATGCTGCTCAGATGCTGTGCAACTGAGATGGATGGTTTCCGCGGATGCTCTTGCAGCTAACAGGCCTTCGGGGAGTCTTACAGTAAAACATCAAGTCTGATTGATGAAGACTGAACAAGTGTCTCGTTAGAAATCCGACCTGAAACCGGAGCAGTGTCTGGAAGAAAGCTCAATCGGTGGCGAGGACTGCAGATTCAGCTGCATTGGATTTCACACTGATGCGTTCTGGTAAAGACGGCGGGGTTTACTGTATGTTGGGCTGCTCCGGTGTTGAACTCGCCGGCTGTAAAGAGAGATCAGGCATTCACAGTGCCGTGCTGAAAAGCATTCAGACTCCAGGTTAGTTTATAGGGAAGAGAGAGGTCTGAAATGTGCAAGGGCTGAATGGAAAGAGTACGAAATGTCTTTGATCGTATTTAAATTGGGTTGAAAGGTCACCCTGCCGTCAGGGACCATTTTGCCACTCTAGCAAAGTACACTCATCCTCAAAAGCAAAGTTCCACAAATAGCGGCAGCCAGAAAGAATCAACCCACAGGAATGAAACTTGGTGGGTAGGTTTGACATCGTGAGACATGCTTGCAGTGGTGTCCTCCATGAGTCATCCTGTTCGTGCAGCACCATTGGCAGACGGCTGCACCACACAGGACTGCACAGACCGTTACCACGGCTGTCCTTAACACCACGTCACCATCACCAAAGACTGCAGTGGTGTCGTACCAGACTGTCATGGAGTGACTCAGAATGGCAGCGGGTCATCTTCAGTGACGAGTCCCGCTTTAGTCTTGGTGGAGACGCCCAACGAACCAGTGTGTGGAGGCACCGTGGTAAACGGTTTGTTGTCACACGTCCAGAAGGCCTGGTGTCACTCCACCTCCACCCCTACCGCACCATCTTCACGAACTGTGTGAGGGTATTCAAGCTGCATGGGATGAATTATCACAGGACACCATTAGGAACCTCTACAGCTCCATAAAGCTCAATAAGTATTTCCCATATCAACCAATCTTCTTTTCCAACAGCACTGCAATCCCACACCTCCTTCTTTGTCGGCTGTTTTGTTGATATTGAGTGTATAATCTATCTATCTATCTATCTATCTATCTATCTATATATGTAGATAGATAGATAGATAGATAGATAGATAGATAGATAGATAGATAGATAGATAGATATGGACCTGGCTCTTGTGTCGTTATAGCTCCATTAATCTAATTGCCATTCTTCATGTACTGTTGCTAATAGGCCCGTTGTTCTCCGATGTTCAGCAGTGCACACTGATTGGACAGAGAATGATGGGTAAGATCCTGCTGGCAGTAATTCTGGCAGGAGGTGGACAGTTACGGAGATGAAGGCTGTTTCCTGATCTAGTAGGGGTCCATTTCGCTCACTGTGTGATTCAAGTGTCCATCTACTGTCCATCTACCCATTACGCAGGAAGATGGCTATCCGCTCATCCGTCGTTCAGGTTTTTTCCAGGACAGAAAGAGCCACTAGCTCATCACTCTACTCATCCGGAAAGGGTGCCGACTGAGACTTTTTAGGAGAACTCGGATGGAGTTTCCTAAGACTGGAGTGGCTTGAAATCAAACGGTGGAAGTGGCAGCTTTGGAAATTCATCATAGTGTACGGGGCTATTCAGAAGACATGGTTCCGACTTGTGGGTTGCGTTATAAGTATAGAATGTTCTAGTAGACACCCTAGGATGATCAGGTTGTGAACTAAAAGGAAATCAAGCCTAGCGTTCATCTGTGTCTGGAGAGAAGGCTGAGGGCATTGAAGTAACAAATTGCTGTAGCATCTGAAGCTCCAAAGTCCAGCAGGATGACGATAAGCTCGGGAATAGGCCTGGAGAAGTCCAGGGATGCAGTAGTTTGCTGCCTTACAACTGCACAGACAAGTATATGTCATAACTGATATCTGATATCATAACTGTTTTCATTTTCATATTGGTAGTGGATTTTTATCGCCCCCTATGATCGTCCCCTGACGTATAACACATTGTCTGAATGTCCATTTGGGCCAATACGGACATTATAGAACATTATAGAGCATTTTTAAAACGAAACCATAGAAGCCATATCGCCCCCTATGCTTCCTGTAGTGTATTACAGTCTGTCAGAATGACCCTGTGGATCATATAGACGTTATAGAGCACTGTATATACAGCACAGCACAAGCGCTATATATATTTATATGTGCACTATATTGAACAACAACCCCACACCATAATCCCCCTCCACCAAACTTTACACCCGGCACATTGAGTCAGACAAGTAGCAGTCTCCTAGCAACCGCCAAACACAGACTCGTCCATCGGATTACCAGATGGAGAAGTGTGATTGGTCCAGAGAACACGTCTCCACTGCTCTAGAGTCCAGTGGTGGCGCTTTACACCACTGCAGTCCATGCTCTGCACTGCGCTTGGTGATGTAAGGCTTGGATGCAGATGCTCATCCATGGAAGCCCATTCCATGAAGCTCTACACACGGTTCCTGAGCTGATCTGAAGGCTACCTGAAGTTTGGAGGTCTGTAGTGATGGACTCTGCAGGAAGTTGGTGACCTCTGTGCACTATGACCCTCAGCATCCGCTGACCCCGCTCTGTCATTGTACATGGTCTACCACTTCACTGAGCTGCTGTCGTTCCCAATCACTCCCACTGTGTTCTAATCCCACTGATGGTGGACTGTGGAATATTTAGTAGGATGGAAATTTCAAGACTGGACTTGTTGCACAGGTAGCATCCTATCACGGTGCCATGCTGGACTTCACTCAGCCCCTGAGAGCGACCCATTCTCTTACTAAAGCCTATAGGAGAAGTTGGCATTGCGTTATTGTCAGGCTCGGGTCAAAATCGGACTCGAATGGAACAAGGCTTAAACTGGTCCCCGGACACCAAGTTCTCAAGGTTCTTGGGTTGGGACTGAATACGACTGTTGGGGAGAACACAGTCCAGAGAACAGACTTCATTCAGGACTCACACCATGATTAGTAGAACAGATCCGACACTGATTAGGAGAGTCAGGTGGCTCACCTCTCCGGTAGGAAGCACCCAAGCATGCAGGTCCATTAAAAGAGCCAGGGTGTAGTATTCACGTGTCCTCTTTGAAGGTACATTGATTTGATGTGCATTAGACTGAGTTGTAAATGCTCCCGGATGGCCAGTGAGCAGTTCGGTTACGGTAATGAGATCCTAGGCTGAAATCATTGAGTCCTGGTTTGTGGTCAGTGTGGGGTCCTCTGTGTTGTTCCGTGTCCTCCATGATCTACAGGGATGTTGTAAATATGAGGCACTCAGGTCTGTATCGTTCTATTCTCATGCTCTCTTTCTTTCTCTCTTTCTTTCTCTCCCTTTAGGTAAGTGTGCTGGCCTTTCCCTGACAGTGTACCTGAGCCACAATGGAGGTATGGCCGACTCTGGAGTAGGTCTTGGATAGGTGCAGTGCTGCAAGCTTCCAGTGTGCTTTTTTTAAAAATCTGATTCCTCTTGGCTTTGGTAGGAATGACCAGTGACCAAGCTCTTGGTGCTGGTGGGTTATGATGTTGAGGTTTGGAGTGGAAAGCTGGCTACTGATTCGAAGATGGATATAGACTGCAGAACATGAATGACCTTACTAGCGACGTTGGTGGTCCAGTGGTCCAGTACCAATTTGATTCCAACGCCAAAGAATACAAAATCCAATTGCGACCCCTGACCTCTGATCTCCCAGAATACGCCACATGCCTCGACACACCCAATCACACACCACTTCCGTATTCTAGGTCTCCATGATTGACCATCTGCACCTCATTTCCCCGTTGCTACTTAAACCAAACACACCCATATCCACTTTGCGAAGTATTGCCAAACTCTGTTTGCGTACCGAGCGGTTTCTCTTACTCTCTCTGTTTACGAACTTCCTTTGTTACTCAGCTCTCGCTTTTGGGTTTCCCCTTTTTGGTTTTGTTTGTGTCTCTGCTTGTAGTCACTCCTCCTTTTGCTCTCTGGATTCGTTCGCTCTCTCTGGCCTTTGACCCTGGCCTGTCTCTCTCGCTCTCACTCCCTCACTTTCAGCCTCGTCCTGTTTATGGTAGTTTTGTGTTTGCTGCTGGATTTGAATATCAACCTGTCCAATAAAGACTACTTGGGTTTTAGCTTGGTGCTAGCAGAAGTACGTTTGCTCCTGACTCACGGCTAAGCTAGTAAGCTTTAGGCCATTGACCAAGCACAGTTACTAACAAACCAAACTATGGGGACAGTTGTCTTTACACTGTCCTGAAAAAGAACTTCCCCAATGTACAAGGGATTGCACCGATTTAGGTTGGTATGGGATCATCTGGTACAACATCACCTCGGTTACAACATGATGAAGGTCAGCAGGCTCAGACATTAATGCAAGATGTGTTTCTATATTGGGATTAGAACTCACCTTGTGTGTTTAAGGTGGTAGTAACTTCAGGCTCCTGCAGGTGGTGCTGCATGAGGATGATGGGGGCTGTGACTCAGTCCCCTGTGACTGAAACGAACCTAATAGCACGTAATACATCTGGACAAGTTTCTGGTTGTAGACTACATTAATGTGACATTCTTGTACAAAGAATTCCAGAGTTGGTCCAGATTTGGTGGATGCCTTCCCTGGCACAATTCCGAGGAGAATTCCCTGTAGACTGGGATTTTCCCACTGCTGGTAGACCCGTATGACCATACGCTTCCATACACCTGCAGATTCAGCTACTTCCTTCACACTATGGTCTTTGGCCACGCCCACATGCTCAGTCCCTCCTCTTAGCCAATCATTAACATCTGTTCTGGAGCCATTTACCACACATGGAACGAGAAAAACCGTGTGCTGTAGCACCTCTTCCCAATCTATGGATCCCATCACAAAACCCCACAGGGATTTTTTAGATCACCCTTGTGTAGCGCCATCTGCTGTCACCTCAATCAAAGAACCTATTCCCAAATAATTAAGCCACCCCCAGAACACCACAGAGGGGACTCACTCTAGATTAGCAGTTAGGCAACAAGCATGTTTTGGCTGATTGGCTACATCAAGGGTAAGGAGCAGATTTGCTGGAATCTACCAAACGGTTGTTTGGGCACAGTTTTCTGAGAAGACTCAGAAGTGGGCGCCAAGTTTGATTCCCAGTAGTGCCTCTGCCTCCGTCCACAGCTTAGCTGTTTGATAGAAATTGGCAACATCTAGAACACGGAGGACAAAAATGGTTTTTAGAGGAACACACTGGACCCACATCAAACCGAAAATTACACTTGGACTCAGTGGAGAGAGTGGTCATTCTCACTGTTGGACTTTTGACAGTCCAATAACAGCCAGTATTTCTTGCCATGGAGCTGTAATACTGGTCCCTAAAGGCTGAGGCTGCTGTCCAGATCCATGATGAATATTAATATGGTGTCTCGCCGGGTAGTCTGCCTCAGCCAGTAAATCCCTGGAGTCATCGTGGGTGGCTTGGTTGTAAATCTGCTGAAATGTTTTCCCGCAGTGTACTGCATGTCTTCCCAAAGTGTCCTTGTGCTGAAATACAAATACTGACTATTTTGACTGATAGTTGCTGGAGGCAGCAAGAAAATGAGAATGTCCAGGCAGACTGCCTCCGGGGAGCGGGAATTAGTTCACTCCTCCGTGGAAGAGTTGTTCTGAACGGTGCTGATGCTAATGACTGATTGCGCTGTGCATTAAGGAACCGTTCTGTTCGGTAGAACAAAGACACTGTTATGAATACCAGCTACAGTATAGACATTAGCATGACTCCGTTAGCATAGCCTGCTTAATGGAGACATTTCATGCTATGAGATTGCTCATGGCAACAGAAAGCTGGTTGTTGTGTTGTGTTTGGCATTCACTCATCATCAAAAGAATATCAGCACCCAGAAGGAGGTGTGGGATTGCACAGGATCAATAACTGATGATAAATTTAGACGGATATGATCAATATTTATTGAGCTACACATACAGAAGTCTGTCTCTCAGTGTGGCGTCAGGCCGCCATACATGCCAGACGTCTCGGTATGGAGCTGTCGAGCTTCCTAATGGTGTCTTGTGATAATCCATCCCATGCAGCTTGAACATCCTCACACAGTTCCTGCAGATGGTGCGGTAGGGGTGGAGGTGGAGTGACACCAGGCCTTCTGGACGTGTGACGACAAAGCGTTCATCTTGGTGCTGACCACGGTGCCTCCACACACGGATTCGTTGGGCGTCTCCACCAAGACTAAAGCTGGACTCGTCACTGAAGATGACCCGCTGCCATTCTGAGTCACTCCATGACGGTCTGGTACGACACCACTGCAGTCTTTGGTGACGGTGACGTGGTGTTAAGGACAGTCGTGGTAACGGTCGGTGTGCATGCAGTCCTGAGTGGTGCAGCCGTCTGCCGGTGGTGCTGCACTAACAGGACTAACATGGAGGACACCACCGCAGTCTTTGGTGACGGTGACGTGGTGTTAAGGACAGTCGTGGTAATGGTCGGTGTGCATGCAGTCCTGCGTGGTGCAGCCGTCTGCCAATGGTGCTGCACTAACAGGACTAACATGGAGGACATCGCTGAATGTCCAGCATAGCTGTGGGTTGATTCCTGTGTTAGCTTCTTGTGCTGCCTGCTGAGGCATTGTGGCGTCCCGCTGATTGCATTCCAGCTAAAATAGACACAGTGTTCAGTGGATCTGTGTGGAATCTGTTAAAACTCCACCAGCTTTAGTTGCTCACAGTATGCTGTCCTCTTCGCTCTCCTACAAATGATGTCTGAGCCACGTCTCGCTGCTCTCAGAAGAAAGAGCCCCATTCGTTTCAGCTGATTCGATGTACTGTATTATCTCCGAAATCCAAAAATGTGATTAATCCGGTTTGAAACTGCAGCAGGATCATCCCCGGAATACCAAATGGCCTGAAATGTCAGATGTTCCAGGGTTAGAACATCTTTAAAGGTGAGGCCAGACATAATGCTTTGCATGGCCTTTCTTTTAAGGTGGCTGCTGATGGGAGGACAGATGGAAGTGCCGATCCGTTTTTGTTGAGACATCCGTTTCTTAGTAAGCCATCTCTTTTAGTCATTCCTAAGAGGGGCTCGGAAAGCCAAGAAGGATATTGCACCGCCCCCCTAACCAATACAACCATCACCAACGAGAAGAAAGAGCATTCTCTTCGGAATTACAATTCAAAGCAGCATGCGGATGGCTTTTGCTTTCCCCATTATCTAGTCTGGGCTAAATACCCATTAAGTGCGTCTGAAAGGCTGGTAAGCATTCCGCTCAGGGTGGCTACAGCGGAATAGATTGCAGCCATTTGAAGTCTTTAAAAAAGCATTTACATAAAATTTGGCATGATTGGAAGAAGATGGTGATTGGAAGAAGATGGAGGACGGGAGGAAATATCATCAGTAGACCATTAAAGTTAACCCATGGTGTCTATTCCAGTAGGCGTGGGGCGTTTTAGCATCGATTGGATGTGTAGTTCTTCCAAACCTCAAAGCTCAATTCCACAAACCCAAATAAACAGCCGGGGGAGTGATTTGTTCGTCTGCTTTAACCTGTATTTACACAAAACCAGTCAACACGTCTCCCTGCCTGTGTTTTGGGAGTTTTAGTACATCCAGGCTCCTACAAATTGTGCTACAGGAAGATGATGGGGCTGTGGGGTGTGAGTGACGGGATCCATAGATTGAGAAGAGGTGCTACAGTGCAGGGAACGTGGAAAACGCTCCAGAGCAGATGTTAATGACTGGCTAAAAGGAGGGACTGAGCATGTGGGCGTGGCCAAAGACCATAGTGTGAAGGAAGTAGCTGAATCTGCAGGTATATGGAAGCGTACGATCATACGGGTCTACCAGTAATGGCTAAAATTCCAGTCTACAGGGAATTCTCCTTGGAACTGTAGCAGGGAAGGCATCCACGAAATCTGGCCCAGGTGTGCAGTTCTTTGATGTAAGACTAACAAAGTGTGGTGTTATGAAGTGCTAATGCATTTTTGGTATTTACATTTTTGCAAAAATAAACAGAATTCATGGTAACACTTTCTATGGATCAGGTATTCATAATGCATCATAAGGCATGCATAAGATCTATAGAGCATTCATAATATTTAATAATAATTGGTGTAAGGTTTTGTAAGTGTAAATAAATGTTCATAATCACACATTAACTGGCATAGTGTCGCGTTATTAGGCTTCATAGCACAAAGAGACATAATGTCAAAATGTTTACGTTATTGTTGAGACCCATATCATAAAACTTCATACCTTCATTTACATAATGCATTCTTTCATAGAGCTGATCAATAACATTAGTTTGCATTAGAAGGCTTATAAGCGTTCATTAGATGTTATATGCACTTACAAAATCATTATGTATGAGTATGCATATGAAAAGTCTCACAGTGCATCCTCATGAAGCATTATGCAAATGAACACCACATTAGTTATTAAGCGTTAAAACACATACTTCAAAAATAGTGTTGAGAATAACAGGAAAAATATATGCATTATAATGCATTATGTCACCGTATGTGCTATGAAGCCTTATACTGTCATGTTATAACCGTTTGTTTGTGATTATGAATGTTTATGCCGTTACAAAGGCTTAAGGTTCCCTAATGCTTTTAATAATACTTGACATAAGCTTTTGTAACTGTACACAAATGTCCATAATCACACACATAACACAGGCATAGCATTATAAGGCTTCATAGGACAAAGAGACATAACATGTCAAAATGTGTGTACAAATTTTTCCTGTTCTTTACGTTATTGTTGAGAGCCATATCATAAAGCTTCATACCTTCATTTACATAATGCATTCTTTCATAAAGCTGATCAATAACATTAGTTTGCATTAGAAGGCTTATAAGTGTTCATAAGATGTTATGTGCACTTACAAGATCATTAGAGAATATGCGAATGGAAAGTCTCACTGTGCATCCTCATGAAGCATTATGCAAATGAACACCACATTAGTTATTAAGCCTTAAAACACCTACTTTAAAAATAGTGTTTTTAAAGATAACAGAAAAAATATATGCATTATAATGCATTATGTCACCGTATGTGCTATGAAGCCTTATACTGTCATGTTATAACCGTTTGTTTGTGATTATGAATGTTTATGCCGTTACAAAGGCTTAAGGTTCCCTAATGCTTTTAATAATACTTGACATAAGCTTTTGTAACTGTACATAAATGTCCATAATCACACACATTAATTGGCATAGTGTCGCATTATAAGGCTTCATAGGACAAAGAGACATAACATGTCAAAATGTGTGTACAAATTTTTCCTGTTCTTTACGTTATTGTTGAGAGCCATATCATAAAGCTTCATACCTTCATTTACATAATGCATTCTTTCATAAAGCTGATCAATAACATTAGTTTGCATTAGAAGGCTTATAAGTGTTAAGAGTTATGTGCATAACATTAGAGAATATGCGAATGGAAAGTCTCATATGCATCCTCATAATGCATTATGCAAATGAACACCCGTTATTAAGCCTTAAAAAGCCTACTTAAAAATAGTGTTTTTATAAACAGGAAATATTATGTTTGTGATTATGACCGTATGTGCTATGAAGTCTTATACTGTCATGTTATAACCGTTTGTTTGTGATTATGAATGTTTATGCCGTTACAAAGGCTTAAGGTTCCCTAATTCTTTTTTATAATACTTGACATAAGTTTTTGTAACTGTACATAAATGTCCATAATCACACACATAACACAGGCATAGCATTATAAGGCTTCATAGAGACTTCAAAGAGACATAACATGTCATAATGTGTCTATTGTTTTTTCCTGTTCTTTATGTAATTGTTGAAACCCATATCATAATGCATTCATTCATAGAGCTGGTTCATTTCAGTTGACGTAAGGTCTGTAATGAAGGCTTATGAGTGTTCATAAGCTGTGATGTGCACTTACAAGATCATTAGAGAGTATGCGAGTGGTAAAAGTAAGCCTCACTGTGCAGCCTTATACGGCATTATGCAAATGAACACAACAGTAGTTATTAAGCCTTATAACACTGCCTCATAACACCAAAACTATATGCATTATAATGCCTTATGTCACTTCATGTCCTTTGAAGCCTTATACTATCATGTGTGTGATTATGAACGTTTATGCAGTTACAGGGGCTTATGTCTAGTATTGTAAAGCATTATAAAGCCTTTATATCTCTTTATGAATGCGCTTATAATGCATCGTAGATACCCGATTCATAGGAAGTGTTACCGAATTGACCTTACCGATAACCTACTTCCTCCTTTCATCAGCATCTCAAATGCTACCTCAAGGTTTCTGAAACCAAGGTTTGTATATTAGAGCAGCTGCCCCTGGAGGCTCGTCCAGAGTAGGCCTCCCACAGACCCGTCTCTTCCTATCAGTGATTCAGTACCAATTTAAACCGGGTTCTACCGGACGCTGTAGAACATGCTAGAGAATAATTGATCCTTTATATGTGGTAATTTTCAAAGCAGATGAGCAAAGTGGGCAACCCCACTTGGAGCGTGCGGAGCTGTGTTGCTCAGATTGGCTAATTCTGTCCAGGCTTGATGTACGAGAAAGCTTCTCTGATGCAAATCGAGAATAATGCATCTAAATTCGACGTAGCATCTGGGTGGATGGACCCATCTCAGTTTCATCTCCTCAAGTAGTCCTTAAGTGTTGTATGGATGTTTTTAAGGCAAACTAATTACTGCCCCAGCTCCCCACTGCGGAGTACAGCCAATAACAAGCCGCTGTTTCCGTCCCCGAAGGCAGGGAAAGTAATGGAAGTGACCTTTCGTTTGACGGACCATGATCGAATGGCGAAACAGTACAGACAAATTCATTACCGTCGCGTGGGCTATGCTTTCTGTTCAGCATGTGGTTTTAACCAGGCTTGATGAGCAGCGTGTTTATTTATATGCTAATTCTCTAGGCTAGCGTGTTAGGCTAGCTCTTCAGTAGATCAGGACGAGGACGCAGGATGCGTCTATTGCAGTGGGGCTTTGTTTCCCTGCATGCCTCAGCACATAATGGCTGATTTGTATTTGCATTGTATTAAGAATCAGAGTGTCGTTCCTAACAGCTGCTGAACGTAACTCAGTAATATAATTGGTTACTGTATTGAAGTATCTTACTGTACTTAAGTTATTGGCTACTGTACTTTATGCCACAAATCATTTATTAGTATGGTGTAGGGCCTCCTTTTGCGGCCAATACAGCGTCAGCTGGTCTTGGGAATGACATATACTGCGTCCTGCACAGTGGTCAGAGGGATTGTAAGCCATTCTTCTTGCAGGATAGTGGCCAGGTCACTACGTGATGCCGGTGGAGGTTCGTCCTTCTTGGTGGTATGCTGACATTACCCTGGATACCGTGGCTCTTGATACATCACAAAGACTTGCTGTCTTGGTCACAGATGCGCCAGCAAGACGTGCACCAACAGTGTGTCCTCTTTTGAACTCTGGTATGTCGCCCATAATGCTGTGTGCATTGCAGTATTTTGAGCAGAACTGTGCTCTTACCTGCTAACTGAACCTTCACACTCTGCTCTTACTGGTGCAATGTGCAGTTAATGAAGATTGGCCACCAGGCTGGTCCAATTTAGCCATGAGACCTCCCACACTAAAATGACAGGTGTTTCAGTTTCATTGTCCAACATATATATATATTATAGTATGACAAATGATAATTTAGGCTGTTTTGAACTCATTTCTTATAGTAAGCCAAATGGCCTGTTTCTTAAATTAAGTTAAATTATTTAACAATATTTTTAGAAATGTTCAAAACAAGTAAAGAAATATCCAGAAAAAAGATGAATGATCTTAAAATCAGCTGCAACAATCTCAGAACCATTATTTTAAGATATATCAGCTAGGTATGAGAATTGTTTTAGCTGAGAGTATTGTTTTTGGAATGTACCAAATTGATATTTTATAGTAAGTGGTTTTTAACAAAGACAAACAGTGAATGTGAAAAAATTTACAAACCTCCAGAAATCAGGAGTCATACTTATTTTTTAATAAAATAATTGAATTCATATTTCAAAAATGTTGAAATTGTAAAAACACTTAAACCACACTGCAAAACAAAATAATACAAGATACAAAAACAATGATCTTATATCTATTTGATGTATCTCAAAAGTCTCAACAATTTGAGATTCATGTAAGATAATTTGAAGATTATTTGTCTTTAAAAAAAATTCATTAAAAAAATTGTGAAACAGGCCACATTATCTGCCAGTATAGTAAGATGAATTATTATTCTTTATTATAGTTACTACTGTATTTATTATTAAGTTGCTGTTAGAATTTTTTGTCATTGTCAAACCTCTAACTTTAAACTATCCATTTGGTACACTGCAATAATGATCCTCTCAGCAAGAACAATTCTTACATCTAGCTGCTATCGCTTAAACTTTCGATTTTGAAATTGTTGTTGCTCATTTTAGAATTTTAGATATTTTTGTGCCTGTTTTGTGATTTTTTAGGGATTTTCTTCTTATTACTGGTGGAAAATTCGGCCTGTTTCAACCCAGTTTCGTAAATTAAGCAAGTGAAACAAGTAAACAAATCTGGAAATAAGATTTATAATATCAAAATGAATTTACACCAATCTCAAATTCCAGCTAGATATAAGATCTATAAGATCTCATAATCTAATGTCTTGCAATTAAGCAAAAGTGAGAGATTGGTAATGTTGCTGATGTTCTTCTATCTCTTAATGACCAAAGACGGATCTGCGATTCAACGTTTTGGTGTGGGCAAGACTTTTTCTTTGTGTTAAAAATACCCATGTACTTGTGGCCAAGGCCTTAACTAATCTCAGATGTCTGGGGCATTTCTTGACATTTGCATATATGTGTAAATTCACCTGTAAAGGCATTTGCAAACAACGCACATGTCTTATATGAAAATGTTCAGAACAGTCTCAGCTCTGTCCATAACCAGCTCCCATTATTATACTATATTATATCACTAGGGCATGTCCAGAGACATAACTTTGTTACTTGCAGTCTTGTGATTGGATGGAATCAAAAGAAAGACTCTACAGGTTCAGGAAATGTCTAAACCATATTACTGGAATTTGGTTATATATATATATTACAAGGATATTAATGAAACATGGAGAACTTTGACATGTGGCTGCATTCGTCAAGTCCAGAGGGCTAACTAACTAGTCCACGAGCCAATGAGAACGTGAACAGCAAATCCAGTCAGCACATCTAAAGTTTAAACTGTTGGGTTTAGATTCTTAAGCTTATTTAATGGGTGGCAGCTCCCGTCTTCTGTCAGTCCTTGAAGCCACGCCCCTGGCTTAGATTGAAAGAGAGGAAGAGGAAGTAGTAAAGGAGTTAAACTGCAGGCGACGGCTGTCCAAAACCCGATAAATTAGTGGAGCTAAATCAGATTGTCCAGCTGTGAAATTAGATTTCATTACTCTGTGCTCCTATGGAGGAAGTTCCTTTGGGTCGGAGACAAATCAGGCCAGCTGCAGTCATTTCATTCTAATGCATTATGTTAAGTTTATGAAGGTATTATCTTAGTGCTGCTTATTGTAGACTCAGCATTTATAGAACAGCTGCACCCAGAAGGAGGTGTGGGAGTGCGGTGGTGTTGGGAAGGAAGATAAAGGTGACCAGGATCAATAACTGATGATAAGTTTAGACTGATATGATCAATATTTATTGAGCTACACATACAGAAGTCTGTCTCTCAGTATGGCGTCGGGCCGCCGTGTTTGCTAACCAAACATGCCAGGCGTCTCGGTATGGAGTTGTAGAGGTTCCTAATGGTGTAGGTTCATTTTACTTGATTATCAATTATCAATTGGATTATGGATTATCAATTTTGCCAAATAAAATAGTCTTACATCTAGTTTATAAATTTCTCATTCTGAGACCAGTCTTTTCGGTTGTTCATGTAGTATGTACTGATTTTCATGTCAGTTTATTTCATGGTAATTTTATTATTTGTGTTTATTTGTGTTGAGCTTTTGTGTTTTAGGCGAGTTAGAGTTTTTACTTGAGCAGTTTTTATTATTTGTGTTTATTTGTGTTGAGCTTTTGTGTTTTAGGCGAGTTAGTGTTTTACTTGAGCAGTTTTTATTATTTGTGTATATTTCTTGTTTGTTAGTTGACGTTATTTCATTTGGTGGTTGGTGTAGCTCAGCGGATAACACTACTGCCTGCCAGAGAGCCACCACCACATGTGGGAGACTGGGGTTCGAATCCCAGTCTGGGTGACTATGCTGTGCTACACCAATAAGAGTCCTTGGGCAAGACTCCTAACACTACAATGGCCCACCTGTAATATGATTAACCTTGTAAGTCGCTCTGGATAAGAGCGTCAGCTAAATGCTGTAAATGTAAATGTAAGTTTGTATTCTGCTTTTTAATAGCTTTTTTGTTTGGAAATGTTTTATTACTCTTTTTATTATTTAACATTTTGTGATGCACATGATATAAATATTAATAAACATTATTATTATTATTATTATTATTGTTACTACTACTACTACGGTTGTTGTTATTGTCAGGTCATTTTAAGACTATCATGTTTATTTCTAGACATTAAAGTCATTTCAGCAAGCCAAACATTCTCACTATATTGGAAGATAATTTTGCTTATTTTAAGAAATTAGCTTGAAACCAACCAAATTATTTCCCAATATAGCGAAACAATTTGGCATACTGGAATCATAAAGTTTAATAATCTTAACATTAGCTTAAAACAAAACAAAATCTAAACTATCATCTAAATATTACACCATTTTACTTGTCAAATTAGCAATTTTTGCAGTATAGAGAATTAGGGAAAAAGCACTACGTAACTTCAGTGGTATTAACATTAATACGCTAGGCAATAAGACGTATGCTAGATTTGCCTTATAGCAGTACCAAGGTACACAACTGGAGACTTGATGATCAACATTACATTACGTTGAACTAACATTCAAGCAGCTGGTTTACACAAGCAAGGACTGACAATCATATTTGTTCACAATCTGTAACTAAATTCTATATTAAATTAAGACATTTTTATGAACCGGATGTTGTGTGCACTGCTAAAAAAAATTTCATATCTAGTTGATATATCTTAAAATTCAAATTTTGAGGTTGCTGTAAATATTTAAAAAAAAATTAAGATTACACTTATTTATAGTTTTAGCTGATTTTAGTAAGCCAAATAAAGCCAATAATTTCTCCCTATATTAACAGATAAATCTGGCTTAATAAAATGACTTAAAACAAATAAAAGACGTCTAGAAATAAGTGATCTAGTCCTGACATTAGCGTCTTGAAATGAGAAATAAAAAGATCTATCTATCCATTACATATACATGTTCACTTTACAATTTCATTTTTAAATTTTTTTTGTATTTGTTAGGATTTTTCTTATTATTATTTTTCTCAGCTGAAACGCGTTGTAGAGCAAAGGCCGTAAGGCCTAGAGACACCAAACTTGGACTGAAGGTACAGTAGGGGTGAAATGACTTTTGTACTTAACATGGCTTCTATAAATCAACAAATCATTTTGGCCTTGGAATTTACAGCCTATATCGCTATAACTCCTCAATCTTTACTCAGATCAACTCAGTATTTTACAGACATGTGGCAACTGAGACTCTGATGAGATGTGCAAAAATTGGTGCAGTTTGGCCTTTGGGGGCGCTATAGCACTTAAAAACACTAAAAATCACAAATGCTTATTACATTGTTATTACACAATCTATAGCCAACCAGCTGATGTCATTTGATTCAGCTCTCAGTCCTGCACAACTTTGTAATTACATGATGTGTCGGAAAATGGACTACTGGTCTGCTATTTTGACCTATTCGTACAGATTTTACAGATTATAAAACCAAGGGTCAAAGGTCAATCTCAGTGAAACTTGGTACACATGTCTGTCTCAGGCCCCTGATCAATGATCTTAATACTTAGAGGCTTTCTGAATTAATCTAAGGTCTTTAGTCTCACTTCTGTGTGCCACAATAGTCCCTAATGCTATACGGGCCTGTACACATAAGCCACAGCCTCTATAATGTTAATAGACCACTGCTGATTATTTATGGCGAATGAAGACCTGATGATAAACTCCCACTTCCTATAAGTTTTACCTCTCTGTCTGTAAACAAGGTCCAAACTGCTTTAAGCCTTCTGAGGCCTCAAGGGTTTAAAAGCAGCTGAACAGTTCTCAGTGGGCCTCTACAGCACTGAGCTGAAAGTGAGATGTTCCTTTTTTGATAAATACAAACGAATGACACGGTCCCAAACGACAGGAGAACTGCCTGAGCTGTTAAGCCTGTATTATCTTTATAGATCTAGAAACAAGGTCCGAACTGCTTTAGGCCTTGTGAGGCCTTGCTGGTCCAAAAGGCCTCAGTGGACTTATGACGTGCTAGGACCCTCAATTGCCGCTTGCGGCTATATTTATTTATTCATTTTTGCTGTATCTACTTAATAAAGAAACAGAACCTCACTAGGACCCAGTCATGTATATAGCAACACTTAGATTTCCATAAAAGACTTCCTGTTCCTTAGCGATGAAGTTCTCCCACCTCATAGAAAACATAGGTATAGGTAGCGGGAACACAAGGGCCATCCTCACACCACTTAATGGCCCTTGTGGTTTTGGCACCGTCTCTCGTGGCTGACAGTTCCCTCTTGCTGTGTCTGGCAGCTCCCTTCAGGATGCAGGGTTCCAGCACTCACGCAGCCCCTCCCAGCTCTCGTTGGGGCCTGAGGGACGGGCGCCTGGGATAGTAATCTTGTTAAGCCAATGCTTTATTTAGTGGATACAGCCAACAGCTCCCTATCTGGCCTTTTGGTTTATCGTGTAGCGTTAAGCCGAAACAGCAAAGCTGTGCAGATGTGCAGCCAGCCTCACCCGCACACCACAAAGACGTTGTCCCAGGTGTTTGTGCTGTTATGGGGACAGACAAGATGAAATATGTTTAGAGCAGGAGGCTGTTCATGGGTCAGGGAAAGGCTTCCACACGTGGAAACGAGGAAGGGTTGCCTGATTATGATGAAGGATGTCTTAATGACTTCCTGTTCAGGTGTCTGAATATTCTAATGAGATTAAATGTCTTTATTAATTTATTAGGGAAATAAAAAAAAAAGATTGTGGAGCTGGAACATCAAATGACTCCACAGCAATGAGTGATGCCAAGTGGGCATGCCAAGCATTGTGGGAAAACCGGGAATAACGGCTTATATAGCAGTGATGTAAATAGAGTTGAAGGGACATGAGGTGAAATGTGTCTTAACGTTGGGTAACTAGTGTTGAACTAATGCATTAACAATGGCCAGCTAATGCTAAGTAAACATGTAACTACTGCATCAATTAATGTTGCTTTTATATGAAATGTTGACATAATATACATAAAGTGATGCATTTATTAACATGTATTAACATAAACAGCCACTTAGTACTATATTAATAATGCTTAACCAAGTTTAAGGATACAAGTAATAACTACACCAGTGTTAAGTTATGCCTTAATTGGCTTTAATGACAATTATTAATATGTTTAATATCTACATTCTAATCAATATGATGCCTATCATTCTGTGTGTACTGCACGAAGGAATTGCATATACCATATCGTCGCTGTCCAAGGAAAAACAGGTATCTCCAAAATGGCTACTTTACAGGAGAGGCCAAAAACCTCATTTAATTTGAATGGAAGTCAATGGAACCAGACGTCTTTCCAAGCAGCTTTGGGACATTTCCGTCGGTCCGTTCTTCATGAAATTCACACACAGGGTCCCTTATGAAACGATAATATATGCCAATGTATTGGGAAATATAGTGCAATATATTAAATAATACAATATATGGGAAACAAGAGCATATATTTTGCGTATATTTATATAGTGATAAATATATTACAATATATTGTATAATACATAAGGAATTGCCGCTATAAATATATTTCATTTTATATGCAATAGACATCATATGTATTTCTCCATATGTGTTTGCATATATGATAATATATATAGTTTTATATATGTGAGAATATTTTCATACATACATGTGGCAATATACAGTATGTATATATTCTCACATATATAAAACTATATATATTATCATATATGCAAACACATATGGAGAAATACATATGATGTCTATTACATTTAAAATGAAATATATTACAATATTTAAGTAAATATATATTATACTACCATACATACGATATATGAAAAGCGGCAATTCCTTATGTATTATACAATATATTGTAATATATTTATCACTATATAAATATATGCAAAATATATGCACTTGTTTCCCATTTATGACATTATATTATTTAATATATTGCACTATATTTTCCTATACATTGCCATATATTATCGTTTCATAAGGGGTAAACAGCAGCTCATGGGATCAAATGAGGTGTAAAAGTGAAAACCGAAAAAAATGGAGATACGTGTTTGTCTTAGGACAGCGACGATATATTCTCTCATATCAGTCAGGCCTGTAAAATATTTAAATATAATAAATGACCATAAAAACTGTATGTTCTAAACAGAGAATAGACAGGTTAGGTAGCAGTTAGTTATTGCACATTCTTTGGATAGCTTATAGAGATATAATTATTGCACATCGAGTTTTTTTTTTTTTTTTTTTTGCATAGAAGAATATATATTGCACACTTGAGGACAAAAGTGCAGTGAGTGATAAATAGAACTGGGTTGAAATGGAACAGTGGAACAGTATACAGTGCTCTATTGGAGTCTGTGCCAGTGAAGTGTTGAGGTAGTGTTTAGTTCACTTCTACTGAGCACAGTGTTCTATAAGAGTGTTCAGAAAAGGCCAAACCTGATTGTCCAGCAGTTCAGTGTATGCACTGAGGTTCAGATATACTGTCGCCTCAACCAAGGAACCCGTTTCCATGTAACTGGGGAGCTTATTATTGGGCAAAATCTTAGGAAGGATCTAACAATGAGTCACAAAGCAATGCCAATGAGGCTAAATCCATGGAACCTTGATATTGGCCATTTATCAGAGAGTTGAGGTTTAATCCAGGCCCTATATTTAAATGCTCAAAACAGCTTATGTAAAGCTATACAGCGGTGGATGTACGCTGGGTGAATGTTATTGTCCCTTCGGAAAAATCTGACTGGCAAAGTGGTAAAAAGCCCGGAATTTCAAAGTGTGTCAGGACATGCTGTGTTAAGCACTCTCCAACATAAATACCATGCACTTAAGCCTAGTATCTCTCAAATACCGGAACGCTTTCCGTAGAGTCCCAGTTAAAGGTTGACGGGTGATGATTTGTTGAGTGCCTTGAAAGTCATCATGACTTTTTCTTGTTTTCCTCTGATCCTGTGGCAGTAGAAGATGCTCAGCTATTACAGTAAGCTCCAATGGTGTGAGGAGATTACCGAGATGAGTAACGGAAGCCCCGTGGAGTCGTTTTCAATCTGTAGGCAGCACTGTCCGCTTCTCGCATCTGCTTTTTCTCTGGATTTATACGTTGAGAGCGTAAGCCCACCGTCCTTATTAAGCTACCTTTAATCTAAGATAGACAGACTCGGTGAGAAGTTGTACTTGCCTAGGTATCACGTATATTAGCATATATATCATTCCGTAAGGAAAGCACAGCAGTTTTTTTGGGAATTGATCTGCTACAGGGTTGACAGGATGTGATGAGTTCTTTGAATAATGCATAGTTTTACAAGTAGTGTACATTTTCTTTCACCATATAAAGTATTTTTTAATAAAATGATGCCTGAGCATGTCCCGAGTCGAGTCCCTGTTTTGTTAGCACTGAATATGTGATGTCATATAGCTGCGCTAAGATTAAACTGTCAAAAGTAATGGAGTCTGTCAAAAGTCTTCGGTCACTTTTAATCTGGGGCCTCGTCAGGAAGTGCCAGGGATGATGCCTCTTGGCTTGGGCTTGTTAAATCATTCCACAGCCCCAGTTCCATGTTAATACATTAGGCGTACTCAGAGATTGCGTATCCAGGAATTGGTCACTGACTCAGGCTCGCCAGTGATTTGCGTACTGACCGAACTACAACCTGACTTTGACTTGACAAAGTGTCAATCTACAATTTCTTTGTTTATCAGGTACCTCAGACATTCAAGACATCACCCCTATCTCAGAGAATGAAATCTTGATTCAGACTGACTCTAGAATCAACTTGGACTTGCAAGTCGGAGAATCAAGATTTGACTCCCAAGCTCAAGGACTTGTGACTTGTATCCCAAGGACTCGAGAATTGAACTTGCACCATAGAAGCTTGCGACTCAACTTCAACCTGTACTTTAGAGACTCCAAAGACTCAAGTTTGGACTCGGACTGCCAGGTCAGAGGTTTAAGATGTGACTTTGTGTCGCATCCCAGAGACTCAAGACTCAACTCAGATTTGCAGCCTCAAAGGCTTGAGACTTGACATGGTCTCACATCTCAGAGATTCAAGACTCAACTCAGACACCCAACTCAAAGAATATGGTCTTGACTCAGAGATTCAGACTTACCTTGGATCTGCTGCTCTGAAACTTGAGACTTAGACTCATGGCCCAGATACTCGGATTTGCACATCAGACACTCAAGACCCAAGCTCAGAAGCTGGCGACCCAACCTCAATTTGCACCTCAAAGACCCAAGACCCAACTCAGACTCACGTTCCAAAGACTCTAGTTTGGACTCGGACTGCCAGGTCAGAGATTCAAGATGCATCTTTGTGTCACATCCCAGAGACTCGAGACTCATTTAGGATTTGCAACTTCGAAAGCTTGAGACTTAAAATGGTCTCACGCCTCAGAGATTCAAGACTCATGGCCCAGATACTCAAGTCTCGGATTTGCACCTCAGACACTCAAGACCCAAGCTTAAAAGCTCAAAACTCAATTTCAACTTGCACCTGAGAGACTCAAGACTCTACTCAGACTCAAATCCCAAAGACATGACTTTGTGTCACAGCCCAGAGACCTAAGACTCAACTTACAACCTCAGAGATTCAAAGACTTAAGACTCAACTTTGACTCCCAGCTCAGAAACTCGAATTTTCACTCACACCTCAAAGAATTAAATCTTGACTCGTAGACTTATGACTTTATTAGAACCTGCCACTCTGAGGCATGAGACTCGGGGTCATGGTGTGAGATTCAGAGTTGCACATTAGAAGCTCATAACCACAACTTGCACCTCAGAGACTCAGGACTTGACTCATGCCTTGAAGACTCAGACTGGCAGTTCAGAGAGTCCAGGCTCAACTTAGATTCTCCCTAGAGATTTAAGTCTGAGTCTCTAAGACTGACTCTCAACTTAAGTATTCTCTCATTGGAATCACCTCAATGAATTAAGTATCAGAGCCTTGAAATTTGAGATCAGACTTCAGACTAAAACCCATGGCCCAGAGACTCATGACTCAGACTTAGCGCATCAAAGACTCAAGACTTGATTCAGACTTGATTTCAACTTCAGCTGTGAGACATAACACTCAGACTCAGAACCTCAACTTAAACAGTTATGAGATTTGAGTTATGACTCGGATTTGCTATTCAGAGACTTGAGAACCAGAAACTCTCGACTCAAGGCCTGACTCAGTTGTGACTTAGCAGCTCAGACATGAGACTCATCTCTGCCATGCACTTCAGAGACCAGAGACTCCCCTCTGATCCACCTCAGACACTCAGGACTCTACTTAGCATCTGACCTGAAAGACTCAAGCCCTGATCTAATTTAATAATAATCTTTTTAATAATCGCCACTTGGGCAGCCCATAATTGAATCCAATATCTTTTAACGTCTTGATTAATGGAGAAAAAGCTCTTAGAGACTTATTGAACTTCATCTATTAATAATATATAGCCATTTTAAAACCCTGAGCTAATCTTTGAAAGGTATCTCCGTCTGATCAATATAAAAGTCATTTTGATTTATTTCCACCGTTAAACTCAAGCGCTGCCCCACGCTAAGTCATGTGGATGTCGTTTATATGGTTTTTCGAGACTGGGCCTCAGCGAGAAGCAGCACAGCTCCATTTCCAATGCATCCAGACCCTGTTTTAAATTTAGGGTCCTGCCATATGGGATCGTAATTGCACCTGATTTGTATTCATGTGTTGGGTCTCGGGATATGGAATCAAATCAAACAGTGTGGTGTATTTTTTCATATCGGAAGAAAGATGTGAAGAACGACCCCACTGGCCTTTCCATCTCAACACTGACTCAAGACTCCAAAGACTCAAGTTTGGACTCGGACTGCCAGGTCAGAGGTTTAAGATGTGACTTTGTGTCGTAGCCCAGAAACTCAAGACTCAATTGGGATTCGCAACCTCAATGGTTTTAGACTTGACATGGTCTCACACCTCAGAGATTCAGGACTCAACTCAGACACCCAACTCAAAGAATCAGGTCTTGACTCAGAGATTCAGACTTACCTTGGATCTGCTGCTCTGAAACTTGAGACTTAGACGCATGGCCCAGATACTCATAACTCGGATTTGCACATCAGACACTCAAGACCCAAGCTCAGAAGCTGGCGACTCAACCTCAATTTGCACCTCAAAGACTCAAGACCCAACTCAGACTCACACTCCAAAGACTCAAGTTTGGACTCGGACTGCCAGGTCAGAGGTTTAAGATGTGACTTTGTGTCGCATCCCAGAAACTCAAGACTCAATTGGGATTCTCAGCCTCTATGGTTTAAGACTTGACATGGTCTCACACCTCAGAGATTCAAGACCTAACTCAGACACCCAACTCAAAGAATGAGGTCTTGACTCAGAGATTCAGACTTACCTTGGATCTGCTGCTCTGAAACTTGAGACTTAGACATAGACGCATGGCCCAGATACTCATAACTCGGATTTGCACATCAGACACTCAAGACCCAAGCTCAGAAGCTGGCAACTCAACCTCAATTTGGACCTGCAAGTTGGAGAATCAAGATTTGACTTTCAAGTTCAAGGACTTGTGACTTGTCTCCCAGAGACTCGAGAACTGAGCTTGCACTACAGAAGCTTGCGACTCGACATAGACGCATGGCCCAGATACTCATAACTCGGATTTGCACATGAGACACTCAAGACCCAAGCTCAGAAGCTGGCGACTCAACCTCAATTTGCACCTCAAAGACTTAAGACCCAACTCAGACTCGTTGTCGTTTATATGGTTTTTGAGACTGGGCCTCAACGAGAAGCAGCGCAGCTCCATTTCCTGTTTTAAATTTAGGGTCCTGCCATATGGGATGGTAATTGCACCTGATTTGTATTCATGTGTTGGGTCTCGGGATATGGAATCAAATCAAACAGTGTGGTGTATTTTTTCATATCGGAAGAAAGATGTGAAGAACGACCCCACTGGCCTTTCCATCTCAACACTGCTTTGAAGCTTCTCTCCAAAGATCTACTGAGCTAGTACGTTTTGAGGTTGAGGTGCTGTGGAGGTGTGTTGTTAGGTTGGTGCATTTGGGGGTTTTGATGTTTGCTAATGTATTCGGGTGGTGTATTGTTGACTGGATTTATTTGCTTTGATGCGAAAGTGGTGCTTTGTTCACTCCGGTTCTGATTTAGGAGGTTGTTTAAGGTTTGCGATTGAACATGATAGCCGATAGATGTATGGCCGCTGGGGAAGTGCTATCTTTTGATGTTGGGTTGGTTTATTGTGCTCAGATACTTTTTTTTTCGATGATCATTGAGTTTTTTTAGAACATCACAGCAGGTTGCGTGAGGCCTTTGCAGGACATTGATGGTGGTGTATTAAACCACAGGGCACCGCTATAAATGGATGTGTTTTTCTAGTAACGATGGAACAACAGGATGATCATGCACAAACACTCATCGTTGGACCCAGAAGGAGGTGTGGGAGTGCAGTGGTGTTGGGAAGGAAGATAAAGATCACCAGGATCGATAACTGATGATAAATTTAGACTGATATGATCAATATTTATTGAGCTACACATACAGAAGTCTGTCTCTTAGTATGGCGTTGGGCCGCCGTGTTTGCTAACCCAACACGCCAGACGTCTCGGTATGGAGCTGTGGAGGTTCCTAATGGTGTCCTGTGATAATCCATCCCATGCAGCTTGAACAACCTCACACAGTTCCTGCAGATGGTGCGGTAGGGGTGGAGGTGGAGTGACTCCAGACCTTCTGGACGTCTGACAACAAACCGTTCATCTTGGTGCTGACCACGGTGCCTCCACACACGGATTCGTTGGTCGTCTCCACCAAGACTAAAGCGGGACTCGTCACTGAAGATGACCCGCTGCCATTCTGAGTCACTCCATGACAGTCTGGTTCGACACCACTGCAGTCTTTGGTGACGGTGACGTGGTGTTAAGGACAGTCGTGGTAACGGTGCAGCTATTTGTGCCGCTATTGTTTTGACAATAAGTGTAACTGAACTCAGTCAACACTATTAAATCGTTTATGTAATTATGCAAAAACATACAAATAATATTGCCCTGCAAACTGAATGCCAAATTGTGCCAGAACTGAAGAACGTTTCATCTTTGCTGCCTCATATAACGGTTGTATGTTTGAGATTAGACACGGGAGGTGCCCTGTTTTCACCCTGTATCATCAAATTAGATCAGGAGGTTCTGGATATTTCAATAAGGTGAAAGGTCCTGAGCACCAGGGGGGCTTTCACTCTGACCCTCATCAAGATAACGAAGAGAAGAGAAGAGAAGAGAAAACACACAGTGCGTAACATACTGTGTTTATCATGCGTCCTGTAATTAGCATCCACCTCAAGTGATGTGGTCAGAAATGGAGACATGAATGGCATGTCCAACCACATGTCTGTTACGGAGTGCTTTGTGTTGTACAGGACTGAATCAGGCAGTGAGCAATGTGTCTGCCAATCAAATGCTCTGTGGTCGTCTCATCTGCATGGACTGATGTTGATGTCCCACCTACTGCAGTTATAAAGGACCCTCCAGATTCCATTAACGTAGCTTTGATTTATTCAAGGAACACGGCCTGACAATACTGACAACAGCTGCACCCAGAAGGAAGCGACTTACAAGGGTATTCATATTACAGGTGGGCCAGTGTAGTGTTAGGAGTCTTGCCCAAGGACTCTTATTGGTGTAGCACAGCCTAGTCACCCAGACTGGGATTCGAACCCCAGTCTTAGACATGTGGTGTTGACGCTGATGCTTCTATACCCCTGCATGGCCAACGACCAAAGGCAGCCACTCCTTTTAGCCAATCATTACATCTGCTTTGGAGCCACTTTCCACACATGGAACAAGACACTCCCTGCACTGTAGAACCTCTTCCCAACCTATGGATCCCGTCACTCACACACTCGCAGGTGCTGGTTGAGGTAGCTCAGTGGGTAACACCACTACTCAGGGTGCCACCTCTACCTGTGGGAGACTGGGGTTCGAATCCCAGTCTGAGTGACTATGCTGAGCTACACCAATAAGAGTCCTTGGGCAAGACTCCTAACACTACATTGGCCTACCTGTAATCATTAACCTTGTAAGTCGCTCTGGATAAGAGCGTCAGCTAAATACTGTAAATGTAAATTTAAAGCCTCTTCATATTTCATCTCTAATTGAGTCCGTTGGGAAACGTGCTTAGGTCAGGCTATGAGGCTCACTAGTTAGCCTTGTGCAGTCTGCCATAACCTGGACAATACCTGGCTTCAAAGTATAAGCATGCTGAAGTTCTGTCTGTGCTGTCAATCTGAGATGACTGAACACCTCGCAACAGGTGTACAATCTACTGGAGGCTTACTTGTTAGCTACGTTAGGCTTGGGGCTCCAGCACAAAAGTAAAAGGTAAGCTTCAGACACCAGAGTTGATGGGCTACAAGTCTAGAAGTCTCCAGTGCACCAAGAGTGAAATCAATCCATAGGGTGTAATATGATGTCGGCCCACCCTTTGCAGCTATAAGACCTCCAACTCTTCTGGGAAGGCATTCCACAAGGGTTGGGAATGTGTTTATGGGAATTTCAGACCGTTCCTCCAGAAGTACATTTGTGAGGTCAGACACTGATGTTGGATGAGAAGGCCTGGCTCTCAGTCTCCACTCTAATCCATCCCAAAGGTGTTCTATCGGGTGGAGGTCAGGACTCTGTGCAGGCCAGTCCAGTTCCTCCAGACCAGACTCGCTCATCCATGTCTTTATGGAGCTTGCTTTGTGCACTGGTGTGCAGTCATGTTGGAACAGGAAGGGGCCGTCCCCAAACTGTCCCCACAAAGTTGGGAGGATGGAATGGTCCAGAGTTTCTTGGTCTGCTGAAGCATTAAAAGTTCCTCTCACTGGTACTAAGGGCGGAGCCCAACTCCTTAACAACAACCCCACACCATAATCCCCCCTCCACCAAACTTTACACAGTGCAGTCAGGCAAGTTCCGTTCTCCTGGAAATGCCAAACCCAGACCATCCATATTGCTTGTCCACACAGTTCTAGAGCTGATCTGAAGGCCACATGAAGTTTGGAGGTCTGTAGTGATGGACTCTGCAGAAAGTTGGCGACCTCTGTGCACTATGCATCCGCTGACCCCGCTCTGTCATTGTACGTGGTCTATCACTTAGTGGCTGAGTTGTTAGAACGCCATAGGCAATGGACTGTAGAATATTGAGTAGTGTGGAAATTTCACGACTGGACTTGTTGCACTGATGGAATGTGCCATCATATGCTCCTGGGAGCCTCACACTCCTTCCCCAATGCCTGTAGGAGCAGTCTGCATGTCTAGGTGCTTGGCGTTATACACCTGTGGCCATGGAAGTGATTGGATTGCCACCTGAATTCACTGATTTGGATGGGGGAGTGAATACTTTGGTCAACGTAGTGTAGTTATGCTGTGCATTGACACAGCAAAGTTTCTCTACGACGACTTTCCATGACTTTTAGCTACATTTGTCTCACGCTGGATTTCATATGGGCCGTCGGCATCTATCGCTAATTAATGGATTTGTCACCTTGGGCCCAATCCGCTCAGCTACAAGACAAAAGACACAAAAGCCATTTGTCTCTCCATGTGGCAGTTTAATGAGGCGCAGTAATGACGCCTGATGTTGTTCACACGAATTGATTTAAGCTTATGTTCTTTAGCTCCGTCTGCTTCTGGATTATTTATGTGGGTTTGTTTGCGTGGCCTTCTTCAAACAGCTCTTTCAGAACTTGAAGATAAAGTGCAATAAACAGAGAGGAGCCCTCGTTTCAATCAGTCTCTCGGAATCAGCGACTTGCTGCCGTTGAATAGCTCAAATGGGGGTTCTCCGTCGAAGCTAATGGTCTTTAGAATTAGCTCGTTCCCAAAGCTCTGATGGAATTAGACGCTGGGTAAAAGGGGGGGGATAAGGTGCTGTTTCAATGTGCTTAAGGATTACTGCGTTATACACCACACAGTGATGGGAACTGTGGAATTATGATTATGAATTACAGACTCAGGTGCTAAATTACACTCATTGTCAAACAGAAACGGTGTTCAGTACCACTCATGTGGATACTACCGTAGCATGCTGGTGGTGGTGTGGATAGGAAGGATCTGGGAGACCTACATGAACCACAGAGAGTGGTTCCACCGAGTGACCCAACAGTCATAATCATGGATATTCAGCAAGCAGTGGTCGCACCACGTGTACATGTACACAGACCGTTACGACGAACTTTCCGATTGGACTGCTGTTTGGAGGGAAGATAAAGGTGACCAGGATCAATAACTGATGATGAATTTAGACTGATATGATCAATATTTATTGAGCTACACATACAGAAGACTGTCTCTCAGTATGGTGTCAGGCCGCCATGTTGGCTAACCCAACACGCCAGACGTCTCGGTATGGAGCTGTAGAGGTTCCCAATGGAGTCCTGGGATAATCCATCCCATGCAGCTTGAACATCCTCACACAGTTCCTGCAGATGGTGCGGTAGGGGTGGAGGTGGAGTGACACCAGGCCTTCTGGACATGTGACAACAAAGCGTTCATCTTGGTGCTGACCACGGTGCCTCCACACATGGATTCGTTGGTCGTCTCCACCAGGACTAAAGCCATTCTTAGTAGCTGCCATTCTGAGTCACTCCATGACAGTCTGGTACGACACCACTGCAGTCTTTGGTGATGGTGACGTGGTGTTCTAGGTGCAGCCATTTGTGCAACTACTGTTTTGATGATGAGTGCATTACTGTCCTACATAGCACATGGTCAGTGAGAAACAAAATATGGCCAGTGTTAGCTTTTTAATAAGTTAAGCTTAGAAAATTCACAATATTCATATATTTTTATGTTCCTTTCTGTTTTTTTTTTCTTTGTGCTTCATTGGAAAACCACCATGTTGGAATAAAGAAGGGTCTAAGAAGAGATTCATGGCCGGCGTTACTGTTCTCCAGTCCTGGGGGAGTGGTTTCTGGAGGGTGGCCAGTTTGAGGAAATTTTAATTGGTTTACGAGGGAATTCTCTGCTTGCTTTTGTGACATGATCTGGAGACTTTGGAGGCACTGGCCTAGAAAGACCTTGCGCAGAAGACTGGAATCCATAAACAGCAGCCATACATAATACTGATGCAGCTTATGTACTGAATTCATAACTTCCTAATTCCTATGCAAGCAGTCGACCTGAGCGCAGTGTTCAGCATGCTGTAGTGTTAAACATGTGTTGGTAATCCTGAAGAGTGGGTTCAGCTCACTGATACGTTTCCCAGGCTTTGTTCCTGTATCTGAAGGGTTCTCGTTCACTGTAAACTAGAAGACCTGGACCGTATCCAGTGACGTCTCTTCAGCGGTCCAGTCCTGTTTTCTGTTGTTGGGAATCTACAGGCTCATATGAGCCACTTGTTCAATCAAAGAAGCTGGTTCAGCATCTTCTGCTTCTTCTCACCATTCAAATGACCCCAAACACATTCAGTGGTGTTGAGGTTCTAGACTCTGGGGAGGTCAGTCCATCGTTCTGAGAACACCGGCAGCTTCTTTGTTGAATGTGTGGGTCTCCTTTTCTCATTAAGGGGCTTCTTGAACAGCTACACCTCCTTTCAGACCTCTGTGGTGTTGAGGGGCCTTTTCAGAGTGTGCCACTCTATTGGCAGATCATTTTGCTTATTGTAATATTGTTTGAAAGCCAAGCAAAAAATAATGTAACTTTTTTTAGCTTAGCTTTTCAATCAAATCAATTAAAATTGTCTGGAAAAAAGCCAAAATTATAATTTCAAGGTTTATTAGCTAGATATTAGATATTTTACCTACTTGCCAGGACATCTCTATGTGCAGTACACTTAGTGTGTGGGGTTGTATTGAGATCTATGGATTTTCCCTTGTGTATATGCCCACCTATGCAGTTTATGTTGTTTGTCATAATTTCCTGACATAAAAAGTATTTCAATAATGCATGAAGTTTAAGAAATTCATTAATGCAAATCATTCTACACGAAACGGAATTAATTAGCACAGCGATTATCATTGCATTAACAACTGACACTTCGATTGCCGTAGTGAAGCTTCTCTTTCATCTGTATTCACCAGAGAGACAGTGTGTGTGTGTGTGTGTGGGGGGGGGGGGGAGGTGCGGTGTGTGTGTGGCGGGTGCGTTGTGGTGGGTGTTTATCAGTGTGAGTTATGCTGTCCGACTCTTTCTCCAGCAGACTGGCTCTCGTCACTGTCATTTCAGAGTGTTGGGATAAACAAGGAAAATCCAGTGTGCGGATTATTAAATTAAAGACGGATACTAATATTATTATTAATATTATTTGTAATATTTGTAAAGGACAAATTTACATATTGTTATCCTTAACCTCCCAGCCACTCCTCAGCATCACAGCATATTTCAAACATGTGGGGTGGAGAAGGTGTTGAGTAATCCTGTGTTGGATGGTACGGTGTTGGGTAATATGGGTAATGGTTGAGTACAGTATTGAGTAATGCTGTGGTTGGATGGGAACCGTGTTGGGTAATTGTGGCATAGGTTAAGTGGTGTTAAGTAATGCTGGTGCGGGATGGGTATGGTGTTGGTAATGTGGGTATAGGTTGAGTGCAGTATTGAGTAATGCTGTTGTTGGATGGGAACAGTGTTGGGTAATGGGGGCATAGGTTAAGTGGTGTTAAGTAATGCTGGTGCGGGATGGGTATGGTGTTGGTAATGTGGGTATAGGTTGAGTGCAGTGTTGAGTAAAGCTTGAGTTGGATGGGAACAGTGTTGGGTAATGGGGGCATAGGTTAAGTAATGTTGAGGAATGCTGGTGCGTGATGGGTATGGTGTTGGTAATGTGGGTATAGGTTGAGTGCAGTATTGAGTAATGCTGTTGTTGGATGGGAACAGTGTTGGGTAATGGGGGCATAGGTTAAGTGGTGTTAAGTAATGCTGGTGCGGGATGGGTACGGTGTTGGTAATGTGGGTATAGGTTGAGTGCAGTATTGAGTAATGCTGTTGTTGGATGGGAACAGTGTTGGGTAATGGGGGCATAGGTTGAGTAATGTTGAGGAATGCTGGTGCGGGATGGGTACGGTGTTGGTAATGTGGGTATAGGTTGAGTGCAGTATTAAGTAATGCTGTTGTTGGATGGGAACAGTGTTGGGTAATGGGGGCATAGGTTAAGTGGTGTTAAGTAATGCTGGTGCGGGATGGGTACGGTGTTGGTAATGTGGGTATAGGTTGAGTACAGTATTGAGTAATGCTGTGGTTGGATGGGAACAGTGTTGGGTAATGAGGGCATAGGTTGAGTAATGTTGAGTAATGCTGGTGCGGGATGGGTATGGTGTTGGTAATGTGGGTATAGGTTGAGTACAGTATTAAGTAATGCTGTGGTTGGATGGGAACAGTGTTGGGTAATGATGGCATAGGTTAAGTGGTGTTAAGTAATGCTGGTG
>JAMWET010005884.1:60000-129127 GCA_024036415.1 Prochilodus magdalenae
CGTTCTGAGTTACTGAGCCATCCAGACGAGTTTTTATCGGTGACGGGAGAAAATAGCTTCCCCGGCTGAAAGGCCTGCTCCGGAATCACAACTACAACAAACGAGCTCCTATCCCAGCAGCAGGGCGGAGTTAGGGACTCGGAGGGTGATTTTGATTGGCCCAGAGTGCCAACGGAAAGCCGTTTACACCAAAGCTCCTCCGGGGGGCGACTTTCTGGAGCCAGTCACGCCCACATAACCCAAAACATCTACGTACACGCCGTCAGGAGTGAAACTGGGTGGGGAGGTTTGACATCGTGAGACATGCTAATGATTCAGGTTCAGTGGTGTTGTACTGGACGGTCGTGGAGTGACTCAGAATGGCAGCGGGCCATCCTCAGTGACGAGTCCCGCTTTAGTCTTGGTGGAGACGCCCAACGAATCCGTGTGTGGAGGCACCGTGGTCAGCACCAAGATGAACGGTTTGCTGTCACACGTCCAGAAGGCCTGGTGTCACTCCACCTCCACCCCTACCGCACCATCTACAGGAACTGTGTGGGGATGTCCAAGCTGTATGGGATGGATTATCACAGGACACCATTAGGAACCTCTACAGCTCCATACCGAGAATGAAAGGGAATCAGTGTCCATACACTCTTTTGCCCAGTTGGGCCAGATTTGGTGGGTGCCATCCCTGGCACAATTCCGAGGAGAATTCCCTGTAGGCTGGGATTTTAGCCACTGCCGGTAGACCCGGATGACCGTACGGTTCAGCTACTTCCTTGTAGTGAATTTATCACAGTCTCTCCTTTTAGCCAATCATTAACTCCATCTGCTTTGGAGCCATTTTCCACACATGGAGCGAGACAGTCTTCCCAATCTTTCCCAATCTTTCCCAATCCCAACCTCTTCCCAATCTATGAATCCTGTCACGCATACTCCATAGGCATTCATATAAGACCATCTACAGAAGCCTGAAGTTACTACCACCCTAAACACCTTCATAGCCTAATGCAAGGGGTGTCCATCCCTGGTCCTGAACACTTACCAAACCTGGAACGTCATCCCTGAACATCCTCGTTACCTGGACCAGGTGTGTAAGATGGGGGACACCCCTGGCAGAATGTCATTAACATCACCCAAGCTTCTTTAGTAACACAGATTCCATCTTGACTGTACCTGACTCGGAACAATGGGTTGGCCACCCCCGAGTCCAGAACCTCAACACCATTGCACATGTTTGGGATTACTTGAGGAGACGGAACGTCTTGGGACATTACTAACGGAATATTAAGCCTCACACTCAGACGCAAGGACGGGCCTCATCACTGTCCTTGACTGTACCTGACTCGGAACAATGGATTGGCCACCCCCGAATCCAGAACCTCAACACCATTGCACATGTTTGCGATTACTTGAGGAGATGGAACGTCTTGGAACATTACTAACGGAATATTAAGCTTCACACTCGGAAGCAAGTACGGGCCCCATCACTGTCCCTGACTGTACCTGACTCGGAACAATGGGTTGGCCACCCCTGAGTCCAGAACCTTAACACCATTGCACGTTTGGGATACTTGAGGAGATGGAGCGTCTTGGAACATTACTAACGGAATTTCAAGCCTTACACTCAGAAGCAAGGATGGGCCTCATCACGGTCCCTGACTGTACTTGACTTGGAACAATGGATTGGCCGCCCCGAGTCCAGAACCTCAACACCATTGCACATGTTTGGAATTACTTGAGGAGACGGAACTTCTTGGAACATTACTAAAGGAAGATCAAGCCTTACACTTGTAAGCAAGGATGGGCCTCCTCAAGGTCCCTGACTGTACCTGACTTGGAACAATGGATTTGCTGCCCCGGAGTCCAGAACCTCAACACCATTGCACATATTTGGGATTACTTGAGGAGATGGAACGTCTTGGAACATTACTAACGGAATATTAAGCCTCACATTCGGAAGCAACGACAGGCTTCATCACGGTCCCTGACTGTACCTGACTCGGAACAATGGATTGGCCACCCCCCGAGTCCAGAACCTCAACACCATTGCACATGTTTGGGATTACTTGAGGAGACGGAACGTCTTGGAACATTACTAACGGAATATTAAGCCTCACACTCGGAAGCAAGTACGGGCCCCATCACTGTCCCTGATTGTACCTGATTCGGAACAATGGATTGGCCACCCCTGAATCCAGAACCTCAACACCATTGCACATGTTTGGGATTACTTAAGGAGATGGAATGTTTTGGAACCTTACTAACGGAATTTCAAGCCTTACACTCAGAAGCAAGGACGGGCCTCATCACGGTCCCTGACTGTACCTGACTTGGAACAATAGATTGGCCGCCCCCGAGTCCAGAACCTTAACACCATTGCACATGTTTGGGATTACTTAAGGAGACGGAACGTCTTGGAACATTACTAACATAATATTAAGCCTCACATTCGGAAGCAAGGACGGGCCTCATCACGGTCCCTGACTGTACCTGACTTGGAACAATGGATTGGCCGCCCCAGAGTCCAGAACCTCAACACCATTGGACATGTTTGGGATTACTGTGACACTGATTCCATTTCGTGCAGAGATTGGCGCAGTTCTACATTCCAGTCAGCGAGCGCATCCTTTGACAGCTTCGGTCGGGAATCCTTACAGGGAATATTAAGTTGCTTGTCCGGTCTTGCTCATGGAGCCGTCCTTTTCATTTAGCCTACAGTGTTTTAATGAGGCTTCAAAGGCTTTCCACAGTGGCTGTAAGACAACAGCAGTGATGAAAGATCATTGGGAAGCACCGCTGTTGTGGCGGAGTGGTGAAGGGCATTTGGGATTGTTGGATCTCGGAGTGGAGCAGGGCTTTCAGTAATGAGCTTACATCAATCTGTTGCATCATAGCCTTTTTAGCAGTCAGAGTACCCATGCTAACACTGGCAGAAACAAGCGGAATCACTGATAGCATCAGCGCGCAGACCAAGAGGGAGCTGACAGAGTCACTGAGAGTACAAGGAGGGAGACAGCAGGGCTGCTAATGGCCGGGCACTGGTGAATATCCGGGAGACGGTCATGTGACACTGGAATAACAGCATTACTGAACGTTTCACCGAAACAGGAATCCGAGTTAAAGCTGAGTAGCCCATTGGGATCCCTTAAGAAGCGCAATGGAACGTCTTGGAACATTACTAACGGAATATCAAGCCTCACAGTTGTAAGCAAGGACGGGCCTCATCATGGTCCCTGATTGTATCTGACTCGGAACAATGGATTGGCCACCCCCGAGTCCAGAACCTCAACACCATTGCACATGTTATTACTTGAGGAGACGGAACGTCTTCGATCATTACTAATGGAGTATCAAGCCTCACACTCGTAAGCAAGGATGGGCCTCATCATGGTCCCCGACTGTACGTGACTCGGAACAATAGACTGGCCATCCCCGAGTCCAGAACCTCAACACCATTGCACATGTTTGGAATTACTTGAGAAGACGGAACGTCTTGGAACGTTCGTAACGGAATATCAGGCCTCACACTTGTAAGCAAGGATGGGCCTCGTCACTGTCCCCGACTGTACGTGACTCGGAACAATGGATTGGCCACCCCCGAGTCCAGAACCTCAACACCATTGCACATGTTTGGGATTACTTGAGGAGACGGAACATCTTGGAACATTACTAATGGAATATCAAGCCTCACACTCGTAAGCAAGGACGGGCCTCATCACCGTCCCCGACTGTACCTGACTTGGAACAATGGATTGGCCACCCCTGAGTCCAGAACCTCAACACCATTGCACATGTTTGGGATTACTTGAGGAGACGAAATGTCTTGGAACATTACTAACAGAATATCAATCCTCACACTTGTAAGCAAGGACGGGCCTCGTCACGGTCCCTGACTGTACCTGACTCAGTGGACTGGCCATCCCCGAGTCCAGAACCTCAACACCATTGCACATGTTTGGAATTACTTGAGAAGACGGAACGTCTTGGAACATTCCTAACGGAATATCAGGCCTCACACTCAGAAGCAAGGATGGGCCTCGTCACCGTCCCCGACTGTACGTGACTCGGAACAATGGATTGGCCACCACCGAGTCCAGAACCTCAACACCACTGATCATATTTGGGATTACTTGAGGAGACGGAACGTCTTGGAACATTACTAACGGAATATCAAGCCTCACACTCGGACGCAAGGACGGGCCTCATCACCGTCCACGACTGTACCTGACTTGGAACAATGGATTGGCCACCACCGAGTCCAGAACCTCAACACCACTGATCATATTTGGGATTACTTGAGGAGACGGAACGTCTTGGAATGTTTACTAACGGAATATCAAGCCTCACCCTCGGAAGCAAGGACAGGCCTCATCATGGTCCCTGATTGTACCTCACTTGGAACAATGGATTGGCCACCCCTGAGTCCAGAACCTCAACACCATTGCACATGTTTGGGATTGCTTGAGGAGACGGAACGTTTTGGAACATTACTTACAGAATATCAAGCCTCACACTTGTAAGCAAGGATTTGCCTCATCACAGTCCATGACTGTACCTGACTCGGAACAATCGATTGGTCACCCACAAATCCAGAACCTCAACACTATTGCACATGTTTAGGATTACTTGAGGAGACGGAACATCTTGGAACATTACTAACGGAATATCAAGCCTCACACTCGTAAGCAAGGATGGGCCTCATCATGGTCTATGACTGTACCTGACTCGGAACAATAGACTGGCCATCCCAGAGTCCAGAACCTCAACACCATTGCACATGTTATTACTTGAGGAGACGGAACATCTTCGATCATTACTAACGGAATATCAAGCCTCGCACTTGTAAGCGAGGACGGGCCTCATCATGGTCCCTGATTGTACTTGACTCGGAGCAATGGATTGGCCACCCCTGAGTCAAGAACCTCAACACCACTGATCATGTTTGGGATTACTTGAGGAGACGGAACATTTGGAACATTACTAACAGAATATCAATCCTCACACTCATAAGCAAGGACGGGCCTCGTCACGGTCCCTGACTGTACCTGACTCTGTGGATTGGCCACCCCCGAGTCCAGAACCTCAACACCTCTGATCGTGTTTGGGATTACTTGAGGAGACGAAGGTGCGACCAGCTTCTAAGAATAAACTCTTGAGGTGTTATAGACACTTGCCTGAAGTAGAAGCTGGAGGAGTGTCCATGTAGCGTGTTCGGCTCTCCCGTGTTTTTCATCTTTCGCTGTGTTAGGAAGGTTACAGCCTCGGCAGGAGCAGAGTTCAGACACGCTCCTCTAGCTTTGATCAGGACAGCTCTCAGCTCTTGTTTTCCCTCTCTCTTCTTTTTTTCCCTCTGTTTCCCTCTGATTGTGGGAGAGTATTAGCGCTGTCAGAGAGACGGTCTCTAAGGAGGACAGACGCAAAGCCTCGTACATTATAGACACAGTGCATTTCAATCACTCGTGTCAGTGGAGACGTGTTACTTTACAGGTGGGTGACAAAGTTAGAGCCTTACGGGCAGAAGCATAACAACATCCCACGACTGACTAGGTATACCTGGCTCTGCCCTTAGGCAAGCCACCTAACAAACACCCCACCCGCACAGTGGTGTAGCTGGGGCCGTCATGGGCTGGAGGTTAGGGAACCAGGCTTGTGATCAGAAGCTCCCTGGTTCGATCACCTGAACCAACAGGACATGACTCAAGTACCCCTAAGCAGGTCCTAGGACACGGTGGATAGGGCTCCTCGCTGCCACCCTACTGGGTGTGTTCACCAGTGCATGTGGTTGTTGCTAATGGTCCTAGGGTCTGTGATACAGCTAAGGAACCTAACCCCCAACTGCTCCCCTGGCACCCTCCGTTTCCGTGATGCTCAAGCATAGGTACGTAGCAGCAGTCCTTCCTTAGGTGATGGACAACCACCCACAACAACGGTCTATCTACAACAGGTGTTGGGTCACTTCCCCCATATTCTCCACAAGCAGGAGAGTACAAGCCCTAAAGCTGGACCTCCACAGTAAGACAGGACCGTTGGCTCTGTTATGCCAACTTGGTTGGGGTCCACTTGTCCTGTTTGAGAAAAGGATCACTCCGAGACAATACCTTTCTATCCTAGGTCTGGTATCTTCCAGGTGCTTCCATCCACAAGGAATGAGGGCGGAGTCACTGAACACCAACCAGATCCTATATCTTGTGGGGGGCACCAGCCAGCCTTCCTTCCCTCCATTGCCATTCCAGAGCCTTGCAGAGTCAGTGCCCAGACACCAACGGCAAAGCCGTTCTGATGATATAGCAGTAACTACGATTAGCATGGCGGTCGCTCGCCCGTTCCATCTGTTGCTCGGTTCTGCCAGTGCTGCGAGGATGTTTGCTCTTATGTTGGGGGCTAAAGCCTGTTCAAAAGAGCAGAACACTCTGAAACTCAATGCAAGTCCATGCCTCGGGGATTTCGAGTAATGGATGAATGCTCTAATCCAGGAGGGAGCCGCTACAGACTCAACTTCACTCGGAGATCCGAAGCTTTTTTCTCCGCCTGGTTTGGTGGAATGTAGTATCTGGACGTCTTCAGGCAGGACCAGATACAAATAGGACGACTTTATAAGCGAGATTAAACAGAGGCACTGAGCTCCTACTGAGCAGGGATCTGGGACATATGCCAGTATCTAAAGAAGGTGGGGGAAGGTGGCGGGGTTGGTCCTCACCTGGGACAACAGTGATTGTTGTTTGAGGCAATGTGGAACTCTTACAGATACCACCGTTACAAGTCCCCTGGCTGTAGCAATTAACATTTAACAGGATTAGATTAGAAGTTCGATTAACGCCCCACTCTGGTGTTTGATTTTCGGAATAAGGATCGGATGTTTTCTCTGTTAGTAGGTCGTAAAACGTCTGATTTAATTACGTCCAGTATCAAAAGAATAGCTGCACCCATAAAGAAAGCAATATACCCACAGGAGTGAAACTTGGTGGGTGGGTTTGACATCATGAGACATGCCAATGATTCAAGCTTCACGCTCGGTCGCACATGTGACGTAAGCAAGGACGGGTCTTATCTCCGTACCTGACTGACCCAACAGCCACCATTACAGACCTCCAGTGAGCAGTGGTGTCCTCCATGAGTCATCCCGTTAGTGCAGCACCATTGGCAGACGGCTGCACCACGCAGGGCACACAGACCGTTACCACGACTGTCCTTAACACCACGTCACCGTCACCAAAGACTGCAGTGGTGTCGTACCAGACTGTCATGGAGTGACTCAGAATGGCAGCGGGTCATCTTCAGTGACGAGTCCCGCTTTAGTCTTGGTGGAGACGCCCAACGAATCCGTGTGTGGAGGCACCGTGGTCAGCACCGAGATCAACGGTTTGTTGTCACACGTCCAGAAGGCCTGGTGTCACTCCACCTCCACCCCTACCGCACCATCTGCAGGAACTGTGTGAGGATATTCAAGCTGCATGGGATGGGTTATCATAGGACACCATTAGGAAGCTCTACAGCTCCATACCGAGACGTTCTTTGGTCTGGGTTCAGGTCCCCAGCCAGGCAGCCAGGATGCCTTCTGTGTGGAGTTTGCATGCATGGGTTTAGCCTTCGGGATGCTCTGGTTCCACCCTCCCCCAGTCCTGCAGGTGGACTGGAGACACGAAACCCTTGGTAATGTCCTGAAGCCAGTGGGTGCTGGAGTCCCCTCATCACCGCCACTTCCTGTGTCCCTGTGTTTAGGTTGCCCCCAGTTTCCCAGACATCTGGGTTTGGGCCTGGTGGCTGCTTCTTCTTGCACACAAGGTGTATATTACTTATTTGCTACCTCCACCCATGTCTTTCACTGGTTGGAGTAAACAAACCGAAGCCTTTTGGATATATATATATATATATATATATATATATATATATTTACAGATAGATAGATAGATAGATAGATGGATAGATGATTCTCCTAATGCCTGTTTTATTTCCCCCAAAATGTCATTTATTCTTCACGTCTGATACATTAAAAGAAATGTGTTCCCGTTTCCCTCTCCAGGACAGACCTCCGGGGACAATGTTTTTCTTTTATTACCTTTTCTAAGCCATCCTTTCTTTTTATGTGTGCATTAAAGTGCTATAATAATAGTAATACAGCGGACGCATGGAGATGGTAGATGTGTTACGCTTAGTACTTCTTTTTTAATGCCAGAGATTCGGAAAGAGAGAGAACACAAACGAGTGAACTGTATCACACAGCAGCAGCGCTGTCTGGAAGCATACAGGGCCGTGGTCTGCGGCAGCTGGTCCGTTTCACTGGCCACGAGGAGGGATATGCACTTTTCTGGGAAGCAGGATGATCTTATTGGTGCATACTGTGTCATAGCGGTTGTGCGGATCCTGCCATAGCATGCTGTTAGCGCCAGTGGATGGAAGAAGGCATGCACCATTGGCAGACGAACCGTTACGACGAATGACCTTAACACCACGTCACCGTCACCAAAGACTGCAGTGGTGTCGTACCAGACTGTCATGGAGTGACTCAGAATGGCAGCGGGTCATCTTCAGTGACGAGTCCCGCTTTAGTCTTGGTGGAGACGCCCAACGAAACCGTGTGTGGAGGCACCGTGGTCAGCACCAAGATGAACGGTTTGTTGTCACACGTCCAGAAGGCCTGGTGTCCCTCCAGCTCCACCCCTACCGCACCATCTGCAGGAACTGTGTGAGGATGTCCAAGCTGCATGGGATGGATTATCACAGGACACCATTAGGAACCTCTACAGCTCCATACCGAGACGTCTGGCGTGTTGGGTTAGCCAACACGGCGGCCCGACGCCATACTGAGAGACAGACTTCTGTATGTGTAGCTCAATAAATATTGATCATATCAGTCTAAATTTATCATCAGTTATTGATCCTGGTCACCTTTATCTTCCTTCCCAACACCAGTGCAATCCCACACCACCTCCTTCTGGGTGCAGCTGTTCTGTTGATGATGAGTGTAGAACGCAACCCATACTGTATATAAGCACAGCAATGATAGATTAGCTCTAGACATAAAGGGAAATACAGACTGGACTCTCCTTCTATCGTCCCCCCAAGGTAACAACCTTTAACACCTTCCAATTGGCTGTAGTAACCATATGGCCAGGTGTCCAGGTGTCAAGCCATGCCGAAATTGGATAGCAGGATAACAGCGGTTACTGTCAGTTCCACGAAAAACGTCAAACCATGAGCTTTCTGTCAGAGATCCAGCCTCTCCGGCTCCTGATGGATCTGACGAGTGCAGGCGAGCAATCAATGTAAAAGCACGGCTGCTATTTGAAAGCTAGCAGAAAGTAATTCTGTTCTTAGAGAAGTGTTCTTCAGAGATTAGAGGTGTGGTGGAGGCTGGCCATTGTAGCTGTCAGTGTGAAGAATTACTCACAGCGCTGTCGCTTCCTTCTGAAATACAATGCGGGAAATCCTTTGAGCAGTCGAGGAGGGACTCTGTAATTGTCCTATGCAAATGTCCCGGCACATAGGCCTGTAATAACGGCTAACCTCTCGAGAATTAAACGAGTTTGCCTTCCCCGCCCATCCGGTTCCATCCTTTCACCACAGCCCTCCATTGAGACGTCAATGGCATAGGCTTCTCCGAAGCATGCTAAGCTTGCTGAATGGCATTGAGTGTTTAGGGACGGGTACAAGCGCTCACTGTTGTAGTTTCACTGAGTGATCAGTAGAGGGACGTGGTTATTTGGATAACTTAAGCCTCGCAAACTACCTGATACCTGGGGAGGCACAGTAGTGTCAAAGGTCATAGGTCAAACCACAGTCAAAACATGCATTAAGTACAAGGTAGTCCAGGAAACGTGTACTGTAATACCCAAGTCAACTTTAAAAAAAAAAAAAAGAAGGGTGCCCTGTGACTGAAACTTGGATTTGGCATGGACTGGGCAAGCTTCTGGAAGTAGGCCAATGTGCCTTCACTGGTGTGCAGTCATGGGAGCATGGGATTGTCCACAATCTCTTGGTCTGCTAAAGCAGTAAGAGTCGAGAGTCAAGGAGCCAAGCCCAACTCTTGAACAACAACCACACCCCATAGTCCCCACCTCCACCAAACTTCACATCCGGCACAATGCAGTCGGATGTTCTCCTGGTAACCGCCAAACCCAGACTCGTTCATCGGGCAGCCAGATGGAGAAGCATGATTGGTCACTCCAGAGAACACGTCTCCATTGCTGTAGGGTCCAGGGGCGGAGCTTTACACCACTGTATTCGATGCTCTGCACTGAGCTTGATGATGTAGGGCTCGGATGGAGCTGCTTGGCCATGGAAACCCATTCCGTGAAGCTCTACACACTGTTCCTGAGCTGATCTGAAGGACACATGAAGTTTGGAGGTCTGTAGTGATGGACCCTGTACAAGGTTTGTGACCTCTGACACTCAGGAGACCCTCATTATATGTGGTCTACACCTTCATGGTTGCTGTCGTTCCTAATCACTTCCACTGTGTTATAATCCCACTGACAGTGGAATATTTAGAAGGGGTGAAATTTCAAGACTGGACTTGATGCACAGGTGGCATCTTATCACGGTACCACGCTGGACTTCACTGAGCTCCTGAGAGCGACCCATTCCTCACTAATGTCTGTAGGAGCAGTCTACATGACTAGGTGTTTGGTTTCATAACCCTGTGGCCTTGGAAGTGGTGGGAACACCAGAATTCAATGATTCGGATTGGTGAGTGAATACTTTTGGCAGTATAGTGTATTTGCATGTTCTCCCGGTGTCTGTGTAGGCTTCCCCCAAGTCTTTCCTCCTGTTTCCGTGTTTGCTCAGTCTTTTACTGGGGGGGGCATTGTTAGCTCATTCCGAGTTGGGTACCGAGGGTAAACGCTACTCCTCCGTCTAACAATTAGAGTTGTGAGAGGTGGCAGGAGGGTGGTGCTTCGTACTGGTGACAGTCACGAAAGCTGGTAGGAGGAGATTGACAGCTGTGAATGATGACAGCCACAGGTAGCGTGTGGGTAGTGCCTGCGCCATGGTGAAGCAGTGAGTTCTCTTTCCCTCTCCACTCATGTGCACATGCTTCATTTAACGAGAGACAGGTGATCCTGGGTTGGGGCTTCGGCGGTCCGGACTTAAAACGGAGCAGAGACAGGAACACGAGATGGAGGGATGGATGTACACCAGTGGTGAAACTCCAGTTTATAAGAAACACCTACCTTGTACTTTGACTAACTGGCCACTTTATTAGAAACACCTCCCTTGTACTTCCACTAACTGGCCACTTTATTAGAAACACCTACCTTGTACTTCCACTAACTGGCCACTTTATTAGAAACACCTACCTTGTACTTCCACTAACTGGCCACTTTATTAGAAACACCTACCTTGTGCTTCCACTAACTGGCCACTTTATTAGAAACACCTACCTTGTACTTCCACTAACTGGCCACTTTATTAGAAACACCTACCTTGTACTTCCACTAACTGGCCACTTTATTAGAAACACCTACCTTGTACTTCCACTAACTGGCCACTTTATTAGAAACACCTACCTTGTACTTCCACTAACTGGCCACTTTATTAGAAACACCTACCTTGTACTTCCACTAACTGGCCACTTTATTAGAAACACCCACCTTGTACTTCCACTAACTGGCCACTTTATTAGAAACACCTATGTTGTACTTCCACTAACTGGCCACTTTATTAGAAACACCTCCCTTGTACTTCCACTAACTGGCCACTTTATTAGAAACACCTCCCTTGTACTTCCACTAACTGGCCACTTTATTAGAAACACCTCCCTTGTACTTCCACTAACTGGCCACTTTATTAGAAACACCTACCTTATACTTTGACTAACTGGCCACTTTATTAGAAACACCTACCTTGTACTTCCACTAACTGGCCACTTTATTAGAAACACCTCCCTTGTACTTCCACTAACTGGCCACTTTATTAGAAACACCTCCCTTGTACTTCCACTAACTGGCCACTTTATTAGAAACACCTACCTTGTACTTTGACTAACTGGCCACTTTATTAGAAACACCTACCTTGTACTTCCACTAACTGGCCACTTTATTAGAAACACCTACCTTGTGCCTCTACATAATGGTCAGTTTATTAGAAACAAATATGTTTCATTGTATTTCCTAATGCTGCCAATGCATACACTAGTAATGTATTCCACCAGAGACGTAATTATCAATTAATCAATCAATCAATCAATCAATCAATAAATCTATCAATCAATCAATATTTATTTGTATAGCGCTTTTTAAAACCATCATTGTCTCAAAGCAGCTTCACAGAAAATCAGTTTGTCAATTTTGCTTAATACATATAATTATCTTTACATATTTTGTGGTTTTGAAGCTTGTCAAAGTCTGCACTCCACCTAAATGGCCATTGTACCTAACTGGTATCCGGTGTTATCAGTTGTTCCAGCCTAAACAGAACAGTTTGCTCAAAGCTAGACGGGATCCTGTCAGTAGCCGTGAGGCATTTTCCGAGGAAATGGATGACTTGGTACACCAGTTTAGTGGTTTGTCACCAAAGAAGGTCCTTCTGAGCCTGCGGCCTGCAATGCATGTGGATATAAAAGCTGACAGCCATGTCTCCGGGAGCTTGTCTGAACGAATTTGGTGCTTCATCAGTCAAGGCCCAGGTATCTCCATCAGAGTGGACTATCAGCTGGGACCAGTGATTCAATAAACAGAATGCCTATCAGACCCTGACAAAATGATGATTACAGCAAGCCCATCATGAGCACAGGAGACGATACGAAGCCTTGGACTTCAGTTGAGTTTTATGAAAGAGGGTTAATATAAGAGAAGTAGTTTATGGCTATTACATCTAATGAACTATGACAGCTTTGTTATCATCCTCAGGTCAGTTTTGTGTAGGTTTCAGGACTTGGAATAAGAGATATGTATTAATGACTATATCAAATATATATAGAACATACACAGCCGCATCCATATGGAGGTGTGGGAGTGCGGTGGTGTTGGGAAGGAAGATGAAGGTGACCAGGATCAATAACTGATGATACATTTAGACTGATATGATCAATATTTATTGAGCTACACATACAGAAGTCTGTCTCTCAGTATCGCGTTGGGCCGCCATGTTTGCTAACCCAACACGCCAGACGTCTCGGTATGGAGCTGTAGAGGTTCCTAATGGAGTCCTGTGATAATCCATCCCATGCAGCTTGAACATCCTCACACAGTTCCTGCAGATGGTGCGGTAGGAGTGGAGGTGGAGGGACACCAGGCCTTCTGGACGTGTGACCAACAAACCGTTCATCTTGGTGCTGACCACGGTGCCTCCACACACGGATTCGTTGGGCGTCTCCACCAAGACTAAAGCGGGACTCGTCACTGAAGATGACCCGCTGCCATTCTGAGTCACTCCATGACAGTCTGGTACGACACCACTGCAGTCTTTGGTGACGGTGACGTGGTGTTAAGGTCGGGTAACGGTCTGTGTGCATGTAGTCCTGCGTGGTGCAGCCGTCTGCCAATGGTGCTGCACTAACAGGAAGCCTCATGGAGGCCAGCACTGTCTGCCATCATGCCTGTTGGGTCAGTCAGGTACAGAGATAAGACCCGTCCATGCTTACATCACATGCACAGTCGAGCGTGTTCTGTTGTTTGCGTTATACACCTTTAACTGAGGAACAACACATCCATAACTTAAACAGTCCCTTTTCTTTTAGAGGGCATGCGCCTCCCATGATCCTCTTGGCACGGCCATCAGCATGCCAGTCCCTGGAGTTTCTAGAGGTCGAGCCAAGTCGTTAAGCGGATGCACATTCCCAGCCAGCATTAAGGCCACGAGTCACTTATCTTCAGCAGGCACCCTCTGTTCTCTCCCGGGGCTGCGTTCCTGCTGCCACAGATGCTTCCGCACAGGGCAGAACTCTCCACAGCATGAGGCATCAAGTCCTGCCCGGCTGGAGAAGACATCAGCAGTAACGGCGCTGCTACCAGCCGTTTAATGTGCCTCTCTTGGTGCATGAGCACAGTTGGTCACAGTACAGATCTCGGTGAGCCCATGATGGCAAGGGCGATGAGCTGTCCATTGAGCTCCGCCATTGCCATCTATTTCCTTTCCGGCTGGCTGTCAACATGGCCATGCCTCACAAACCAGCACCATCCACCTGTAGTGCATCTCCACAGTGTATCTAGTACGCCTCTGTTGAACTAATCTACTTACTGATGGCCTGTCTGTTCTCCCGTACGAACAAATACCCACACAGTGACCTCGTATTTGACATGCTGTCGGCTCAAACGGGTAAACCAGTACTCGAGTACCCCTCCTCATCCCTAGTACCGGCAAAAGAACAGTCACCAAAGACCCCCAGCTTTGTGGGAGTAGAGGCAACTAGTCCAATGTCAGTTATGAAAAGAAATGGGTTCTATTAGACATCTCTTGTTCTAGCTAATTACGCTCACTGACACTGAAAAAAAGGGCTTCTTTATTGTAGCTGTCATCAAATCTTCACAAACACAGCACAACTGATGGAGCAATTAGCCTGGCAGCTTCACCCGGCCGTACAACAGCAATAGGAAAGCTATATTTATCACTAAACATGACAGGTAACATGCTGCTGTCTGTGGGGAGTCATGGGATAATAGGGCTTCTGTGAATTTGATTGCTATCAAGAACAATCAGGCATCAATGCTTGAAACCAGAGTTTATCTCTGGAGGCTGAACGCTGGTACCCTTGGGGAAGAGTTGTGTTATCCTATGGGTCTTTGATGTTGACCTCGCTAACTATGTCTACATGCACCAACTAGGTTTCCTAGTTTGTCTAAGACGTTGACAGAATCAAGACGTTTACAAGGGCTGTCCATTTACCATTCACTATCGCCACAATCTGGACTGTTGGCTAGTAAGAACAAGCAAGCTAGCAGCTAGCAACTGAGATCAGATGTCTAGAAAGCCAGATGGCTGCTTGTTGTTCTCCTTATCTCCTTATTCTTTCCTTCAAGGACCCTCACTTCCCACTGTGGTGTTCATTAGAAAAGAGACTGGATAGCAAAATTGCTCTGGCCCAAATCTGGCCTACATTCCCTGTTTTACACTCGCATGGATTGACGTCATTTGGGCAGGGCTGTTCCCGGTTACAAGAGGTGGCCACCTGATGTGTTAACCAAAGGTAGGCAGCTGTACTGCTCAGTCCAGACTGGACTTATGGACCATCTATGTTATCTACAGTATACATGGCCACTTATTGACTGCCTTCCAGTTTACATACAGCTTACATGCGAGCCAGCTTTGTCTATGAAACCCCGTCTATGACCCTTGACCCAGAGATGCATATCTAAAGTTACTGCTAGCCACACGACCTGCACTGAACACTTTTGACTGTACTTCTCTTGTTACTGCCATGACTTCATTTGCCCACCTGGCAACTCCAACATGCAGAACTGCACTCTCTGCAAAACTGAAGCTCTGTTCGTCTCTACTACTATTAATGCTAGCTGGCCGATGAGCTGTCCATTGAGCTTCACAGTTGTCATGTATTTCCTTGCCAGCCCCAACATATCACATACCCTTCTCTGGAGGCTGTCTGTTTCCCATGATCCTTCTAGCATGGCTGTCAACATGGCCATGCCTCACAAGCTTTGAGAAGTCAGCACCATCCACCTGTAGTCCGTCTCCACACTATATCTAGTACACCTCTGTTGAACTAATCTGCTTATTGATGGCCTGTCTGTTCTCCCGTACGAACAAATACCCACACAGTGACCCCATCCTCATCCCTAGTACGGGCAAAAGACCTATCACCTAAGACCCCAAACTTTGTGGCAGTAGAGGCAACTAGTCCAATGTCAGTTATGAAAAGTAAAGGGTTCTATTAGACATCTCTTGAATATCGTCGCTGTCCAATGAAAAACATGTATCTCCATTTTTGTCCATTTTGACTTTTATGCATCATTTGAAAACAGTGGCAGTGGTTTACACCGTGTAAGATCTGCATGATGAATAGACCAACAGAAATGGCCCAGAAGTGCTTGGAAAGACGTCTGGTTCCATTGACTTACATTAAAACTAAATGAGGTTTTTGGCCTCTCCTGTAAAGTTGCCATTTTGGAGATACATGTTTTTCTTTGGACAGCGACGATATGGTGAATCTCCTAATTTGAATGCCAGTAAAAGAGGATCTCCCTGAAGGTAACAATAGTTATTGACACTCATTATTTACCATTTTGTCGCATCATTCATTCTCAGAGTATTATGGTTTCTGATTTTAATAATCAATTGTATTCAATTAAACCTTTTCCATCAAACATTGTTCTTAAAATTCATGCAATAGAGGGTTAAGATGGTTTGCCAAGAGGAATAAGCCAAACTTAAACCACAGTGCTGTGAAAAGCTAATAACGGCTTGTGGACATGTGGTTGGTATAGTAGTGGGTTACACCTCTGCCTCCCATCCCTGGGTAAACACCCTACCTAGCCTGGATAGGTGTGTTATCCACATGCCCTATAGGTCTTACTGCAGAACCTGTAAGAACCACCAGTGGCTTAGTAAGAACCTGAGAGCTAATGCTTCTGATGGACACGGTGGACTTTCCAGTGCTGATGTCATCCTATCGTTAAGGGGGTTTGTAACGGAGCTCTCGTGCCTTCCATTCTTGAATTTCCCATAGATTTCACAATTGCCATTTCTGTGACGTCAACCTGGACTGCCGGCCTAGCTACTGGCTAGTAAGCACTACAAAGCTAGCAGTGGTGTTGACATCATGTGTCCCGATGGCTAGGTGATCATTTCTGTCATTCAAGTAGCCCATTCCCTCCACTGTAGTGATAATTTGAAGAGAGCCCAGATTTAATTGTCCTGGTCCAAATCTGGCCTAGATTCCCCGTTTTCATCTGGCCCACTTGACGCTATTTGGGCAGTGCCACTCCCGGTTGCAAGATGTGGGCCACATTAGAGCCCTGAGTCAGCTAAAAGCAGGCAACTCTACTCTTTCCCTGCCAGAAGTGGGCCAGATCTGTTTTGGAACATGTGGGCCATATAGATTTTAGCCTGGGCCACTTATTGGCTGACATGCAGTTGGCCACTAGACAGCTTTTCTGTATCTGTGCCAGAGGTGGACCAGATCTGTTTCTGGGCCAAAAGTATGCTTTTAATTCATGCCAATGCCAACAGTGTGTCAGCAGTGCCATATCTTTGCCTGATGTGGGTCAAATCCACATGCTATGGGAAAGTTCTGGGTTGGGGAACCAGACTTGTGACCGTAGGTTCGCTGGTTTGACTCCAGAGCTGACAGGATGTGACTGAAGTGCACTCAACCAAGGCATCTAGCTCCCAGCTGCTTCCCTGGGAACATGGATAGTGTGCTGACTGCCCCTAGGGTGTGTATGTGGGCTAATTGCGGAGGTCAAATTCCATAAACAGACAATTTTTTAAAACAGACGTAGCCAAATATTCCATTTTGGATGGCTGCTAATGATGGTAATTGACTGAGCATTTGGGCGTGGCCAAAGACCATATGGTAACTTTCACACCTACACTACATTCACCTAAAAGACAAAACTATAAAATATAACTTTGGGAAAATCGACCACCTTTGGGATCGTTGGGAAATCAGATTGGAGCACAGTTTTGGGCAAACCCAAAAATCTTGAACTAACAATAAATCAGTGTGGGTGACCCTGACAAGGTCCTTCAGTCTTCAGGTTCCCTTTGTGGTGATCCCTCTGCTCCGTAAGCAATGCTAACTCTGCTCCTCAGGGGCTGGAGAAAAGAAATCTATAAGCAGAGTTCCGGATGGATTAGGGACGTTGGGAAACATTTGAAGCAAAATACGGAACATCAAGGCCTCTGGTGCAAGAAAACTTGTATTACTTGGAGCTCGAAGCCCGACTCCTAGGTAAGAACCCGTTCTCTCCTGATTTCCATAAAGATGGAGCCGAGCGTCTCCAAGGACTGACATGGCTGAGCAAGTTTTCCATTTAGTCTGAAGGGGACAGTAACACAGCACAGCAATTCCCATAATAATGATATAAAAACCAATGGCTAGGTACATGGGCTCTTTGTTCTCCGACGTGGGTAGAATGTGTTAGCGAGGCAGGCGCTAGGGCTGTTAATGAAATAGTCTGAGGCAGCTGTAGCAGCTGTACTAATGAATGGGTTGAATAAATTAGATCTACTAAAACTGTGTGACAGATTCACACCGAGTTTTAACACCTCGAAACTGCAGTTATTATTTGCAGTAACAGGAGCATATCCGAATATTACCGTGCTGTGGAGTCCAGGACCACTCTTCATCTCAGGGTCCAGCAAAATAGCCTTTCACTTGTTGATTTTCGGCGTCAGGAAAAATGACTGACTTATATTCTCAGGTCTCATTCTCATATTGTCTTGACTTTAAATTGTCTGTGCTGACTCGAGACTTGACTTAACACTTACCTGTGCTGATTCAGAACTCGACTTGAGACTGACCTGTACTGAACTGAGATTTGCCTGTGCTGACTCTGGACTTGACTTGACTTGAGACTTGTCTGTCTTGACTCTGGACTTGACTTAAAACTTGTCTGTGCTGACTTGAGACCTGACTTGACTTGAGACTTGTCTGTCTTGACTCTGGACTTGACTTAAAACTTGTCTGTGCTGACTCGAGCCTTGACTTAACACTTACCTGTGCTGATTCAGAACTCGACTTGAGACTTACCTGTACTAAACTGAGATTTGCCTGTGCTGACTCTGGACTCAACCTAAGACTTGTCTGTCTTGACTCTTGACTTAAAACTTGTCTGTGCTGACTCGAGACTTAACACCTGTGCTGATTCAGAACTCGACTTGAGACTTACCTGTACTAAACTGAGATTTGCCTGTGCTGACTCTGGACTCAACCTAAGACTTGTCTGTCTTGACTCTTGACTTAAAACTTGTCTGTGCTGACTCGAGACTTAACACCTGTGCTGATTCAGAACTCGACTTGAGACTTACCTGTACTGAACTGAGATTTGCCTGTGCTGACTCTGGACTGGACTTGAGACTTGTCTGTCTTGACTCTGGACTTGACCTAAAACTTGTCTGTGCTGGCTCGAGACTTGACTTAACACTTACCTGTGCTGATTCAGAACTCGACTTGAGACTTACCTGTACTGAATTGAGATTTGCCTGTGCTGACTCTGGACTCAACCTAAGACTTGTCTGTCTTGACTCTTGACTTAAAACTTGTCTGTGCTGACTCGAGACTTAACACTTACCTGTCCTGATTCAGAACTCGACTTGAGACTTACCTGTACTGAATTGAGGTTTGCCTGTGCTGACTCTGGACTGGACTTGAGACTTGTCTGTCTTGACTCTGGACTTGACTTAAAACTTGTCTGTGCTGACTCAAGACTTGACTTAGCACTTACCTGTGCTGATTCAGAACTCGACTTGAGACTTACCTGTGCTGAATTGAGATTTGCCTGTGCTGACTCTGGACTCAACCTAAGACTTGTCTGTCTTGACTCTTGACTTAAAACTTGTCTGTGCTGACTCGAGCCTTGACTTAACACTTACCTGTGCTGATTCAGAACTCGACTTGAGACTTACCTGTACTGAATTGAGATTTGCCTGTGCTGACTCTGGACTCAACCTAAGACTTGTCTGTCTTGTCTCTTGACTTAAAACTTGTCTGTGCTGACTCGAGACTTAACACTTACCTGTGCTGATTCAGAACTCGACTTGAGACTTACCTGTACTGAATTGAGATTTGCCTGTGCTGACTCTGGACTTGACTTGAGACTTGTCTGTCTTGACTCTGGACTTGACTTAAAACTTGTCTGTGCTGACTCCAGACTTGACTTAACACTTACCTGTGCTGATTCAGAACTCGACTTGAGACTTACCTGTACTGAATTGAGGTTTGCCTGTGCTGACTCTAGACTCGACTTGAGACTTGTCTGTCTTGACTTTGGACTTGACTTAAAACTTGTCTGTCTTGACTCTGGACTCGACTTGAGACTTGTCTGTCTTGACTCTTGACTTAAAACTTGTCTGTGCTGACTCGAGACTTAACACTTACCTGTGCTGATTCAGAACTCGACTTGAGACTGACCTGTACTGAATTGAGGTTTGCCTGTGCTGACTCAGGACTTGACTTGAGACTTGTCTGTCTTGACTCCAGTATTGACTTAAACTTTGTCTGTGCTAACTCTGGACTCGATTTGAGACTTGTCTGTACTGACTCAGAACTTGACATGAGACTTGTCTGAACTAACTCAGGACTTGAGATTTGTTTGTACTTGAGACTTGTCTGTGCTGACTTAAGACCTGCTTGTGCCCCGGGACTCAAGACTTGCCTCAGTTTGTAACTTAAATCCTATCTCCGCTAACTTGGGACTTGCCTCTTGACTTGAGGCATAACGAAAAACTGCAGAATCGGCAGGGCAGCTTTTTATTGCCACAGGTAGATGTTGAAAGGCAGTATGATGCTCTTTAGGGTCAGTGAATCTGAAGTAAAGCCCCGAGCCTCACATCTTAAATAGAAGATGGACTGCTATACCAGCACGGCCATATGACTCCCTTAACAATACACTGCCTTCTGCTCTGCTCAGTATCACACTCACTCCCTTTAAACGAGCCTGCTGTCTGGCAGTGGGACGGACATAGTCTTTTTGGTACCGGGGGGGGACGTGGTGTTAGGTGTAAGGCTGTTTGGTGTTCATTAGACACTCCTTTGGGACATTTTCTGCTCATCTAAGACCCATGTACCAATTCAGTCCTCATTTAGGTCTGTGCTCCTCTGAACCTGGGGGAATGATGGTGCTTTAGTAGGGATGTAGCTGAAGGACTCGGTGGTGATACACCCTGTTTAGCATGTAGCTGATGGTGGTCTTGACATTTTGTTGATGATTAGTGAGGCCTATAGTGCTCTGGAGAAGCATATGTGTAATCTATTCAAATTGGTTCTACAGTATCGTTAATAGATGGTCCTGGATATCACCTGGGGGGCTTTATTACACTTTATTACATTGTTATAATAGCCCGGACATTGGGTATGGCTCTCACTGGTGCTATTTTCTATCCTCCCTTATACTGATGTAATGATAGACAGCTCCTTCCTTGCCAACGTCCACAGCACGCCATGTCTTATTGAAGACGTAAGGCAGTGGCTAGTATTTACAGTGTCCACTTTGGAGTCTGAGTTTCACTCGGAGAAGATAGAACTCCACACAAGGAAAGAGGCTGCTCATAAGGAGGTGGGTGTATGCGAATGTGGAAAGTGAGAGTTGGGCTGAATTATAAAGTGGCCATTTCCACGGTGCTCTTATGCGCCCAGCCATACAGAAAATCCCCCCGTGTGGGATTAACACTCGCAAGATTCATTACTGGCCAGCAGCAGTTAAAGAAATGTTGTAGGTGTTAATTCCCTGTTGTAGGTGTTGATTAGTGGGGGGGTAGATATGGACATTTTATGACTAATAATATCATTTTCTATGGTCAAAAATTGACGCTGTAAAAAATAATAGAAAAGACGGATGAACTGGGGAATTTGAGGCTTGTGTTGAGCGTTCTGCTTTACACAGGAAACTCAACACACATTTATTTGGTCTAGAAATGCAGTTCCTTACAGTTTGTACTCAATTCCTCCTTCACATCATTCACTATCACACAGCAAGCCCCTGTGGGAGGGGCCTATCAGTAGTTTAAAGGGGTAAAATATCAATTAAGTATCAATTTTCTATCTGATTGCACCCAGAAGGAAGTGTGTGGTTGCAGTGGTGTTGGGAAGGAAGGTAAAGGTGACCAGGATCAATAACTGATGATAAATTTAGACTGATATGATCAATATTTATTGAGCTACACATACAGAAGTCTGTCTCTCAGTATGGCGTCGGGCCGCCATGTTTGCTAACCCAACACTCCAGACGTCTCGGTATGGAGCTGTAGAGGTTCCTAATGGTGTCCTGTGATAACCCATTCCATGCAGCCTGAACATCCTCACACAGTTCCTGCAGATGGTGCGCTAGGGGTGGAGGTGGAGTGACACCAGGCCTTCTGGACGTGTGACAACAAACCGTTCACCACTGACCATGGTGCCTCCACACACGGATTCGTTGGTCGTCTCCACCAAGACTAAAGCGGGACTCGTCACTGAAGATGACCCGCTGCCATTCTGAGTCACTCCATGACAGTCTGGTACGACACCGTTGCAGTCTTTGGTGACGGTGACGTGGTGTTAAGGACAGTCGTGGTAACGGTCTGTGTGCATGTAGTCCCGTGTGGTGCAGTCGTCTACCAATGGTGCTGCACTAACAGGATGACCCATGGAGGACACCACTGCTCACTGAATATCCACAATGGTGGATGTTGGGTCAGTCAGGTACAGAGATAAGACCCGTCCCTGCTTACGTCACATGTGCGGCCGAGCATGAAACTTGAATCATTGGCATGTCTCATGATGTCAAACCCACCCACCAAGTTTCATGCTTGTCGGCTGTTTCCTTCTGGCTGCCGGTAAGTAGCTCTGAAATTGGGCATATAGGCGTGATGCCATTGGGATGTTTACATTACTAAGACTATACTGCTGGCACTGACCATGTGATCTCAAAAGCCCACTCAGTCCTGATCGGTCCATATATGTGTTTCCGTTATTTTGTCCATAATTCTTGCCTCCTGAAGAGTTTGTCACTCTGGCTGACCAGAGGGATGAACAACTCTTCGGTGGTGGACAGCCTGTTATTCACCACAGGGTTGAAGCTATGCATTTGACAGCTATTCTTAGCCGCGGTTATGCGGTTACCGCTACGAGCGCTTGTAACCATGTATTTGTGCTGATTAGGTGGTGTTTATTCCCACCATCCTATTTCTGTATGGTGACTGCATGAGTAGGCGGTAGACTGATGTTGGAAACTGTACCCTGGACCTTGCAGAGCCTAATGGCCTTCATGAAGCATAGCAGTGTTTCTTAGACCATGTGGCATGTTGTCATATATTTATTCACTGGTCTACCATCTCTGCGTGGAAGCATCATTACAGTGACAGAGAGAGGATGGAGCACCGCGGCTTCTGGCGCCCTGACTGTCCGCCAGACCTGTCCGTCAGCCGTAAACTAGCATCCCAAAAGAGCTGTCAACAGCAGAGCGGGTTTTACAGTTGGAGCTCCTACTCTTCAGGCATATGTTCCGCTGCTTGTCGTTTGGGGTAACCCAAACACTAGATTATAAATCTATATAATATAAAATATATAACCTACTGTTACCAAAGAAGGTGTGGGACTGCAGTGGTGTTGGGAAGGAAGATAAAGGTGACCAGGTTCAATAACTGATGATGAATTTAGACTGATATGATCAATATTTATTGAGCTACACATACAGAAGTCTGTCTCTCGGTATGGTGTTGAGCCGCCATGTTTGCTAACCCAACATGCCAGACGTCTCGGTATGGAGCTGTAGAGGTTCCTAATGGTGTCCTGTGATAACCCATCCCATGCAGCTTGAACATCCTCACACAGTTCCTGCCGATTGTACTTCTGTAATACTTTAACAAGCACCAATGAGATTCTGGATGTAGCCACATCAATGTTCGGACACTCTTCCATCAAAGAGTTGGTCAGTTGGGCCAGATTTGGTGGATGCCCTCTCTGGAACAATTCCGAGGAGAATTCCCTGTAGACTGGGATTTTAGCCACTGCTGGTAGACCCACATGACCGTACGCAGCTTCCATACACCTGCAGATTCAGCTACTTCCTTCACACTATGGTCTTTGGCCACGCCCACTTGCTCAGTCGCTCCTTTTAGCCAATCATTAACATCTGCTCTGGAGCGCTTTCCACACATGGAACGAGACACTCCCTGCACTGTAGCACCTCTTCCCAATCTATGGATCCCGTCACTCACACCCCACAGGGATTTATAGACTCGTCATTCTCATATAGCGCCATCTGCAGGAGCCTGAAGTTACTACCACCTTCAACACACAAGATGAGTTTCTGTTGAATTGCAGTGGCAAATGGATAGGGTTATAGTTTATTCTGGAATATGTGGATATTGTTTAAGAATGAGGGATAGTATCATGTAATATCAATGCAATATAACGAAATGTGGTTTTAAAAACGCTGGATATACTAAATCTAGACTATATCGTTCACTCTAATATCATACACAGGTATGTCACTCATATACACATATAGCCAGAATCACACTGAATTGTTTTTCACCTTTAGCAAGACTCTAGACCAAGGCATGAAGGTTGTTATCTGCAGGCTGCTGATATTTTCACAGTTAATATTTGCATATGAATCTCATTGTATGCCTATACACGTCACCGAGATGAAACTCTGCGGGTGGGAAGTTTTAGACATTCGGTTGAATGTATGTATGCTTGCAGATTATATGAAGCGTTGCTGGGTTTGGCAGTCTTACTGAGTTTTGTTTATCTTGGGTTTGGCTGCAGGGAAAAGTTTTGTATGCATATAATGTCTTTCTGGGATTGGCTGAACAAACTCCCAATGTGTTACTGTGCATGGTGTCTGCATTGTGAGATGGCTACCATAACAGAGGCTCATGTTACATGTTCAGGAGTGTGAAGTATAGAGTGGTATATGAATGTGATGCCCAATGACTGTCTATGTGCACTTATTAAACATACACAGCTGCACCCAGAAGGAGGTGTGGGAGTGCGGTGGTGTTGGGAATTAAGATAAAGGTGACCAGGATCAATAACTGATAAATTTAGACTGATATGATCAATATATATTGAGCTACACATACAGAAGTCTGTCTCTCGGTATGGCGTCGGGCCGCCGTGTTTGCTAACCCAACATGCCAGACGTCTCGGTATGGAGCTGTAGAGGTTCCTAATGGTGTCCTGTGATAATCCATCCCATGCAGCTTGAACATCCTCACACGGTTCCTGCAGATGGTGCGGTAGGGGTGGAGGTGGAGTGACACCAGGCCTTCTGGACGTGTGACAACAAACCGTTCATCTTGGTGCTGACCACGGTGCCTCCACACACGGATTCGTTGGTCATCTCCACCAAGACTACAGCGGGACTCTTCACTGAAGATGACCCGCTGCCATTCTGAGTCACTCCATGACAGTCTGGTACGACACCACTGCAGTCTTTGGTGATGGTGACGTGGTGTTAAGGGCAGTCGTGGTAACGGTCCTGGTAACAGGAAGACTCATGGAGGACACCACTGCTCACTGGATGTCTGTAATGGTGGCTGTTGGGTCAGTCAGTGCTTCATTAATGTGGGTTGATTCCATCTGCATGCAGCTAGTCTGATGATATTGAGTGTACATTAACCCAGACGATGAAACTTAGCTCTAAGTTAGTTGGAGGACAGTAACAGGTTGTTTATCTTCAGCCTGTGGTGAGGGCTACTCTCAGACTGCAACTTGGCTGTGTGTTGAGGGACTGGGTAGCACTTTGAACCAGAGGATAAGAACTGACCATGCCAAGGGGTCTAGAAACTTGACAAAGGACTGCTGTCCTTGTGCCAAGGTAAATGCCAGACACAAACAAAGCCCGGAGCTGAGGGAAATCATCAGTCTGCCTCACATTGTGCTTCTTTTGATGGACCAGCAGAGGAGATTTCACTCTGCCCCCGCAAGGGCTTACACTGTTGGCTGCGAGAATACAGACAGGGTTTTGAAACGTCCTCTTTTTTTCCGTGTCCCCTTTTCTTTCCTTTAAGAAGTACAATCCTTCTTTGCTCTCGCGGTTGAAACTCGTGTGTAATGTTTAGCCTGGTAGAAAAGCTTTTCTCTACTTCAACGCTTTCTTTCATGCCGGCACCTGGACCCCCAAGACACGGGCCCGCTCCATTGATTCAGTCTCCGCAGATATAAAACCACCTTTTAGGTGTACTTGAAATGTGCCAGTGTTGTGTTTTGCAGGCGTCCCTACAGTGGCCGTAATAAACAGACGTGATTTTGGGCCCTATGAATTTAGTTCCTATCAGTTCCAGCTCGCAGAGGTGCCCTTGGGTCGTCGGAAAACATTTATTTTATTATTAGCGAGTGAAAGCAACTCTTAGAGCCAAATTACAGGCCCAATTATGCATGCACCACTTTTCGTGCTGAACTTCGGGACCCTCTGGGATGAATTAAGAGCCATTGGGGAAACAAAACATCCAGATCCGACCTCAGTCCTCCAACAAAGGTGGCATCAGTACTGGAATACCAATTCCAGTCTTCATTATTCAAAGGTTCAGGAGTTGGGGCTCACCTGTTGGGCTCAACCCTCTCTAAAGACATTCCGGTGCTCCTTTAGGCCACCGTAGTCGGTCCAAATGTGAACCTAATGACCAGAGCTGACCAAGCTCACTGTACAAACAACGGGGGACTTGTGTGGGGGGCACAAACAGAAGTATTGTCTATTACTATGGCGTTGGGCCAGACGTCACGGTATGGAGTTGTAGAGGTTCCTAATGGAGTCCTGTGATAACCCATCCCATGCGGCTTGAACATCCTCACACGGTTCCTGCAGATGGTGCGGTACGGGTGGAGGTGAAGTGACACCAGGCCTTCTGACCACGTTGCCTCCACACATGGATTCGTTGGGCGTCTCCACCATGACCAAAGCAGGCCTCGTCACTGAAGATGACCCGCTGCCATTCTGAGTCACTCCATGACAGTCTGGTACGACACCACTGCAGTCTTTGGTGATGGTGGCGTGGTGTTAAGGACATTCATGGTAACGGTCTGTGTGCATGTAGTCCTGCGTGGTGCAGCCGTCTGCCGATGGTGCTGCACTAACTACCACTTGGTAATGAATTCCTGCATGCACGGAAGCGTGCTGTTGCTTGGCGGGCTAATAATTCGCTACGCCTGCGCCATTCAGCACATACAGTGTTTGTTGTCTTCGCTGGGTTTCCAGCCCGTGCATGTCAGAACAAATCTCCGACTGCCCGTCCCCCGCGAGGGAAACGAGTGTCGAGGGCATTATGAATATGGATGTGCATAGGGTTATTGTCTCTGACTGTCAAAGTAGGCTTTCTTTCATGCGGAGGGACAAAAGTTCTTCTTGTTTATTCCTTCACTGTCTGAAGTGTCTCCTTCCATTTGGGTTTCACCTTGCTAGCCTGATGTGTTTTCCTCAGCCTGCCCGGTGTCTCTTAATTGCTGCCTTTTGAGGAGCTCGCCCAGAATATCAATGCACAGCTTTTTTCCCCGGACCCTAAAGCTCAGATCAAAGGAGATGATTCTGCTCGGAGAGGGTTCTTTGTTTTAGATGATCAGCCTGATTTGTATTTCTAGTACTAGCAGGGCAGTGTTGGTCTGGCGGCATACGGCCAATATCAATGTGGCTGTATTTATGCCGTACCATAGGTCTACGGTGGTCTTTGTGTTCTTCTGTGGTCTGCCAGGTCTTGCTTGGTTCTTTCTCTGTATCTACACAGTCGAGTCACATTAATATGACCACCTCCTGCTTTTGACGATGGCCAATGATGGTGTAGCTCATTAGGAAAGTCACCCAGACCCAAGTTTTGTGGCATTCTCAACCATGTGGAAGACACTCTCAACCAAGTTGGGTTCCATCCTTGCAGATCACATACACCCATACATGCTGATGTGTGGGTGGGATCATTCTGCAAGACGACGTGACCCCATGTCACAGACTAGAAATGTCTGACATTGGTTGGAAGAGCATGACCAAGACTTTCAAGTACTACCCTGCCCCCCCTGATTCCCCAGGCTTGAACCCAATGGAACATCGGTGGGACCACCTCGATTGTCGTGTTCGCTCTATGGCTCCAGAGAGCTGTGACAACCTACCAGGACCTCATTGAGTCGCTCCCAGCCTGTCTAGCTTCTTACCATGCTGCACCTGGCAGTTACTCTAGGTATCAGCTGGTGGTCATAATAATACGACTCGACTGTGTGGGCTTGAACACTGTATTCAGTGTTACACTCAGTTATTGAGGCTTCTGTGTAATTTCTGTTGAACGTATGTAGATTTTTGTTCATGCTGACAAATTGAATGACTGTTTGGACTGGAAACTGAATGAACCAAATGGTGGGTGGTCTGCTACTTTTGCATAGGTAGGCAAACGTGGGCGTAACGTTTCGCAAATGCCATGTAAATAAGGTACCTGAGTGCAGTGCAGTGTTTGGGCGTCGTTTCATCAAGGTGGTCATTCAGTGCAACAAAAGCCATGCTATCTTGGACACAGTAATGCAGGCCAGTCATAAACCCTGCCATGTCATTGGTCCACGAATATATCAACACTGTATTTCGTTTACCATGGACTGGCAAAAATCTAGGACAGCGTGTCACCTAATGGACTTCATAGATGAGCGCGACACCTGTCGTCGAGTCCGGCTGTTGGGCGGCACTGTTAGCAGTGGATGTTGGGAGTGTTAATGGGCATTTGTCCCCTAATCTGAAGGTGAAACAGCTCCTGCGTGCCCCTGCATAAATTTTGGCCTCCACAGGCTTCCGATAGCGCATTAATGCTGAGACTGGTTGCTTGAATAACGAGCTGTCAGCTGGAACGCTCAACCTCAGAGACTGGCTGCTCTGTTGCATGTCACTTGTTAAATATGATCAGTGCCTACTGGTCCTCTCGCTGAGTTTCAATCTGTTTGCTCCCTCTCTCTCTCCATCTCTCTCTCCGTCTCTCTCCGGGCATGTGGGGTGATGGGTATATGCAAAAACAGGGAGGTTTTCCAATTGGGATATCTAACCCTGAACACGGAGTAAGCTGTCTGGTTTGGGGAAGAGCACAGTGTTGTCTATGGTACGACCGCCATGATGGGGCATATGAGTATTCAACACAATGACGTTTTTGTTATTGAACATACCTCCACTACAGCTAAACTGGTAGTTGCAACTACACAGCTAAAGGAATGCTAACATTCCAGTCCATAGAAAATTATGTATTGCAATGAACTGGAATGACACCAGTCCAGGTGATCCCACTAATTGGTTCTTCTACCTGTGTTAATAAGAATCAGCTGTGTTAGTGCATGGCGCTGGGTTAGTATTTGGACTCTTTGAAAAAGGGGAACCCACCTTGGAATTATGGGTAGCGGCAAAGAGGCAGAGCCACTAGAACTGTGCATTTCCTGAAGTAAACGTAGCGTGAGCTTGTTGCTAGCCGGATGGACTTTGGACTCTTAGACAGACACAGGGACAACATACAATCTCCACCCGGAATGGACCTCAGAGACCCGGGCCGGGAATCAAACCCAGACCCTTCTTGCTTTAAGAGCCAACTCCATTATGGCCAAGTCTGTCCTTCCTTTTGGCTTAGGTACGCAACGTGACACCGTAACATGTCCAAATGCAAGTAGAGTCAAGTAAGCCCACCAATGCTTGTGCTGACCTGTTGGACAGAGCTTGGTTCTAGCTAACGGAACCCGTTTTCCTTCAGCGTTCTGTGCTGATGATGATTTGAATAGACATCCGTGTCAGACTAATAGACTACCTTCTAATAGAGACTGGTGGACTGGGAGACACTGTCCTCGCACATTGTCAGGAAGGCCCAACACCATCTCCACTTTCTACAAAGGCTTAGGAGAGTCCACCTGCCACAGCAGCTCCTCTGCAACTTCTATAGATCCACCGTGAAGAGCATCCTGACAAGCTGCATCACTGTGTGGTATGGCAGTGCCACCTCTGCGGAACGCAAGGCCCTGCAGAGGGTGGTAAAGACTGAATGGCACATCACTGCAGCTGCCCTCCCACCCATACAGGACAGAGCAGTCAACTTAACCTCACACACCCCAGCCATCCCCTGTTCCAACCTCTGCCCTCTGGAAAGAGGTACCAGAACATCCGAGCCAGAACCACCAGGCTCAGCTTTTACCCTAGAGCTGTCAAACTGCTCACACGGGCAGCACCTACCAGAACACAACTACCACCCTGTAGACTGTTAGTGATGTAGCCCTGATCACTCCATCCAACCCCATCTGGCTGTGTTTATTATACTGTATAATCCTGTATCGGAATAATGAATAAAGAATTTTACCTTGGGGGTCTCTACTGTGACCCAGCTTCTGGGTACTTCGTCGCCCACTGCCTGGTACTGGAAAGTAAGGTTGGTGTTATGTCCTGCTTCCTAACCGAACTTGTTTTTATGCCTGCACCGAAGCATTCAGTGGTGTGATATTGCAGCCAGGGGTCTTATTATCTGCCTGTGAAACACCCTCATTTGCACATTGCTTGGCAGGGAAGAGGAGGTTGTGAGTCATATCTCCATGCCTGTCTGGTCCAATTAAATAATTCCTGGAAGCCAATGGGAGTCGACGATTGCCATAATAACCCAAATCGATCTTAAAGCAGTTGAAAATAAGGCTTCTGTTTAGCAATAACCAGTTAATCTACACTGATGCTCTGCGCTGCCAGAGAAAACCCAGAGCTTTGGGGAGCAGCTATAACTTGAGCCCAGTTCAGTATAGGAGCTGAAACTGATGGGACTTATCCTGAACATCTGCTTTGGAAGGACTCCAGGGAAGAAGAATAGTGCCGAGGTCCAAAGGTCAGAGCAGGTCTGGAGTTTTGCGAGATAGCATTTGACCATGATTTGGGAAGATAATTGCAAATATGGTTAGTAATTACAATGTAACAACGTATTAATTACAATGTAATATGGCAGAAAACGTTACTGTGTTTTGAGATGATTACCTAGTAGTCCATCATCTAACACAGGATGTTAAGTTTTTTGGTTTTGTATTGTAACATGAAGCTAATAGTTAAAAAAAAAAAAAGATGAGAAAGATGACAGAGATGGCCATTAGTAGATTTTGAGCAGTGTTTAGGGTCGTTGTCTTGTTGGAAGATCCAGCCCCTGCGGTCTTTGGTGCTGGTCTGTGGGTTGACTCTGACTGTTCTCAACATCCTTCGCTTCGCTTCTTGGTCTGCCACTTCGAGCCTTGACTTGAACTGTGCCTGTGGTCTTCCATTTTCTCACAATGTTTCTCACAGTGGAGACTGAAAGCTGAAATATCTGAGATAGCTTTCTGTATCCTTCGCCTAAACCATGACGGTAAACAATCTTTGTTTTCAGGTCACATGAAAGTTGAAAGATGAGACTCCCATGCTGCGACTTTTCAGAGAAGATGCACATAGGAGAAAAACTCAAAATTGCCCCTATTAAATACCCTTTCTCATAATTGGAGTCACCTGTGTATGGAGGTCAAGGGTCACTGAACTTACCAAACCAAATTTGAGTTCCAATAATTAGTTCTAAAGGTTTTGAAATCAGTAAAATGACAACAGTGCCCAAATTTATGCACCTGCCTTGTTTAACCAATTATTGCACACTTTCTGTAAATCATATAAACTTCATTCCACTTCTCAGATATCACTGTGTTTGTCCCCTATATGATATATTTAACGCAATATTTTTTATCCAAACAATCAATGCTTTATAAAGGTAAATCAGGAAAATTAACAACGCTGCCCAAACTTTCGCACCCCACTGTATATATATATAATGTTATAACCCGCTTATGAGCACTGTGAAAGCTACATGGCTAAATAATCACACATTGGCTGCAAAACATGTGGAGTTGTTGCTAGCACTTTACTGTAGGCTACTGTCCATAAGGCTATATGACACATACATACGCTCTCCATAATAAATAACATAACCTGACGTAAAGATTTAACCCAATAGGCTTCATTGTCTATTAAGGCTACATTATCCAATTTTCATCAACGTTAGCTAAAGCTAAAAAGCCTTTATAAAGCCGTTATAACAGGTATCTCTGATTGAAATCAACATTTATAAACATTTACTGTAAATAGGGTGATGTTGGTTGCCATGACAAGCATTTTTATTTAATATTCAGAGGTCTAAAGGTCAGAGAAAGTAATTAATAATGTTTTCTACTGGAAGTTTTCTGAAATAACATTTGACCATCATTTGGGAAAGTGACTACAGATAGATTTGGTAATTACAATGTAACAACCTATTAATTACAATGTATTTTAGCAGAAACTGGGATCCAGAAATTGGAAAAGACTTCCTGAATACCTACAATGATTGCTGTAGACTTCCTGGAACAGGCCTTTATGTAGGGTTATGTCAGGTGTCATGACAAGCTTATGTAGGTGTCATGTAGTCTTATGCATGTAGCTATTAGCCTCATGCTTTAGGGCCAAACTGAAGAAATCATCAGGTTACCTGACTTAGTATTCCATATTAATACTCTATAAACTTTATGACCGTAAATGTAACGTAAAATATCTATGAATGTTATGTAGTGGTTACATTTGAAATAACATTTGACCATCATTTGGGAAAAGTGATGACAGATAGATTTGGTAATTACAATGTAACAACCTATTAATTACAATGTATTTAGCAGAAACTGGGTTCCAGAAATTGGAAAAGACTTCCTGAATTTCTAAAATGATTACCGTAGAGCAAAGGGAGTCCATTATCTAAGACAGGATGTTAGCTTCGGTGATAGCTTAAAGTATCAGAAGGCTATAACCTGCCTATGAGTACTGTGAAAGCTACATGGCTAAATAACCACACATTCGCCTCAAACTGTGTGGAGTTGTTGCTAGCACTTTACTGTAGATATAGTTCATAAGGCTACATGACACCTACATAAGCTTGTCATGACCACTGACATAGCCCTACATAAAGGCCTATTCCGATCGGCCTTATTCTCTATAAAGGCAATGTTAGCCAAGGTATTTTTTTTAGCCTTTGTGCTAAATGACACTAATTGAAACAGGCATTTGTAAACAATGGTAGCAAAGGGTGTTTATGCCTGTCCAGAAATAAATGTTTTCACTGAAAATAATAAAGTTTGTCAAAATAATATTAATAATTAAAATAACTTTTAATTAAAAAAAACTGTCTCTCAGTAAAGTAACATGGTACTCCATATGAATATCATGTTAAACATGTTAGATTCAAACGTTTTTGAATGTCGTTATGAAGTGATCTTATGAATGTGTTATGTATTCATGAATATGTTATAAAGTCTTTCTATAAGACGCTATGTATGTGTTATGTAGACACCCTTTCTTACCCATGACGCTATTCCAATTAGCGTCACCTAGCATAAAGGCTACGTTACCTAACACTGATAATGTAACTGGCTAACATCACCTTGATGCAAAATGAGGCCGATTAGAATACGTATGACCCCCAAATTTCAGGTGTCATGACAAGCTTATGTAGGTGTCATGTAGTCTTATGCATGTAGCTATTAGCCTCATGCTTCAGGGCCAAACTGAAGAAACCAACATCAGGTTACCTGACATAGTAGTCCATATTGATATTCTATAAACTTTATGAACGTAAATTAAAACATTTATGAATATCTTATGAAGTGTTTCTGTAAGATGTTATGAATGTGTAGTGTAGGGTGTTCTAGCCTCCATCAGACTTCCTTATGTGGTTCCTAGCACAGTGCTGGTAGTAGTAGGGTGTGTCCAGGTTAATGCTGACAGTGTAAGAAAGCACATCAGCAAATTACCTTCTCACTGAGAAGTTCATTAATAGGCTGAATGAAGTATGAGGTGAATTAAGACCATGCCGACTTCACTGCACGTGTGCCGTTGGAACTCATTAGCACGGTTTATCTGGCGAGTTAGGTTCTAGACTCCGACACTGAGCATTTTTTTTGTTTCTGCTCTGAAGAGAAGGCCATTTTTAATATCCACTTATAACCATCCCTGGTGACGTTTCCTTAGCCGCAGGCCAGTCTGAGACTGATTAGCACTTTTCTGGAGGACAGACAGAACACCATGTTCTAAGTCCCAACTTAAGACGCCTTCTGGCTGCTTTATAGCACATTAGCATTTTGCTGTCCCCCGCTTTCACAAATCAGATTACTCTTCTAAATGCTGCTCTGCTGATGCACTGGAGCGCACTGGCAGCCAGGTTTCTCCACAGTATTAACATCAGACCTTACACATTATTAGATATCTGAGCTCACCAGACAAACAGTGAGTCACCTCGCGTGCTAAGGTGGTAGAACTTTTAATCTCCTGCAGATGGCGCTGCATGAGGATGATGGGGCTATAAATCCCTGTGGGGTGTGAGTGATGGGATCCATAGATTGGGAGGAGGTGCTACAGTGCAGGGAATGTCTCGTTCCATGTGTGGAAAACGCTCCAGAGCAGATGTTAATGATTGGCTAAAAGGCGTGACTGAGCAAGTGGGCGTGGCCAAAGACCATAGTGTGAAGGAAGTAGCTGAATCTGCAGGTGTATGGAAGCAGCGTACGGTCATACGGGTCTACCAGCAGTGGCTAAAATCCCAGTCTACAGGGAATTCTCCTCGGAATTGTGCCAGGGAAGGCATCCACCGGATCTGGACCACCTTACCAATTCTCTGATGTAAGATCCAGAAACTTGGAGGACACCACTCCTCATTAAATGTCCACCATTGTGGCTGTTGGGTCAGTCAGGTACAGCGATAAGGCCTGTCCTTCCATACGTCACATCCTAGGGAAACTCAGACTTACTTTAAATCACCTTGTATTGATTTATAATTCAGTATCTGAGAAACTATGAATTTGAGTAGACATATGACGTCAAATTGCTCAGGCCTGTATTAGTCTGGCTTCTATACAAGACCTTCCTGAGCTCTGAATGATGCTTGAATGATGAAGGCTCAAGCGTAAACATAACCCAATACATTTATCTTAGAGCTTTCCCCTTGAATACGCCAGACCTCCACTGATGTGTCTCCAGCAGGGATGAGTGGTGGTAAATGGCCGTAGGTTTGTTCCAGGCTCAGACAAAGTTCGTTTCTCCTCCAAGCTCAGGTGGAAAACAGAGCAAGGTCACTGTTACTATTTACTGATGAGCTAATGGCTTCTAGAGCCTGTGGGCTGTATATAGGAAACAGGGTTCTTGACCAGTGTACCCATAATGACCGCAGCTATTGTCATGGTAAAAGTGTTGAAGGCTAATAATTACATAGCAAAATTACATAGTACTTACAATGTAATATGCATGTTATTACTGTGTAATAGGCTTGATAGGTAGCTATGGAGCTTGAATGGTATGTGTAGACAATTGAAATCTAACTGCCACAGAGTGTAATGAAGGATGCCTCTCTCATGTTCACATACATACTAGCTACTACTTGGAATACCGTATCATAGCCACCACCTGGAACACTATAGCCAACACTTAAGAAACTATCCCGGCTGCCGCACACCCGACAGCACCACGTTATATATTGGGTTGTTGTGTCTGGGTGGTCCGAAAGTGGACCAAGTAGGGTCAAAGGACACTGACTTCATCAGGCCTGTGGATCGACATATGCTTGCTATCTGGGAGCTCCCATCAACGCAACCTTAGTGAGAAACCCAAGGGATGGGAGACCAGTGATGTGGGATGGGATATCTGGGATACCAGTGTGTCCCAGTTCTCAGTCCTCCGTATATGCTCAGATTCCTGCATGTTGCTATATAGTCTGCTGGAGTTTGTTTTCTATTGTGTATTAATATCTTTCTCTCTCTCTCTCTCTCTCTCTCTCTCTCTCTCTCTCTCTTTCTCTACAGGTAAGTGTGCTGCTCTTTACCTGAGAGTGTATCTGAGCTACAGTGGAATGGTCTGAATGGTCATATGGAAGAGCTTCTGAGGAGGTGCAGTAAGATCAGCCTGGTCTCCTTCACTCTGCTGCACTAGCTCTTTCATTCTCGCTGGCTTGGAGTCTAATGCGGAGGACCTATCTGCTGATGGGAGAGATTATGGATTATTAGGGAAGCTGTAAAACGTGGGAAGCTGGGGAACGCAGAGTCCTGGTTGGTGTGCTTTACACAGCCGTGTATGTAAGAGTGATATGAGGGAGAGACGCTGTTATGGCGATAGTGCTACGGTGTTTAACCATGGTGCATGTTCACAATTCACTATGGCGGGGTGGTCCAGCAAACTAAAGGTGGTCCAAGAAACTTGTGAATATAAGTGTAGTGTATTAGTGTACTGTAAGTAGTGTGTTGGTGTACAGTAACTCGGTAAGTGTAATGTGTTAGTGTACTGTAAGTAGTGTGTTGGTGTACAGTAACTCGGTAAGTGTAACGCGTTAGTGTACTTTAAGTAGCGTGTTGGTGTACAGTAACTCGGTAAGTGTGATGCGTTAGTGTGCTGTAAGTAGCCTGTTGGTGTACAGTAACTCGGTAAGTGTGATGTGTTAGTGTACTGTAAGTAGTGTGTTGGTGTACAGTAACTCAGTAAATGTAATGTGTTAGTGTACTGTAAGTAGCTTGTTGGTGTACGGTAACTCAGTAAGTGTAATGTTAGTGTACTGTAGGTAGGGTGTTGGTGTACAGTAACTCAGTAAGTGTAATGCGTTAGTGTACTGTAAGTAGCGTGTTGCTGTACGGTAACTCGGTAAGTGTAATCTGTTAGTGTGCTGTAAGTAGCGTGTTGGTGTACAGTAACTCAGTAAGTGTAATGTTAGTGTTCTGTAAGTAGTGTGTCGGTGTACAGTAACTCAGTAAGTGTAATGTGTTAGTGTACTGTAAGTAGTGTGTCGGTGTACACTAACTCAGTAAGTGTAATGCGTTAGTGTACTGTAAGTAGCGTGTTGGTGTACGGTAACTCAGTAAGTGTAATGTGTTAGTGTACTGTAAGTAGTGTGTTGGTGTACAGTAACTCAGTAAGTGTAATGTGTTAGTGTACTGTAAGTAGTGTGTTGGTGTACAGTAACTCAGTAAGTGTAATGTGTTAGTGTACTGTAAGTAGTGTGTCAGTGTACAGTAACTCGGTAAGTGTAATGTGTTAGTGTACTGTAAGTAGTGTGTTGGTGTACAGTAACTCAGTAAGTGTAATGTTTTAGTGTACTGTAAGTAGCGTGTTAGTGTACAGTAACTCAGTAAGTGTAATGTGTTAGTGTACTGTAAGTAGTGTGTTGGTGTACAGTAACTCAATAAGTGTAATGTGTTAGTGTCCTGTAAGTAGTTTGTCGGTGTACAGTAACTCGGTAAGTGTAATGTGTTAGTGTGCTGTAAGTAGTGTGTCGGTGTACAGTAACTCGGTAAGTGTAATGTGTTAGTGTACTGTAAGTAGTGTGTCGGTGTACAGTAACTCGGTAAGTGTAATGTGTTAGTGTACTGTAAGTAGTGTGTTGGTGTACAGTAACTCAGTAAGTGTAATGTTTTAGTGTACTGTAAGTAGCGTGTTAGTGTACAGTAACTCAGTAACTCTCACACACACACATTAAAACTTTGGCCACAATTATTGAATATTCACGAGAACAGACAGGCTGCTATTCTCCACTGCAGTCATGAATATTTATGAGTGGCATGTGTGTTTCAGAGCCAGGGTTTAATATGGTTGATTTGTGTTACATGTTGATTTATTCTGCATTAAAAACAACAAAGATTAAATAATCATGGATTTGGCATGTATCCAATTATAGACACAAACAAATCATGAACTATATGATTGCTAATGTAAAAAGAAGACAACGATAATTAGCCTCAGGCTACAGAATCCATTTTGGGGAAAATGCCTAAATTTAAATTGCCTGGATTTATTAAATGCATCAAATTACCAATGTTTCATATTTTGCTATTGTAATCTTGGCCACCATTTAAATGGGATTAGTTTGACATGATGGTGTAATGAAGGTGGTGTAATGTAATGTCTATAAGGAGTATGCATGGCATCCAGAATTAAGGTATGAAATGCCAAGATGGGCGTGGCTACACACTTCAAGCACTACCAAGTGTCCCTACGTTATACATCCAGTGGTCACATGTCTAAAGATTGAATTTAATCATGACTTCCTTTATGCTAGTCATCTGTTTAGCTGGTCTAAATGAATGCCGCGTCATTAGCATTGTCATTAGCTTGGGTGGTGACACTTTACTGTTCATTAAAGTACATAAGACCTACATAAGCTTTTCATTACCCTACATAAGTGTTTATGAATGCTTATGCCAATAGGTTTCTATTGTAATACAGACTTATTTGAGTAAAATTGATAAATGTAGCCTTTATAGCAGATGACAGCTACTGTAATAAGCAGTTATAAGTGTTCTGGTAGAGTTATGTAGGGTTATGTAGGGTTATGACAGTAATGGCTATGACGTTTAGCAAAATAACTTCATAGGATTTAAATGTAGTGAACCAAGAAGAGACCCCCACTGCCTGTTCCTAGAAACCCAGGCACACCACAAATACGGCAGTCACCTGCAGAGCCCTTTCCAGATAAAACACCCCCCGCTTCCCTTCAGAGAACCTGTGGAACCGTAGGAGCACTGAAGCTGTACAGGTATGATAATAAAGGCCAGGACAGCAGACAGACGGCACGCCACTTCCAGCTGAATCAAACCTGCAGCTGTTACCCTGCACGGCCCCTGCAGTCACCACCAAGGTGTATATACCCGGTATGAAAAAGTAAATACATACAGTACAATAATACTGTAAATTACATACAGTAATAAATATATACAGTAATAAACACATACAGTAATAAACACACACAGTACAATATATACAGTAATAAACACATACAGTACAATAATAATATATACAGTAATAAACACATACAGTACAATAATAATACTGTAAATTACATACAGTAATAAATATATACAGTAATAAATACATACAGTAATAAACACACACAGTACAATATATACAGTAATAAATACATACAGTACAATAATAATAAATACAGTGATAAATACATACAGTAATAAACACACACAGTACAATATATACAGTAATAAATACATACAGTACAATAATAATAAATACAGTGATAAATACATACAGTAATAAACACATACAGTACAATAATAATAAACACAGTAATAAACACACACAGTACAACAATAATAATACTGTAAATTACATACAGTAACAAACACATACAGTACAATAATAATAAACACAGTAATAAACACACACAGTACAACAATAATAATACTGTAAAATACATACAGTAATAAACACATACAGTACAATAATAATGTATACAGTAATAAAAACACAGTAATAAACACACACAGTACAATATATACAGTAATAAATACATACAGTACAATAATAATATATACAGTAATAAATACATACAGTAATAAACACACAGTACAATAATACGGTAAAATAGATGCAGTAGTAATCACAAAGTACAATAATATATACAGTAATAAACACACACAGTACAATATATACAGTAATAAATACATACGGTAATAAACACATACAGTACAATAATAATATATACAGTAATAAACACATACAGTACAATAAGAATATATACAGTAATAAACATATACAGTAATAAACACATGTATTAGTAAATACAAACACCACAGTTTTAATCCATTATGGCGTAATGTGTTACCAGTGGTTTTCTTGGTGACTGTGGTCTCACGATCAAGCATACCCCACGAGGTGAGACTTTGCATGGAGCCCCAGATCGAGGTCCATTTAAAGTCATTTTGTATTCCGTTTTCTTACAATGGCACCAACAGCTGTCTCCTTCTCACCCAGCGTCTTACTGAAGGTTCTGTAGCCCGTTCCAGCCTCGTGCAGGTCTATGATCTCGTCCCTGACGTCCTGAGAAAGCTCTTTGGTCTTGCCCATGTTGGAGAGGTTGGAGTCTGATTGATTAGTTGAGTCTATGGTGGACAGGTGTCTTTTATACAGGTGACAGTTTAGGATAGCTCTCTTTAATGCAGGTAACGAGTTGATCAGGAGCGGCTAACTGGTCTGTAGGAGCCAGAACTCTTAATGTTTGGTAGAGGGATCAAATACTTACTTCTCTCTGGGTGTGCATGAAGGAGAGACACCACAGATCCTTCCTTCCTGTCGCTGTCAGACTGTACAACATCCGCTGTCCTCCGTAGTCTATATTGTAGCCATATCAGTGTTCAGACACTCTTCCATGGGGCCAGATTTGGTGGATGCCTTCCCTGGCACAGTTCCGAGGAGAATTCCCTGTAGACTGGGATTTTAGCCACTCACTCACACCCCACAGGGAATTATAGCCCCCCGTGCGGCGCCATCTGCAGGATCCTGAAGTTACTACACGCATGACGAAATATCCAGCCACTTCCAGAAGCAAATCGCACTTGAAAGTCACACACAGTCTGTCGTCAGGCGGAATGTTGTGAATGCCGCTGATGCATGTGGGATTACCGGCTGTTGATTGCCAAATAAAATATTTTCTGCCACCGAGCTGCGTCTGGCTCCCAAAGGCTAAGGCTGCTGCATAAATCCTTGATGAATATTAATACCCCGTCTCACTGGGTAGACTCGGCCAGATGGAGCGGCTTTGGCCTTCGGCGCTCCCGAGGAATATTTCTGGAGCTTTACGGCAAAGCCACCCATGATGACCCCCGGAGATTCGTTGGTTACAATGGGCAGCTGCAGCGTGAGCTGAAGGGTCCGGTCAAAGCCTGGAAGTCTGATCGGAATTCTGCTTTTTATTCGGGATTTGATCTGTATTACTGCTCCCGGTCAAGCTCGACTGCGGAAAGAGGGAAACAGCGGGATCCCTGTAGTGCTCCTGTCAGGCCGAGCGTCTATTTTCGGCCTTTCTGGAGCAGCCGCTCGATAAACCATGCACGTTTGGTTGGGAATCAGCAGCAGTTCCTCGGGATCCACTTCGGTCTGTAGCTCTGGCTGTCAGGCGCTCCATTAACATCTCAGTCTTCCCTCAACATCAGCTCGCGGATCAAAGCCCCGGCTTCCTTCTATTTCACCCAGTTGCCTCAAACCCATAATCAGTCATGATAGCCAGGGCTGTGTTTGTGAGCGAGAGGCTCTCTTGTTTTCTTCTGCACCTGTCCGTGTAGCGTGACGCCGTATGACACCTGCAGGAGGATCGGAGAGAGATCACACTCACCTTGGGATGACAGAAAGCTTCTATTTCCCTTGGGGCTTTAAAGGAGAGGTAGATCACAGCTCAAAGACCAGGCAGCTCATGTTCTAGGATGGGCTGCAAACTTTACCACTCTATAACATGTGGCTCCGAAGAGACAGTAACTTCAGATGTACTTAAGTATGGAGAGTAACAGTACTAAAGTATGTACCTTCAGATGTACTGAAGTATGGAGAGTAACAGGAGCATGGTTTATTACGGCTCTAATGTTCTATTATCATTTCTGGAACGGGACTCTTCATCAGCTCAGTGTAGGTGAAGAGACTCTAGTGTCTCTCAGTCCACCAGTCTTTAATAGAAGCTCATTCATTAGTCTGACACTGACGTCTATTCACATCACAATCAGCACAGAACACTGAAGGAGAACCGGTTCCGTTAGCTAGAACCAAACTCTGTCCAACATGTCAAACTTAACTCACTTACTGTGTTACTGTACACCAACACACTACTTACAGCACACTAACACATTACACTTACTGAGTTACTGTACACCAACATACTACTTACAGCACACTAACACATTACACTTACTGAGTTACTGTACACCAACACGCTACTTACAGTACACTAACACATTACACTTACTGAGTTACTGTACACCAACACACTACTTACAGTACACTAACACATTACACTTACTGAGTTACTGTACACCAACACGCTACTACAGTACACTAACACATTACACTTACTGAGTTACTGTACACCGACACACTACTTACAGTACACTAACACATTACACTTACTGAGTTACTGTACACCAACACGCTACTTACAGCACACTAACGCATTACACTTACTGAGTTACTGTACACCGACACGCTACTTACAGCACACTAACACATTACACTTACTGAGTTACTGTACACCAACACGCTACTTACAGCACACTAACACATTACACTTACTGAGTTACTGTACACCAACACGCTACTTACAGTACACTAACACATTACACTTACTGAGTTACTGTACACCAACACACTACTTACAGTACACTAACACATTACACTTACTGAGTTACTGTACACCAACACACTACTTACAGCACACTAACACATTACACTTACTGAGTTACTGTACACCAACACACTACTTACAGTACACTAACACATTACACTTACTGAGTTACTGTACACCGACACACTACTTACAGTACACTAACACATTACACTTACTGAGTTACTGTAGAGTCATTCATTCCGGCAGCCTTACGGGATATATACATGTCTCTCATAAAGGTTCAAAGGGTTAAGCTGCTTACCCTTCTGGGTCCCGGGGGGGGCTGGAGCCTACCCTAGTGCTTATTGGGAAGCAACTTTAGTGTCCATTCCCCTGCTTCTTAACTGGCTGGCCAATCTGCCAGCCTGTGAGTCTCCAGTCCTGCCCAGGTTCCCCATGTCTCCAGTCCTGACCATTGTTTCTGAGCCTCCAGTCCTGCCCGTCTCTGTCCTGACACATATAACTAACAGTGCTGTAACCCCAGAGTCTGGACATTTGTTCTACTGTCCCAGGATTTCATAGCATTTGAACTGTTCTAGATCTTGGCCGCTTCTACTGCCAGACCTAATCTGTATTTGGTAATCTCACTTAGCATTTCCTTTCTGTTCGCTGTCCTCAACACACACTGGCTCATACACGCCCAGCTCAGATCCAAATCACTGCACCTGTTCCTGGTTTCATTTAGCCAGTTGGATCAGAACATGGCCATGTTTGTGTTTCTCTAAGTGGAAGAACAGAGTGTACCCCACCGGCCACTTTATTAGATACGCCTCCTTGTATCTACACTCTCTGTCCAGTCTATCAGCTCCACTGAGCATATAGGACACTCTGTAGGTGTGCAGTTCCAGACTGTAGTCCATCTGTTTCTCTGTATACTGTGTTAACATGTTCTTCAAAGGTCTGGACCCCCACAGGACCACCACAGAGCAGGTACTATGTGGGTGGTAGATCATTCTCAGCACTGCAGTGACACTGAAGTGGTGGTGTGTTAGTGTGTGTTGTGCTGGTGTGAGTGGATCAGACACAGGTGAAGGTTGCTATGGGCAAAATTTATTGAGCTACACATACAGAAGTAGTAGTCTCTCGGTATGGCGTCGGGCCAGACGCCTGTTGTAGAGGAGGTTCCTAATGGTGTCCTGTGATAATCCGTCCCATGCAGCTTAAACATCCTAACACAGTTTCTGCAGATGGTGCGGTGGAGGTGGAGTGACACCAGGCTTTCTGGACAGCAAACTGTTCATCGTGGTGCTGACCACGGTGCCTCCACACACGGATTCGTTGGGCGTCTCCACCAAGACTAAAGCGCGACTCGTCACTGAAGATGACCCGCTGCCATTCTGAGTCACTCCATGACAGTCTGGTACGACACCACTGCAGTCTGACGGTGACGTGGTGTTAAGGGCAGTCGTGGTAACGGTCTGTGTGCATGTAGTCCTGTGTGGTGCAGCCGTCTGCCAATGGTGCTGCACGAACAGGATGACTCATGGAGGACACCACTGCTCGCTGAGTGTCTGCAATTGTGGCTGTTGGGTCAGTCAGGTACAGAGATAAGGCCCGTTCTTGCTTACCTCACATGTGCAGCTGGGTGCAGCGATGACAGGAGAAGAGTACCACTCACTACAGTTATGGAGCTGGACTAAATGGGGAGGAATCTGTGGCATATTAATAAAGACGTATAATAAGGCCTCTCAGTTTCTGCCTGTGTTTATTTCCTCCGTTCTTTAAATGTGAGGAAATCGATTAGCTGCCGCTGAGGACAAATAGCTGATGTTGGCATTTCGGTAAGTGTCAAAAAGCTCTCTCAGCGATAAGCACTGTTCCTCGCAGATCCAATCCCCAAAAGTGTAACAAATTTTGCCTTGTCTCAACATTTCGATTGGTGCACTGTAAACTCCGGGCTCGATGCAGGACGGCTCTTAAGCAGACGTGATAAGCACAGTGCTCATTTATATGCTAATTCTCGGAGGCATCAGCCGCACTTCAGTAGAGCGGAGATGAGAATCCAGAGTGCTTCGGCTGCCTGCTGTTGCTGTGCCGTTTCTGAATCCGAACCTCTGATAGAACTGTTTCTGTATGGGATATGACATGAAGCAGCTTTGATTGGCTGGGCTCCGGAGCTCCCTTACAACGGTGGGGAAATGTTATTCCGCTGAGTCAAGAGAGCTTCCAGTTGGGGATTATCCACAGGGTTGACCTCACACTTTGCCGCCACTGTGGCTAATGCTTGATTTGCTCTGTCCGCAAAGACTAGGTTGGACAAGCTTTGGTACAAACCACATTCAAGCTAATTAGAACACACGGTGGTTAGCGAACCATCCGGGCAGGAAGCCTCGACCCTACTATGGGCATTGAAAAACTTCATAGGACTTCTGCCTGGTGCTATCATAAGACTCCGCAGCCAGCTCCATATTCCCCACTCACATCCCCGCCCCGTAAAACACATATACCCAACTCATTTAAGTCTACCTTACTGCAAGTCTGGTGCTACCAAGAGGCTCCAAAGCCAGCTCCATGAGTACCCACCCACCTACCCATCCCCGTACCTCCATGTTTCAAATACCTTACCAGGTCCAAGCAGAGTTTGCTTGCAGTTGCATTCAGAATGTCCAATGCCCTGGTAAACCTGCTGGACACCACAAGCCCACCCCTAGGAGCGACAGAACCTAGTAAAGTCTGTGCCAACATGATGGCACAAACGGCCATGGGGAAGGAAAGCATTGAGATCGGCCAATGCCTAACCTTTCCTGGACTCGAGTGTTGGCAGTGATGGCTCCGAAGTCTTTCCTTCTGCAAGTCTGGTGCTATCATAAGACTCAACAGCCAGCTCCATATTCCCCACTCACATCCCCGCCCCGTACCCCCATGTTCGAAGACCCCCATCAGTTCCAAGTAGAGTTCGCCTTTGCATTCAGAATGTCCACTGCCCTGGTGAACAAACATGCCATGGAGCATTCACACCACAAGCCCACCCCTAGGGGGCGATGGAACTCCTGGCGGCTTCCAGGCGCTTCTCCTGGCGCTTCCTCACCTGTTGTCCACTTCCTGCCCCACCAACCGCACAGTCTGCCCAAAGATAGCGCTGGAGTCCCAACTCCCAACTATCCATGGTCAAAGTGGCACTGCCGCCATGCTGCTCTGCCCGTATGGTCCTCGCTGGCCCGATTCTGATACTGGTACGTCCATGAAGGACCATCGGAATGTTTTCTCAGTCGTGCCAGAATCCTGAAAATTCGGGAATTCAAGAATTGCATTGTCCCTACGTTGCATGTCGCATCACCTGTTTCTCTCTCTCTCTCTCTCTGTCTCTCTTTCTGTCTCCCTCTCTCTCTCTTTCTCTCTCTCTCTCTCTCTTTCTGTTTCTCTCTTTCTCTTCTCTCTCTCTCTCTCTCTCTCTCTCTCTCTCTCTCTCTCTTTCTGTCTCTCTTTCTCTTTCTCTCTCTCTTTCTGTCTCTCTTTCTGTCTCCCTCTCTCTGTCCCTCTCTCTTTCGGTTTCTCTCTTTCTCTTCTCTCTCTCTCTCTCTCTCTCTCTCTCTCTCTCTCTCTCTTTCGGTTTCTCTCTTTCTCTTCTCTCTCTCTCTTTCTATCTCTCTCTCTCTCTTTCTGTCTCTCTTTCTGTCTCTCTCTCTCTCTCTCTCTCTCTCTCTCTCTCTCTCTTGCTCGCTCTCCCCCTCTCTCTCTTTCTGTCTCCCTCTCTCTCTCTTTCTCTCTCTCTCTCTTGCTCTTCCGCTCTCTTTCTTTCTGTCTCTCTCTGTCTCTCTCTCTCTCTCTCTCTCGCTCGCTCTCCCCCTCTCTCTCTTTCTGTCTCTCTCTTTCTGTCTCCCTCTCTCTCTCTTTCTCTCTCTCTCTCTCTTGCTCTCCCGCTCTCTTTCTTTCTGTCTCTTTCTGTCTCTCTCTCTCTCTCTCCCTCTCTCTCTCTCTCGCTCGCTCTCCCCCTCTCTCTCTTTCTGTCTCTCTCTCTTTCTGTCTCCCTCTCTCTCTCTTTCTCTCTCTCTCTCCTGCTCTCCCGCTCTCTTTCTTTCTGTCTCTTTCTGTCTCTCTCTCTCTCTCTCTCTCTCTCTCTCTCCCTCCCTGGGTGCATCAAATCCTAATCACCTGTCGCCAGTGCTATGATCTGATTTCTCATGCTCGGTGTTTGTTTGGAGAACTAAAGGGCGACTCCAGCCTTTGAATCGAGCTCTCGAGCTATTCAGGTTGATTGAATCCGTGTGTATTATTCTCCCGCCTTCCTCTGTGGGTGTTTGTTGTTGCGGAGGGATAATAGAGCTGACGTGACACCGAGCAACACGCCACTTCACTTATTCATGCTGAACGATTGTTGAAAGGGAAACGCTCCAGCGTCACCTTCGCAAGCGGCGGATTTGTGTGCACCGGCTCGAGTGGGAATTAGCTCCGGTTACCATAATGGCAAGTAATTATGGTATTGAGGTCACATATGAATGGGTAATTTGGAGAAAGGTTCCGAGTGCAGAAGGCATGTGCGGTAAGGCCGGTTTAAACCTGCTCTGAGTAGAACTCATCCACCGGTTCTGCATCCAGTCTATTCACTTCCTAAAGGCGGTGTTTGGTTCTTGCCTCACTGCCTTCCAGGATTCTCAGCAGAACCTCCTACTCATTTGGTACATTGTAAACAAAAAATAAATTGAACTTAAAATTAAAAATAAATATAAAATAAATGTAAAATAAATAAATTATACTGTTTAAAAAAAGGACAAAACCAACTTAAAATTTCTAAAATATATATTTATAAAAAATATCTAAATAAATTTAATTAAATAAATTTTTAAAAATAAATTAAAAACTAATTTTTACAGATAATAAACAAATATTTCTGTATTATTAAAATTATATTTATAGCTGTATTATTATGATCAACACCATAAATATAAACAAAAAAATTCACTTAAAAAAATCTGGAATACTGACATGTGGTTTCCTTTGTCCTTGCTTGGTGTTTTGTCCCCACGTCCCAGTTGTTTCTCATTTTGCTAGTTTTACTTTTAGTTTAGTCTTATTTCTTCTTTATTAAATACTTGCGCTTACATCCTGCCTCCTCGTCTTTACCCCATGTGACAGCATCTCGGTTTGGATGCAGCATCTTTGGTTCGGCTCTACCGGAGGAAATCCATGTTAAAGTATATTTACATTTACGGCATTTAGCTGATGCTCTTATCCAGAGCGCCTTACAAAGGTAATCATACAACAGGGAGGTAACAATGTGGTGTTAGGAGTCTTGCCCAAGGACTCTTATTGATGTAGCACAGTATAGTCACCCAGACTGGGATTCGAACCCCAGTCTCCCACGTGGTGGTGGTTCCCTGGTGGGTAGCGGTGTTATCCGCTGAGCTACACCAACCACACAAAACTACAATTAATAACTGAATATTGTTAATGTAACTGTTGTAATTTTTAAGTTTAAAATTCCCAACTAAAAAAAGATATATGTATTACAAATAACCTTTAAATGTCAGCAAGTACGGTTATTTTGTAGCTATTTAATAAAAAAAAGTTGTAAAAATTTTTAATTAATTTAATTAAATAAATTTAAATAAATTAAATTATCGTTTTATATGTTATTGCATTTGGATGCTGTTCATTTAAATTTTTTATTGAATTTTTTGTCCTCAGATATGGTATTTCTGAATAAACAGCTGGTTGTTCTGAGTCCAAAGCTATAAAATGTGTGCACAGTATGGAATATGGATATATAGAATAACAGTATATGTCTTGTCTAGACTTTGACGGTAAAGTTTTCAAAAATTATAAGTCCTATAAATGACATCAGCTTATGTAATATTATAGTCCCACCTTAAACAGACTCCTGCTTTGCATTAAGTGTAATTTAAGCCTGGTAATAATCCGCTACCGCAGTTTTGCCCCTAGTTCAGTGCGGTGAGCTTGCCCACTCAGCAGCAGGCGTGTGATTTACGTAGACTCTATTAATAATGAATGTAATTTAAAGTTGATGGTGTAGTAAAGTGCTTAGCTGGTGGGACTTCCAGTGTGTTATTGCTTTTCATTTGGAGTTTTATGGAGGCCTGCGGTCCAGCCAACAGCAACACCACAACTTTTTCTCCTCATTCGCCGCTTTAAGTTTAACGCAAGTCCATTCAGCTCGATCGCTGCAGTCTAATATTAGTTTCATCACTCTGGTATAATATTCATCTCTTTTATGGTCTGCGCTTAACAGCGCGCTAACAGCTGTCTCAAGTCCTGGTGGTTTGTGGTCAGCATAGTTGAAGACTTACTGCCTTTCATTTCATCTGGCTGATAAACTGTAGACACTGGCAGTACCGTATACACCACCCTGCCACTTCATTAGGTATCCCACTCCACTCCGATCCACTGTATCGGCTCCACTGACCATATAGGACACTCTGTAGGTGTACAGGTCCAGACTGTGGTCCATCTGTTTCTCTGTATACTGTATTACCCTGTTCTTCAATGGTCAGGACCCCCACAGGACCACCACAGAGCAAGTGGGTTGTTCTCAGCACTGCAGTGACACTGACGTGGTGGTGGTGGTGTGTTAGTGTGGGTGGTGCTGGTGTGAGTGGATCGCACACAGCAGTGCTGCTGGACACCTCAGTGTCACCGCTGGACTGAGAATCGTCCATCAACCAAAACTAACCATCCAGCCGAGTCTTCTGGGTGGCATCCTGTGGACAGTGTCCTGTGGGCAGTGTCCTGTGGGCAGCCTCCTGTGAAGCAGCGTCCTGTGGGCAGCATCCTCTGGGCAGCCTCCTGTGAGGCAACGTCCTGTGGGCAGTGTCCTGTGGGCAGCGTCCTGTGGGCAGCGTCCTGTGGGCAGCCTCCTGTAAGGCAGCGTCCTGTGGGCAGTGTCCTGTGGGCAGCCTCCTGTGAAGCAGCGTCCTGTGGGCACCCTCCTGTGAAGCAGCGTCCTGTGGGCAGCATCCTCTGGGCCGCCTCCTGTGAGGCAACGTCCTGTGGGCAGTGTCCTGTGGGGCAGCGTCCTGTGGGCAGCGTCCTGTGGGGCAGCGTCCTGTGGGCAGCGTCCTGTGTCCACTGATGAAGGACTAGAGGACGACCAACACTGCACTGTGCAGCAGCAGATGAGCTATCGTCTCTAACTGTACGTCTACAAGGTGGACCAGCAAGGTAGGAGTGTCTACTAGAGTGGACAGTGAGTGGACACAGTGTCTCAACACTCCAGCAGCACTGCTGTGCCTGATCCACTCACACCAGCACCACACACACTAACACACCACCACACCACTACCACGTCAGTGTCACAGAGCAGGTATGATGTGGGTGGTGGATCATTCTCAGCACTGCAGTGACACTGACGTGGTGGTGGTGTGGTGGTGTGTGTTGGGCTGGTGTGAGTGGATCAGACACAGCAGTGCTGCTGGAGTGTTAAACACTGTGTCCACTCACTGTCCACTCTATTAGACACTCCTACCTTGCATCTCCACCTTGTAGATGTTACCGTGCAGTGCCAGTCATGGGGTTTTGTGTTTTGCGTGCAGGCAGGAAGTGGGCAGCTGAGAGATTAAAGGCTCATGCCTCCTGCCGTACATATTTTAGGACCTACTCAGGAATTCTCTGTGGAACTCCAAATATAGACTTCCTCTCTTTCCACAGCGGTTGGTTGGGTTTGATGCTGCGGGGCTGATGTTGGTTGGTGTGTTGGGTGGTATTGCTTTGATCTGAATGAGCTGTGTCATTAACGGGTCCTCTCTCCTGCCCTCTACAAGCATGATGCAACTTCTGAAAGCTTATGGATGAGATCTGACTGCTCTACAAGTCAGGGAAGCAGGCAGAGAACATGGTGATGTGTGAAACTAGAGAAGTGTATTTCCTTAGGAACATGCAGAGGGATTGCGCAGGTTAAGCTCGTTGCTAGCCGGTTGCTAGCCAGTTGCTAGCCTGTTGCTAAAGTGTTGCTAAAAATTGAATGTAAAAAAGTCTATGGGAGGAATGAGGGATGAATAAATGACACATAGAGGAGTGTGGGTCAGTATGGCTGTGGATTAGACGTTGGGGATCTGTAATGAGTGAGCACATGCAGTTTGGTGGATGTAGGGTCAAGGAAGCAGTAGGGTTTGAATGGGATGAAAATGAATGGGACTCAATGGGAAGAACGAGTGATGAGGACAGTAAGATAAACAGACGATTGAGGGTCACACCAACATTGAATTTGTACTCTGGGATCTGCCCTGAGATTGAGCAGTAATATAATAGATTGGCCTACACTTATCCACCCCATAATGGGAAAATTATGGAATTTTAAAAAATGGGAATGGGAGTTTTCTCAGAACTGTGAAATTAAATCAAAAAGCTGCATACAAGCACAGCATTCCTGATCCGAACGGACATTTGGGAGTTGGAATGGCATTCATACTTTAAAAACTTATGCACCATATGACACTAGTTCAGTATCGGGCAGGAGGAATCGGGATCTGGTGGATGAATCCAGGAGAACGCTCCCTCTTGGAATGCAGTGTGCCTACATCACAGTTTGGTGGAGGGAGGACAATGGTCTGGGCTTTCAGAGTTTGGGCTCCTTTGCTCCAGTGAAGGGTGGTGTTAATGCTACAGCACACAATGGCATTCTACACAGTTCTATGCTTCCAGCTTTGTGGAGCAGTCTGGAGTTTGGAGAAGAACCCTTTCCTGTTCCAAGAGGACTGTGTGTCCCTGTGCACAAAGCCATAGATCAGCCATGATGATAGGTTGGTGGGGCATTTCTCCCAATTCCATGGTGGTAGTACCTTCAGGCTCCAGCAGATGGCATTGCACAAGGGTGATGGGGCTGTAAATACCTGCGGGGTGTGAGTGACAGGATCCATAGATGGGGAAGAGGTGCTACAGTGCAGGGAATGTCTCATTCCATGTGTGGAAAATGGCTCCAGAGCTGATGTTAATGATTGGCTAAAAGGAGGGACTGCATGTGGGCGTGGCCAAAGACCATAGAGTGAAGCAAGTAGCTGAATCTGCAGGTGTATGGAAGCAGCGTACGGTCATACGGGTCTACCAGCAGTGGGAAAATCCCAGTCTACAGGGAATTCTCCCCAAATCTGAACCAACTGACCAATTCTTTGATGGAAGAGTGTCTAAACATTGATTGGCTACTTCCAGTAACTTGTCCAGTCCATGCCCAATCCAGTTATTGGTGCTCATAGAGGTGCTACATCCTATTAGATATGGTTCACTCCCAGGGGGGTCTCGTTGTAGCCCATTTGGTCACATGTATATAGAAACTATATACAGAAACAGAGTGTTAGCTTGATTTACTGCATATCCATCTGTCCTATTGAGACGTTTAGCTTCACCCAGTGACAATGGACGTGTCAAGGTTGTTTCAGCCAGGGCAGAAACGAACTACGACCTTTCTTACATTAACCACTCAACCGTTCCACATGGGACAATATTCATTCATTCGTCCATCCACTACTTACTAACTGCATCCTATAGATATCTATAGTCTCGCTCCTCCAATTATAAATGGCCTTTCTGATTGCATTAGCATCGAACTCGTTTGTGAAATGAATTGCCTTAGTCAGAATAAGTCTGCTACATGTCCACTGGTCATTTCTCGGTGGAGAACTCTGTTTCCTTGGCTGCCTGCGAGGCTTTTAAGTAGCTCCACTGTGGCGCAATCCATCACTATCAAAGCAGGCATGAGCTACAGCACTGCGGCTAGCGCAGGAGCAAAGCGGACGAGTGTGGGAGTCGGAGCAGGAAAAAGAGGAGAGGAGAGGATTTGAATATGAGGCCAAACCTGAGACGAATATGCTTCATCTCCTCTGAAACTGCCTGGGAAAGAAATGGACCAGAGTAGCTGCTGGGATAACGAAGTAATGAGTGCTGAGGGTCTGTATTAAAATACATTCATCATCCATAATATAGCTGCACCCAGAGAGAATCAACCGACTGGAATGAAACTTGGTGGGTAGGTTTGACATTGGGAGACATGCCAGTGATTCAAGTTGCACATGCACTTGCACAGTTACGCATCAAGGATGGGCCTAGAAGGAGGTGTGGGGTTGGGAAGGAAGATTAAGGTTACCAGGATCAATAACTGATGATAAATTTAGACTGATATGATCAATATTTATTGAGCTACACATACAGAAGTCTGTCTCTCAGTATGGCGTCGGCCACCATGTTTGCTAACCCAACACGCCAGACGTCTCGGTATGGAGCTGTAGAGGTTCCTAATGGTGTCCTATGATAATCCATCCCATGCAGCTTGAACATCCTCACACCGTTCCTGCAGATGGTGCGGTAGGGGTGGAGGTGGAGAGACACCAGGCCTTCTGGACGTGTGACAACAAACCGTTCATCTTGGTGCTGACCACGGTGTCTCCACACACGGATTCGTTGGGCGTCTCCACCAAGACTAAAGCGGGACTCGTCACTGAAGATGACCCGCTGCCATTCTGAGTCACTCCATGACAGTCTGGTATGACACCACTGCAGTCTTTGGTGACGGTGACGTGGTGTTAAGGACAGTCGTGGTAACGGTCTGTGTGCATGTAGTCCTGCGTGGTGCAGCCGTCTGCCGATGGTGCTGCACTAACAGGATGACTCACGGAGGACACCACTGCTCGCTGGATGTCTGTAATGGTGGCTGGTGGGTCAGCTTGAATCATTGGCATGTCTCACGATGTCAAACCTCCCTACCAAGGTTCATTCCTGTGGCTTGACAATGTGGACGTGTTCCTGAGAGTTTAGACACCAGATAGGGCCGCCCTCTTAGTACAGTCACTATCAGGATGTTGTTGACATGGGAGAGCAATCAAAAGTTCATGGACTGCTGGTCTCTGATTGAATTTGAACTGAAGTGCTTGATGTATTAGAGGCACGCTGTGGCTGCTGGGGCTCTTTCTCTATTGATTTTGTTCTATTTTTCTATTCTCAGCTCTGTGGATGCTTAGAGCGAGATGCTGATGGCAGAAGGGAAAATGGCCAGAATGGCATTTAGCCAGAAGCTCTGTGTTGTGTTTTAAGCTGACTGTTAAGCGCTCGTGATTAACGTAACTGTAGTGACGAGGATGTTCTTGATTTATGATGTGGCCAGCAGTACACACAAGCTCCCCTTCTGCGTTTAAGGTGGTAGTAACTTCAGGCTCCTGCAGATGGCGCTGCAACGGTCATTACGGGGTGTGAGTGATGGGATCTGTAGATTGGGAAGAGGTGCTACAGTGCAGGGAATGTCTCGAGCCATGTGTGGAAAACGCTCCAGAGCAGATGTTAATGATTGGCTAAAAGGAGTGACTGAGCATGTGGGCGTGGCCAAAGACCATAGTGTGAAGGAAGTAGCTGAATCTGCAGGTGTATGGAAGCTGCGTACGGTCATACGGGTCTACAAGCAGTGGGAAAATCCCAGCCTACAGGGAATTCTGCTCGGAATTGGGCCAGGGAAGGCATCCACCAAATCTGGAACCAACTGACCAATTCTCTGATGTAAGGGTGTCTGAACTTCGATATGGCTACATCCAGAAACTTGTCCAGTCCATGCCCAATCCAATCATCCTGGAAACACACAGGCCTGGTTAAATCTTTAGAATTTGGACTTTCCATGCATCCCACCAATCCCTTCTTGTTTCAATGAGCCACAAATAAGAAATGAAGAAATTCATAATTAATAAAAATGGACATGTTTGTATCATCACTGCTAATAACAGCAACTTCTAAGAATGTGGAAGGAGGTTTCTACACGATCACAGACGGTGCCTTTCTGGCCTTGATAAGACCTTATCTGAAACCTCTGGTATGCCTTATCTGGCTTTAATGTATACCAGCTAACCACTGAACTGTGGAATCGAAAATATAAGGACCGCCCATCCAAGGCTCCTCCGAGCCCTCAGGCCAATTCCCCTCATTGCCCTCAGGATGCAGAGGCAGCGAACCACAGGCTAGAAGGTCCAGCTTCTCCTGCTGATTTATCAGCCCTGTGTCACACATTGCACACAAATCATTTCAGGAACATATGGACCCTCCTGGGTTTCCTGTGGCGCCTTAAAACTTCCTCTTACAATAGGGTTAATTGTTTCACCCCCCCGTAGATCATTGCAGTGGAGAAATTCTAAGGAAGGTCAAAGTAAAGACTTCATATTTTCAGTTATATGCTCTATAAAAACAAGCTACTTGGATGATGACAATATCTTATGTTTGGCTTTAAGCTAACAAACCGGTCCACAGTAAGAACACACCAACAGGAAAACATGGTGGTGGTAGTGTGACGATGGTCTGTTACTCTACTCTGGCTAGTTAAGGTGACAAATACCACCAACCGTCATCAACCGTCACGCTACAGCTTTCCTTGTGATGGTAAAGGGGAAATGGCTACAGTCGATTAGATAAGTCACAATTGTTAAACAAAGTTTGGTATCTGTGAGACCAACATTAGCTAGCTAGCTATCATTAGCATTCACTAGCAAAAGTCAAACTGGACGTTTGCAGATACCATTGATATCGCTATGGGTTTATACGGTGAATCACATCATAGCAGGCCGTTCTGTTTGGATTAACCATGTGGTCAGTCAGACAGGGCTGATGGAGATAGTTAACTAAGGCTACCTAGCACTAGCTAGCATTATCTTAACTGGGCAGCAGAAGAAGGGCTATTGAGCGACATACAAAGAACAGTTCTCACAGTGCACAGTGAAATATGGTGGTGGTAGTGCGATGGTGATACATTACTAATTTCCGAGTCCCGTTAAAATGCAGAGAAAGAACTAGGAGCTGAATTAACGTGCGGCAGAATTCCTTACACCTCCTTCCTAAAGTGGCAGGACTACATGCACACAAACCGTTACCACGACTGTCCTTAACACCACCCCACCGTCACCAAAGACTGCAGTGGTGTCGTACCAGACTGCCATGGAGTGACTCAGAATGGCAGCGGGTCATCTTCAGTGACGAGTCCCGCTTTAGTCTTGGTGGAGACGACCAACGAACCCGTGTGTGGAGGCACCGTGGTCAGCACCAAGAGGAGCGGTTTGTTGTCAAATGTCCAGAAGGCCTGCTGTCACTCCACCTCCACCCCTACCGCACCATCTGCAGGAACTGTGTGGGGATATTCAAGCTGCATGGGATGGATTATCACAGGACACCATTAGGAACCTCTACAGCTCCATACCGAGAAGTCTGGCATGTTGGGTTAGCAAACATGGCCGCCCACCGCCATACTGAGAGACAGACTTCTGTATGTGTAGCTCAATAAATATTGATCATATCAGTCTAAATGTAACATCAGTTATTGATCCTGGTCACCTATCTCCCTTCCCAACACCACTGCAATCCCACACCTCCTCCTGGGTGCGGCTGATGTTTTAATGATGAGTGTATATAAATTATAAATAGGGGGTGATATTAGATTAAGGCTTGGTTCCATCACCCAGCCAAGCTTAGCATGTTCAGTGAATCTTGTAAACACATATAGGCCAAGTAAATAATAAACATGACCAGAGCAGTTGTCAGGCTGTGGGCGCAAGCTGGCATTCTTGACTGGTGAGCCGCCATGTAAAGGTTCCACCGTCAACATGCCATAAATATAGCCCAGACCCAGCCATGTTGTTGACATGTTGTAATCCGCTCCTCCTGCTCACGTGATCACAGGTGCCGTGTGGAAGTTCTAGATTTCGCCCACAGATGGCTTCTATTTCCGTCGGTCTTAGCACCGATAAGTCCACGGCTAATACGGGTGAGATATGATGCAACTGGTTGTGTAATGTGTCGATGTATCCAAAGCCAGGAAGCCGACAATCCCAGTATGTCTTTCAGCAGTGCTTCCTGATGAGCTTTCATCAAACGACTTAGTCTTTTAGGGGCTTCGTCCCCCTGGAGTCAGTTCTGTAGCCTTTCAGGGAGGAACAGGCCTTTGAAGCCTCATTCAAACCCAATGGATGGTGAAGGAAGTGAAACGAGCCCGTCTCGGGGCATGATTGCACCTGCGATCTAATTGTCTCGGTATGGTTATCTGAAGCCGTGCTTGAAAGTAGAACAAGATGTCGCAGAACTCAGTCCAAGAGTTACTGTATATGAATATTCCATAATGGTTTGATAAGGAAGCCAGAAAGACCGATTGACAGGTGCCAGGGTTGATCGAATGTCCTACAGTCTCTCTCATACAGTCAAATTTCTATTCAGTGTAGGCTGAATGTACAGGTAACATCTACTTCGTTAAGTTCTCCTACAGTCAGTGTCCAGCTTATCAGCTCCACTGACCATATAGGACACTCTGTAGTTGTACAGGTCCAGACTGTAGTCCATCTGTTTCTCTGTATACTGTATTACCCTGTTCTTCAATGGTCAGGACCCCCACAGGACCACCACAGAGCAGGTACTATGTGGGTGGTGGATCATTCTCAGCACTGCAGTGACACTGATGTAGTGGTGGTGTGTTAGTGTGTGTGGTGCTGGTGTGAGCGGATCAGTGCTGGCGCAGCACTGCTGTATCTGCAGCCTCAGTGTCACTGCTGGACTAAGAATCGTCCACCAACCAATACTAACCATCCAGCAGAGTCCTCTGGGTGGCGTCCTGTGGGCAGTGTCCTGCGGGCAGTGTCTTGGGGGCAGCGTCATGTGGGCAGCATCTTCTGGGCAGCATCCTATGAGGTAGCGACCTGTGGGCAGCATCCTGTGAGGTAGCGACCTGTGGGCAGCGTCCTGTGGGCAGCATCCTGTGGGCAGCATCCTGTGGGCAGCATCCTGTGAGGTAGCGACCTGTGGGCAGCGTCCTGTGGGCAGCGTCCTGTGGGCAGCATCCTGTGCCCCCTGCAGAAGGACTAGAGGATGACCAACACTGCACTGTGCAGCAGCAGATGAGCTATCGTCTCTGACTGTCCATCTACAAGGTGGACCAGCAAGGTCTAATAGAGTGGACAGTGAGTGGACACAGTGTCTAAACACTCCAGCAGCACTGCTGTGTCTGATCCACTCACACCAGCGCCACACACACTAACACCCCACCACCACGTCAGTGTCCCTGCAGTGCTGAGAATGATTCACCACTCACATAGTACCTGCTCTGTGGTGGTCCTGTGGGGGTCCTGACCATTGAAGAACAGGGTAATACAGTATACAGAGAAACAGATGGACTACAGTCTGGAACTGTACACCTACAGAGTGTCCTGTATGGTCAGTGGAGCTGATACAAGGCGGTGTTTAAGCTCCTCATGGTGGTCCAGGCGTGTTGTGATAATCATCACAGTTAAAGTATCATTACAGTTTAGAAGGGAGTTTGCGGTTCAGGCTGTGCTCATAGGAACATACCACTGTGCTAATTAGACACGGTTCCTGACCGCACATTCCAGCCTGTATAATTACCGCACTCTGACACTGCACCCTAATGATCTAATCCCAACAATGTGCTCCTCACATAACGTTGGATTTCATACCAACGCTGTAGGAACAGTATGGGGCACAACGACTAGGAATTTATAGAGGACCTAAAAGTGTGTAACAAGCTGTGATTGGATGTGGCACGCCCGAACGCAGTCCCTCCTTTAAGCCAATCATTAACATCGGCTTTGGAGCCATTTTCCACACATGGAACCAGACCATTCGTTGCACTGGACCACCTCTTCTCAATCTATGGATCCCATCACTCAGACCCATAGGTATTTATAGTATCCCCATCATCCTCATGCAGCGCCATCTGCAGGAGCCTGAAGGTACTATTCACATCCTGGTTTTTGCATGTGATCATCCACAGACCAAAACTTTCCAATGTTATCCAAGTCCAATCTTTTTTTTGCAACTTCTCCATTTCACATCTTTCCCTCTGCTGTGCTCCTGCAATCTGCTGCCCCTCTGTTTATGCTCAAGATCAACCAACCAACCAACTATTATCTAATTACCATCAATATGAATTTTGAATTGACATGGACGAAACCAAAAGATTGGACCTAAGTGAACTAGACAGTGAAAAGCCTCTATTCTCTTCTATGAGGGTCTTTCCTATGACCCATAGCTAGATAACCCAAGCTAATGGCTAAATGAAGTAGCTCGCTAACTACAAGCTAACGTGCTCTTTGGTACTTTTTGCTAAAGCTAAAATGCTAAGGTAAAGCACTAAATACAAACATCCTACCATCCATGTCTGATTAAACTGAAGCGAAAACAATAAGAAGAAGGAAGATGAGTATGTTTCATAAACAGAGGAGCCGTACAATGCAGGAGAACATCCGAGGTAAAGAATTAGAAATGGCTAGTTGTCACGCCTCCGGGTTTCCCCGGCTTTCCCGCTCTCCGGGACTCCACTTCCCAGAGGGCTACGCTCGATGACGTCATGTCCATGCGCCCCCGTTCGGATTCTCCGAGTTCCAGTTCAGCTATGTCTAATTACTGTGTGTAGTTAAGGCCATGGGTTACATGCGTTCCTTGCAAAGCTTTGCCAAAGCCTGTTTAGCAATTCTAAGCATTCTCTTCTATCAGTCTCCACTTCCGGTTTCGACTCCCTTCGTTCCTCGACTACTCTTTCGCCTATCCCCTGTTTCTCGTGCTGTTCCTCGCCAGTTCTAATCTCTGCTCTCCGACTTTGGTTCTCCCCTTCGGTCTATCCCTTTAAACTCGGTGGCTCTCGCTGCTTGCTTTGTCTGGTTCTGACCTCCACCGGTCCCTGACTCTGATTTAGCGTGCTCTGTTTACTGCTGCCTGTTGAGATTGCCTGTTTGTTAATTAACCACTTCTGGATTTTGGTTCTGCACACGTTGCTCTTGGAGTCTTTTTGCCTAACACTAGTCTGTCACTTCAACAGGTCTGGCTGACTCTGATGATCCTCCGGACTCCACTTCCCAGCATGCACAGCCCCATGTTGTCATACCCACATGCACTCAACCATCCAATCAGATACGCTCTAGCTCATCTGAGTTTTATCCACAGCTGTCAGCAGTCACTCACTTCCTGTATTTAAGCCAGTATTTAAGAAAAGAACAGTACAGCAGTGTACGGGGGTGATACCAGGGCAAAGACGATATGGGCAAGCAAGAGCTGTTACTTGAACAATTTCAAATTGTAGTTTGGACCAGAGGAGGATGGGTGCCCCCCCGTGTGAGTCCGGTTCCTCCCAAAGTTTCTTGGATTTGATTTGAAGGGTTGAAATCTGGAAGGGCGATAGAGAGAGAGGCAGACAGAACAATATGGGAGAAATGAGCTGTAATCCTAAATGACGGAAGCAGGGTCGGAAAACGAAGATCAGATCAAACGAGCAGACAAGCCAAATGGGGTAAAGCAAGAGGGAGAAGGTCAGAAGATACGGAAAGGTTCAAAAGTCAAAGAGTCAGAGAAAGTCAAAAATTGCTTGGAATTGCAACGAAGACTTGGCAAAACTTCGTGAAGTGTGTGTGGTTGTGTGTGGATCATAAACAAGGCTTTCAGCTGACAGCAATCAATAGTCGGGTGAACTAGCCCGGGGATTGGCAGGGTACGAGCATGTGCATGTGACGTCATTGGCCTGTACACTCTTTCATGTTGAATGGGCCCAAAGAAATGGTCCAAAAAAGTCAGGTTACATTGACTTACATTAGAGTTAAAGGAGGTTTTTGGCCTCTCCTGTAAAGTTGCCGTTTTGGAGATACTTACTTGGATGAAATTGTCGCGATTGCTTTGACACCAATACCCATCTCGGAAAACGTTTTTATTTTCCATCATTAAATCAGAAGATCCCTCAAGAACTGTGTTTCCTAAGTTCTCCTGAATATATATCGTCCATGTCCCAAGAAAAACAGGTATCTCCAAAACCGCAACATTACAGGAGAGCCCAAAAACCTCATTTAATTTGAATGGAAGTCAATGGAACCAGACGTCTTTCCAAGCAGTTTTGGGCCATATCTGTTGGTCCATTCTTCATGAAATTTCCACACAGTGTAACCAGCAACTCATGTGACCAAATGAGGCATAAAAGTAAAAATCAACAAAAATGGAGATACATGTTTTTTGGACAGTGATGATATATAACCCTTTGTCCTGGCCAGGCTAAATTCCAGCTATGCCAATGCGCCGAGGCACAGACAAGCACTAGCGGACTGTAGATCTGTAACCGTGACATCCACACCTGTTTTCCTCAATCCCATTGTGTAGTGACGGGGTCCTCTCTGTATCCCGTTTCCATAGCAACAACACGCACATCAACCGCCAGTCCGGATTTCAGGCTGGAACACGAGTGATGAGCTTCTCGAATCCACTTTTCAGCTTCTGAGGCCAAAACTGAAACTTTGACCTGGTGGGACGTGCTCTTGGATGTACACATCGTGGGCACTGACTCCACTGCAGTAGATCCCACGATTTAAATCCCAGTTAGGTCCAAATAGTGGGAACACTGAAATATACCCAACACACCCCTCTCTAGGAATGCATGCCACTAGACCACCTTAGCTGTGATTGGTCCGCTTGCTACCATTGTCATCCTCCTTTGGATTTGGATAACCCATAGACACACAGTCCGGTCAGTTTCAGCCACCATCATTTGCACTGGCGTAACTGGCATGATGACCATTCGGGAGGATGAACAATCTGGAATGACCTGCAAAATCCCAGATTTGAATCCACCAGTTCTTTGATGTAGGAGTGTCTGAACACTGATGTGGCCTACATCCATAAACTTATCCAGTACATGCCAAATCCAGTCCCAACTGGTGTTGGTGCTGGTGGAGGTATTAGACTATTGTATGGCCCAGTCACAGCTGACTCATTTTCATGTCCGGTGAGTTCATGTACCAAAGCAGCCGTCATGGTGAATCCCAGATTTCCAGATAGCATCGCTATGGTAACGTTACATCCTACTTAACATTGCTCAACTTGCTCCCCTCCACATCAACAAATTTGGACCAGTTATTCCTATCACTCTTCACCGGGCCCGCTAGCAACAGCATCCTCCATCCAGTCAGCCGCCGCATATTATATTCCATCCCAGCTGTTTGCTCCGTTTGGAAATAATTAGGAACACTTGCCTATATGCCTGGAAACAAATGTTTCAGCTTTTCTAATTATCACCGCAAACCTTGAGGCATCGCCCAAACACGAATCATTCTTTCTCCTCTCTAATATCAGTCTGTCACCATGATGCATACTTTCTCCGGGAGGGGAATGATAAAACGCACTCTCTCGCGTTGCCATGCAATTCCGACGCGTGAATGATGTTCCGGTTCTAATTGGGAACAGTTGGCCAATCTGAACTGATCATATCATCACATAGATTACGTTCTGGGCTTTGTGATGTGGACTTCAAGCTGCATGCTTTGCAACTATGCTTCCGATTCTTCTTTTCTGGATCTGTTTGTAGCAGAATGGAAACAAGAGTCGATCAGTCGGAGCGTTCCGCAGACTAATGGCATCTATTTGCAGTGCTGTGCTAAAGAACGGCTATTATGTGCAAGTTCATTCATTTTCCGGCCTTATGGAAAGAAAGGGAAAACTGGAAATTACACAGAAGCCTCATCAATGAAATATGATGGCAAGTTTGCGTCAACAAATCGTCCCCACCCTTTGTTTTCGTAGCAGCATCCGTTCTTTTTGGGAAGCTCGTTCAAGCTCTGTTTTCCGAAACTTCAGTCTTAGACGCTCGATGTCATTTAGCAGATGCTCTTATCCAGAGCGACTTACAACCGTGCTTAGCGTTCCATTGGATAGTATTCCAGCTAGTACAGGAACCTTAGAGCCTACAACTCACCATGAGCTCAGACACTGCCCAGACAGGGGGCCAGTGCTAGTACCTAGAGATTAATACACTGACCTAGAGCAAGTAAAGCATTACCTGGCAACCCCAGCCCAGTGCTCATTCCTATAGAGGAGAAAAGGTCATTATAAGTGCAACACAACACACACAACTTACACGTCTGCTAGAGCTCACTCACTGAAGTGCATTACGAAGAGATGGGTCTCCATTCTGTGCTTGAAGACCGCGAGAGACTCCGCTGTCCGGACGCCCAGTGGGAGTTCATTCCACCGTCTGGGAGCCAGGACAGAGAAGAGTCTGGACGCTTGTCTTCCATGTCTCCTCAGGGATGGTGGAGGGCTCGACTCTTCACCATTGCCATAAGGTAGGGAGGCGCTGGTCCATTCTTGGCTTTGTAGGCCTCAGAGTTTTCAATCTGATGGCAACAACAGGAAGCCAATGAAGGGAGCGCAGCAGTGGAGTGACGTGGGTGAACTTTGGAAGATTGAAGATGAGACGGGCTGCAGCGTTGCAAGGGCCCCCGCAGAGGAAGACCAGCCAGGAGCTGTGTGAGGAGCTCCTGGAAGAGGTAGACATGGTTTCAGACCTCCATGCCGTTGAGGCGTCGTCTTCTCACAGTGAAAGGATGAACAGAAAGGATGTTCTCGGATCTGAAGCAGGACTGGAGGTTGATGTTCTGCGCTCTCTCAGAGATGAAAGCTTTGAAAGCTGTTTATCTGAGGGGGACAGTGTTGGTGGTCTTCTAGGTCTTCCAGTGGGCCGGTTTGAATGTATGGTTTACAGGTGCAGCATATAAGACCTTATCACAGGACTATCATTTAGATGGATTATCACAGGACACCATTTAGAACCTCTACAGCTCCATACCGAGACGTCTGGTTAGCAAACATGGTGGCTCAACACCAGACGCTACTTCTGGAAATGTAGCTCAATAAATATTGATCATATCAGTCTAAATTGATCATCAGTTATTGATCCTGGTCAACTTGATCTTCCTTCCCAACACCACTGCAACCCCACACCTCCTTCTGGGTGTAGCTGTTCTTTTGATGATCAGTATATGTGCTTTCAAGACTAGCTAGCTTTCCTGGACCCTGTAAACACCACACATGCAAGTGGCCTCAAACAACCCAGTGGGAATGTACGGTCATACGGGTCAACCAGCAGTGGCTTATATCCCGGTCTACAGGGAATTCTCCTCGGAACTGGGACAGGGAAGGCATCCACCAAATCTGGCCCAACTGAGCTACTCTTTGATGTAAGAGTGTCTGAACATTGATGTCGCTACATCCAGAAACTTGTCCAGTACATGCCAAATCTGTTGATGGGGCTGATGGAGGTGTTACAGAGTATTTCTGTAAGGGCACGTTCTGGGACTTGCGCCGGCCACTAGGGGGCAACCCAGGAAAACCCTTATCCCTAGTCTTTTGTTTGGGGGAAGTTCGTTTAGATTTAGGTGTTTGTTGCCAAGTGCTCGCCAGCTCCCTGGCAATCCTGGGGATCCCCGGTTTTCCTGGTCTCCTGATTGGTTCTCCCATGCATTTTTAGTTTCCACCTGTTTTTGTTTTCCACCTCATCTGTGGTGGCGTACCGGTAACGCACCGCAGTTACCACACAATAGTTTGTGGGTTCGAATCCCACTGCGGGTCGCTTTTCAGTTATATGGTTCAGCTGTCTGCTCTTTCCTTGGGTTTCTCTCAAGCTTGCCGGTGGCTCGTTACAATTTCGCTCAGGTCTTTGGTCTGGGGTAAGATGGCATGAATGCATTGGGCTCAATTGAACAACATTTCCTGCTTGGGTGATGGCCGACCCTAAAGGGAACATGAGGGAAGCGATGTTGGCATATACGCAGCTTTCGTTCTACAATTCACTGACTGTGGTGTTTCGAAGAATGGAAAATATATATCCTTTGGGCATTTGCATAAAAAGCAATTTAACTGTCAGACGGAAGATTTATGATTAGCGAGGTGCTAGCTATGAGGAGATAAAATGATTCACTCTGTCATTAATAGTCTCTAGAGCGACACTTCTGCTGACAACTTTGTGTGGACTGTGCGTTTCCGAGGCGGCGATGGTTCCCTCGGTGGTCTGTGTGTTTCCAGTTATTTATTTATCTATTTATTTTTATCCGGATACCTGCCAGCTGAAATCCTTTGCCTGTGTTAGCGTGGCATTTCTTGAGCTAATGGACGGGTCGGACCTCATTGATTTTTAATCCACTTTGCCATCGCTCCCTGTCTCCGTGCACAAAGGAGACCCTCCGGTTGTGGAGATTGAAGTGTCTGCAAATATAAAACCTGAATGGGAATTCAAACTCAGGTTAGAGGAGCCAAACGATTCACTCTGGGCACCGCTGAGATTGTCCAGGTGGGTTTGGGGCGTCATCAGTCAGCGGCCAGGTGCCTCCATCGTAGCAGACTTGGTCTAGGTGGGAAGGGATAATCCACAGACCTCCCATCAGAAGCTGCCAAAGCTTTGAGGCAGCGAGTCGAGGCCGGATATCATTCTTGTCCGAACCAAACAGGGGAAATATATATAACTGAGAGCAGTGTTGTCCTTCAGTGGTGCAGCACCATCGCCTACCGGCTGTTACAACGGCTGTCCTTAACACCACGTCACCGTCACCAAACACTGCAGTGGTGTGGTACCAGACTGTCATGGAGTGACTCAGAATGGCAGCGGGTCATCTTCAGTGACGAGTCCCGCTTTAGTCTTGGTGGAGACGCCCAACGAATCCGTGTGTGGAGGCACCGTGGTCAGCACCCAGAGGAACGTTGACGATGCTGTCACACGTCCAGAAGGCCTGGTGTCACTCCACCTCCACCTCCACCCCCACCGCACCATCTGCAGGAACTGTGTGGGGATGTTCAAGCTGCATGATGAGACACCAAGCCTTGTGCTGTGCATGCTCGCCATCGTCATTTGATAGAGCTATGAATTCTGGATTGTATCGAGAACCTGTATGGGAGAAACTGAGAACCGAACCCCATCAGAAGGTGGGTCTTGCAGAAAGACAGCGACCCTAAAATATATTACTTTAACTATTAATGTTAGCTAGTGCTAAACAGCAAGAACTATCTAGAACGTTATAGTTCTGTTAATATATTACCTTACTTGTTAATGTTAGCTTGTGCTAAACAGCAATAACTATCTAGAACATAATAATTCTGGTAAAATATTACCATAGTTGTTAATGTAAGCTAGTGCTAAACAGAATTATCTAGAACATAATTCTGTTAAGATATTACCTTAGTTGTTAATGTTGAGCTAGTGCTAAACAACAAGAACTATCTAGAACATTATAATTCTGTTAAAATATTACCATAGTTGTTAAAGTTAGCTAGTGCTAAACAACAAGAACTATCTAGAACATTATAATTCTGTTAATATATTATTTTAACCATTAAAGTAAGCTAGTGCTAAACAGCAAGAACTATCTAGAACATTATAAGTCTGATAAAAAATTACCATAGTGTTAATGTTAGCTGGTGCTAAACAGCAATAACTATCTAGAACATTATAATTCTGTAAAAAATATTACCATAGTTGTTAAAGTTAGCTAGTGCTAAACAGCCAGAAGTATCTAGAACATTATAATTCTGTTAAAATATTACCTTAGTTGTTAATGTAAGCTACCGCTAAACAGCAAGTACTATCTAGAACATTATAATTCTGTTAATATATTACTTTAACCATTAAAGTAAGCTAGTGCTAAACAGGAAGAACTATCTGGAACATAATTCTGTTAAAATATTACCTTAGTTGTTAATGTTACCTGGTGCTAAACAGCAAGAACTATCTAGAACATTATAATTCTGTTAATATGTTACTTTAAGCTAGTGCTAAACAGCAAGAACTATCTAGAACATTATAATTCTGTTAATATGTTACTTTAAGCTAGTGCTAAACAGCAAGAACTATCTAGAACATTATAAGTCTGTTAAAATATTACCATAGTGTTAATGTTAGCTAGTGCTAAACAGCAAGAACTGTCTAGAACATTATAATTCTGTTAAAATATTACCATAGTTGTTTGTTAGCTAGTGCTAAACAACAAGAACTATCTAGAACATAATTCTGTTAAAATATTACCATAGTGTTAAGGTTAGCTACATTTCCATTAATATATTAACTCCACTGTTAGCGTAAGCTAATGCTAAAGGGAAAGAGGTATCAAGAACATTACATCTCTGTTGATATGTAACCTCCTATTAACATTAGTGCTAAAGGCCAAGAACTATCTAGAACATTACATCTTTGGTAATATATTAACTCAACTGTTAGCGTAAGCTAATGCTAAAAGGAACTAACTCTCTAGAACATTACATCGCCGTTAAACACAGAGCTGGAATATTTTTATACACCCATGTTTCCCTCGTATGTAGGTTCTAGGATAGTTGGTACTGATCCCTCTTTTAGGAAAGGTTTTGTTTACAGTGCTGTGTGGTACCGGAAAACCAGTCAGAACCCTGAGATGGAAATCAGCTTCTTGTTTTAATGTTCCTGTTCCACCTTAAATCATACAGCAGTAAACAGTAGTTGCTTTAAGATTCACAATGTAACCGCTGCACTATTTAAGGTGGAACTGGGAAATTCAAACCAGAATCTGGCAAATGATAGGAACCAAATGACCCAAAATGAAGCCCTAACAGCCAGAACCTAACACTTAGAACCTAATCATAAAGTACATGTGCGATGTTCTACTTGCCTGCTGCTCGGTTCGTGTACCCGTCAGCTCCTCAGCTGTGCCGGGCGGAGGTCTGTCTGCGGAGTGATTGTTGGAGATTGTTGGAGTCACTCTGAAGTGCCACTTTGTTCCTTCGTTTTTTGGGAACCTGTTAGCAAATGGAGAATTTGGATAGACCGTGTGGCGGACTGGTCTAATGAGTTCTGCTAATGGTCCCGCTTATTTTTCTCCGAGAGCGACACAGATGGAGGCTGCTTATGCTAATCCTGAGCTACGTCAGTCACAGCATGACATTCAGTATACTGATATCCATATACACTGGTCTGACCTCGCTGTGTCGGCAAGTCATTACAGTCAAAGACCATCACTTAAAAGTACTAGCACACCGCCGCCAGTCAGCACCAACTCCGCAGTGCTGACATAAATCCACAGCCCACATAGTACCTGCTCTGTGGTGGTCCTGTGGGGGTCCTGACCATTGAAGAACAGGGTTATACAGTATACAGAGAAACAGATGGACTACAGTCTGGAACTGTACACCTACAGAGTGCTTAATAAGGAGCTCAGTGATTGTGTATATTTGATCTAGTGATCTACCAGGTCTACCGGCTCTTGTTCCAGGTGGTTGTTAGGAGTCTCATATTCTCTGTATTTAAATTTTCTTGATGATTTCCATTGTTGAGAAACTCACTCCTCTCTGTTGTGCAGGTTGATTGTCCAAGACAATGTGTCCTGGGGATTTCCTCCTGAAAAATTCATAGTCTGTACTTAATGGGCATTTTGACTGGTCACTGGTCACTACTAGAGATCACCATGAAACTTCCCCTGTTGATTAATTTAATGTTGAGCAAAAGAGGCATTATCTGTTAACATATGTGCTCTATTCCAGAACAGAAATCTGAACTGGATGAAAATCTTGTTTAATTTTTATTAAAAATAGTATTAATATTAAAGTTTTCAAGAAATATTTGAAATTAGAAGGTTTTTAAAGAAGGGGGAAATTTTGGATATCACTTTATAGTGAGGAAATATTGTTAACGGCCATGTAAAACCCTTGTCCACCATGTTTTTACACATAAAATTACTATAACTCATAATCTGTACAAACCTAAAGAATATGGATATGGATCAAGCTGGAGAATGTCGTGTATGTAGGAGCTACTGAACCATTTCATTTCTGCCTCAGATTGTGAGAAAGCACTCATTTTGAGAAAATGGCCTTTAAAGATATGTAATTTCATACATTTGTATTGGAACCCCCTATTTACAGACACCATATCTAATCATATCCTCAGCAGCAGCAGCAAAACAGAAGATCTGTAATAAGACAACCATAACACATCAGCTGTCCATCATACTGGTAATATGTAGCTGTTTAGGGGAGTCTACGAGAAATCTACAGTTGCAAAGGTACAGAAACATAAACACCAAAAAATCTAAATTTGTTTTCTATTATGAACGCAAAATGGCCTAAAATCTTATAATTGGCAACTTCACAGGAGAGTCCAAAAACCTCATTGAATTTGAATGCAAGTCAATGGAACCAGGCGTTTTTCCAAGCAATTGTGGTCCATTTCTATTGGTCCAATCACTATGAAATTTGTACATAGTGTAAACAGCAGTTGCTGTGTTCAAATGATGCATAAAAGTGAAAATCGACAAAAATGGACATACATGTTTTTTATTGGACAGCGAAGAAATATTTGTCTTCTGTTATGAAAGCAAATGCCCTAAAATCTTAAAATTGTCCAGTGTGTGATGTACCAATGTTTTTTTTATTTACTGTTGTCTAGGCTTAGATAAAAATATTACCACGGTAGGGTATAAAGTACATAGACGTTACATACAGTATATTATGGACTTGTTGTTTATAACGTATAGAAGCCAGGAGTGACTTCAAATGATAGCTGGAGACTCATATCTTCTATCTTTAATAGAACAGTCATCTGTTCTTCAGTAGAACACTGAGGTCTCCTACAGTTTCCCATCATTTTTATAAGGGAGGAACATATGTAACCCACACTGCTTCCGTGCGGAAGGATCAATTGAACCAGACGTCCTGTTTTCAGATCTTTTGGGCAATTTCCTGTTGGTCCATTTTTAATGAACATTTCGCACAAAAGTTGTAACATAGGCAGCTCATTGTGATCAAACAGAGGAATACAAGATAAAAAACTCGAATACAAAAATGAGAGATTACGTTTTTCCTTCGGACTAGTCGATTGATATGTTTAAGTAGCACCATTGATTATATTTAGTATACGTAAGTACATAGTTAAGTATATGAAAATGAGCCGCTTTCAAGGTACATTAATTTAAACGTCAATTTAAAGGTACTGTGAGCTCTATCATCCTTAGAATTTTAATTTAATGCACTGAAAAGTGAGCTATTTCAAATGTACTATGCATTTATGTATACTTAATAAATTATCATTGCTATTATGTAGATATTTAAACATATAAACTGCAAGATAGGAGTAAACTGAGACTGTAACTATTCTGATTCTGACCACTAAGATTTATTTAGAGATACTAGTGTGCACATATTTTTAAATGTAACATTTTGTAGGTGTCCATTAAAATATATGTATATGTACTTAGTATACTTCATATAAAGTACATTAAAAGTACGTCAGAGGTTCACTTATTATACTGGGTAATATATGTTACATTGTACGGTAGCACTATTTTAACGGTAATCCAGACTTATTATATACGGTAAATTTCTGCTCAACATTTTTTTCTGCTAAAAAACTTTTTTTTTAAATCACATAATTAAATGCCAAGTTTCTGGTTTTTATTTACTAAATGAATAAAGTCAGTCAAATTTTAAGATAAGTGTTAAGTAGAGCCATTTAGCTTCATTACTACTAGAGTCTAAGGGACAAGTCAAAGTACAAAGTACAGTGTACTGAGAAATAATTAGTTTAAAAAGATTATTGTAGCTACTATATTAATGAAGTATTAACTCCAAATATACTTGGGTGTATTTCAATTTAGTTATAATCGTTTGCTAGATACCATTATATGTAATTCTAAAATATACTTAGATATACTTA